>OZ024906.1:47781054-48381054 GCA_964017125.1 Flabesymbios commensalis
GGATACATTTTCCACTCAAAACATATTTTGAAAGGAAACAAATACATAGATCACGTACAGGAGAGTCCACATTAAAAATTATTTTCCATAGAGAAATCGTCATGTTAGTTATTGAATCAGACACTTTTGGTATATTAAGAGCTTCCACAAGTTTCGAGTGGTGACTAAATTTACTCAAGCCGAATGAACGCTTCATTGGGGAACCCTGAGAAGATTCCAGTTTCTTTATTAATTTGTCTGACAAAAAAAAAAATTCCATTCCAAAAAGTAAAGTAAGTAGACAAGCAGATTTATACAAGTACATTTTTATATCGATTGGTAGACCTGGATATGGCATCCATGTGTTATCTAAGCTGTAATATGCTTGTCTACACTTATTTATTCTTTTCTGTACATATATATCGGCAGTGCCATCATTACTCATTACAACACCGAGTGTTTCCAAGGCATCAACGTTTTCCATGCTCATATTATTATAAAGTTGCCAATGTGGTTCAGCCTTCAATAAACTATGACCAGCTACCATACATTTTGATTCAGATATACCAAATTTAAATCTCCACTTCACAGCATATTCAGTTCATATATCTATTAGGCCTTGTAGACCAGCAACAGTAGGAGAAAATAATGTAATATCATCTGCATACGCAAACGATTCAAACTTGCAGTTTTCTATCCGGGCTCCAAACACAGATTTTTTCAAATCACACAAAATACCATTTAAAAAGATATTGAACAAATACGGAGATAAAACACTTCCTTGTCGAGTACCTCTGGTCACTAAAATTCATTGCTATGTTCTCCATTCCATCTTATTGATGCCTTCAGATGGTTGTACCACCTATGTAATAGTAACCATTTATCATAAGTCACTTGCACAAATTATACTTTTTATCATGCTTATAACTTAATTATATTCTACAAATCCTTGTATGTTGAAGGCACCATAGCAGACGAGCCATGAACGGCATTACATAGGAAAAATCGAATAAAATCGTTTGTAGAGTATCCTCAGCCATGAAAGAGTTAATGCATAAATAATGGGAGAAGATTGAGATTATCAGCATGTAGATCTGGTTGAGACACGTGTGAGTGACACTTGTATACCTACAGTCCGCCATGCTGTGACGTCACTGCTGCTGTCTGGTACGCGCCTGTATACAAGATTAACCCTTTAACCGCCGGTGTCGCATATATTCGAGTTTTTTATTTTTTATTAGCACATTAAGTACCACCTTTTAAATATGCTAAAGATAAAATATGACATCAATCAGCAATATTTAAAAACGGTAGACCTCCATTTTGTCAAATCTAAATAATTTTCACTCACTTGAAGTTGTGGATCCCGTCAGCGAGACACAATTTCAAGTGGGTGAAAATTCAGATTGAATATTTTTGGCGGTTACCACACTGAACCTTAGCGGTCTAAAGCCAGCAAAAACGAGACGTTGAACCGATGTTGTTTTAATGTTAGGAGAGCGTCGTAGACGAAGGCCTAGCATTAAATAATACAGGGCCAACGATCCGTGGTTGTTTGATAGCCAAGGCTGTCAAGAAACAATAACTATTATGATCTTATCGCAATTTGATTCTGCTAAATAATGTAAATGTGACATATGTTTAGTTACTTCGGGTCCTATAATGCTATTTCTAATGACTATTTTTTCATAACTTTTTCTGTAACTTTTCCAACATTTCGACATATAATGTTTCACTATTTTATATGAATCCATATGGGGCGCTTAATGATCTTTTGAAAGGGCCAATTCACCGACATATATACCCCCTAGAAACGATATCGTTCAAATGAGTTAGTTGTACGCCATATGGCAAGAAAAATTCCACACTAAAAACAGGCTATATTTTTAATGTAGGCCTACATGTAGGCTGTAGGCTTAATCTGGAGGCAATACTAAAGCTCCCTACAGAGCTGAAAGGGTGCTTGTGGCAGATATAGATTGAAAGTAAACAACTGGAGTTACGGTGTGTAAGACTGGTGGCACAACCCGGCAAAGACAATACGTTGAACCAACGTCGGTTTAATGCTGACCCACCGTCTGCGATGCCGGCCCATAATTAAATGAGCATAAGTTCAACATAACGTGTTTGCTGGGAAGGGGAGCTGAGGAGGGGGATTCGAACTCCTAATTCCAGGTAAGCGGTACACAAACACTGACAGGGAGCAGACCACCCTGTCACACACCCCAACAGCACGCGCGCACCCTGGTGGGCTACCCCGCAAACTGACATCTCACTGGGTCTGCTAAAGGTCTGCACAACCCTCTAGGTTTCAATTGTAAAGATTTATAATTTATATTTTTCATTCGCATCAACTAAGTATTTTTCCTCTAAGATAGTAGATGCTAATTTTTTTTAAATAGGGGGGGAATAGTGGCCTACATCTTTTTCAAATAATATCTAGATATTTCACACCAGCTGCGATAACAGATTCTTATTTGACGCTTATGAGCCTACATTTCTAAATTTCGCATTATTTTTAAATAACTTAGTTCACAAAAAAATAGTGATAAAATTTTACTTCTAAATCCATAATGATGATTCACAAACACTGCAATCGAGTATCATAAAAAACGAGTAATAAAAACCAAGACATTTATAATAAACATTGACTTTCATATATTTACCACCTTATTACATAACAATCAATCTGGATTCATTTTTTATTTGAATATGTAGTAATTTCAAGCCCACAGTGTTTGTTAGTGATGCACGACTATATTTTCTGTATATAAGCAGACGTAGCGCGCAAAAGGTTCTGGATCTGACTGGACGTTTACCCGCGTCCTTCCATCTCATTATACACTCAACACTAGATCCACAAGCGATCTGTCAGACCAACTCTAATTGTTTAGCCACATTCCAAAGTGTACCTGGCTAAATATTACACCGTTTCGGTTCTCCGC
This sequence comes from Flabesymbios commensalis, assembly GCA_964017125.1. Classification (NCBI taxonomy): domain Eukaryota; kingdom Metazoa; phylum Annelida; class Polychaeta; order Terebellida; family Flabelligeridae; genus Flabesymbios; species Flabesymbios commensalis. Next base: position 47,783,979 of record OZ024906.1, read on the forward strand.
CCCTGTACCAACTTCTCCGCCTATGACCCCCCTCCCATCCTAGTTCGTCTAAACCCCACATGCGCGAGTTGCTGCAGAGAAATAAAACGCGGACGGGAATTTCCACGTATTATTTTTACTCCCTGTGATCGCAATTCCCACCTCACAGTGAATAACAAGCAACCCATTTAAAAATATATTCAAGTGTAATAATCTGAACGGAAATGTAAAGCTTTCTTATTTTGACGGGTTGTATCATTTTTGAGCTTTCTTATTTCGAAGGGCTGTATCATTTTAAAGCTTACTTATTTCGACGGGCTGTACAACTTTAGAGCTTCTTAGCTCATTTCGACGAGCTGTATTATTTTAAAACTTCCTCATTTCGACCGGCTGTATCATTTTTAGTTTAGATCTTCCTTTTTTTGTATAATTTTTTCTATGAAATTGCGCTCATTTAACCTTCAAAGCGCTGAAATATTTTTGTATAAACCATGGAAACAAAGGGTTGTATTGAATTTGAAATCATTATAAATGCCTTAGTTAGCTCTTTCCGCTTCATTTGAATACCTATGTTATGGGTCTACGGCCGTTATAAATATTGTAATTCTTCCAGTGTGGGGACCGTCTTTATACGTCAGAATCTGACGTCTACAGACGTCAGATTCTGACATATGAAGATGGTACCCGCGCTGAAAGGGTTAAAATCTGCCCCGTGACGCATATATGGGTCACTAGAAGGTATATGGTTAAGATTGTACGGCTGCCCAGCGCTGAGCCAACGCTGGTCCAGCGTCTGGTTTATCAGTGGGCAAGGCAGGCCAGTGTCCTCTTACTGATCCGGAATGAAATTGGCGGAATAACTTGAGTAAACTGACCGCCCAGCCTGCTAAGGTATGGCTGGTACCACCATTGTAATGGCTGACAAAATGATAATAGAAGATGAACGGCCACAAGACTCCTAAACATACAAAGAATGACACTTGTAAATTGCTGTTCATCTCCGCCAGATAGGCGGGGCTCAATGGAACCGGAAGCAGCTATTCCTTAGCTTATTCTCTGTAAAATAGGCGTACAGTAGATATTGAGCATCCATCTGCATGTTCAACGCAAAATGTATCTTCGAATCATGTAAATGTAACTCGACTGTTAGTTTATTGTGCAATATAAACGAACTATATAGTTAATATAGCTTCCATTGAACCAATCAACTCGCTGGCCAAATTCAATTCTCTCTTCAAAGCGAACACGCGACGAACACTTTACATTTACATTTTCAAGTATATTTTAAACAGTGTTTATTAGATGGACCAACATCTCCTAGTTTTAGTCATGGTTGCTAGAAATCTACATTTTGCCAGATGTACCAACACTCATTGAATTTACACTTGTGTTGTTGAAATATCATCAGACAAATGATATCTTAGCAAAAAAAGAAACAAAATGAAACAGCTGTTAATAATGTATCACACATTTTTTTACAACCATGAATAAACTGGGTGATAACAATAAAGGACATGTGCGTCAATCTAGTTTTTATATATCTTAGCCTAGAAGTGTATATCACATTTCCATAATTGTATTGATATACATGCAGTATATTTCTTTGTTTAGAAGACTATAATAAATATTAAATTGAAAGCATTAACTATTCTTGACACGATTAGTCTATTACCAATAAGGATGAACATATAATTATAAGATTTTCCTGTCATATACCCTCAGATATATTTCAAGTGTTAGAGTTGCTATATGGTCTTAACCTGGATTATGATTATGATTATGTCTTAGTGCGCCTCTGAGCTCGATTCTTTCGAGGAGTTAAGCGCGTTAGAAGTTTTGTAATTGATTAATTGATTGATTGATTGATTGATTGATTGATTGATTGATTGATTGATTGATTGATTGATTGATTGATTGATTGATTGATTGATTGATTGATTGATTGATTGATTGATTGATTGATTGATTGATTGATTGATTGATTGATTGATTGATTGATTGATTGATTGATTGATTGATTGATTGATTTAGACGTTTAAATAAGTAGATCGTCACAATTCGTTGAGCACATGTTCTAGGCCCACCCGCATGCGCAGCATGGTCAACGCTCTAAACAGTGGGGTCCGTCAGAAGTAAATATTATGAATCAGTGAAGGGAAACGACTGACCTGCATAAAATACAATGGAACCACTGTCTCCACCCCAACTTTACCATGTGTTGAGAAAAGTATTCCTAATCTCGACCAAGCCGTTAAAGTTAATCGTAAAAGCAAACAACGGATCCTATTCTGCACAAGTATATTTTGTCAGCTGAGTTAAAAAATTTCTGGTCGTAGGGCCTACCTTTTTCAAAAGGTAAAGCTATATTTCACGTTATATGTTTGGGTTCAATATTACACCTGAAGCTATAGTGGGACATATCATAATGTTGGGAGCTAGATGGGTTGTGAAGAACATTAAATTTACAAAGTTTTACACATAAAAAATAGATAAACATGAATAATTTGAAAAAATTCTTTTCAGGGATTAGTTTCATCTGATAGTTTAGCTTACTTTCTTACCGTCATGATTCATTTTTTATTCTGTCTTTAATTTCTATATTCAAATACAGCATCATTTAGCATGACATTTTAAAAGTCTTTTTATCTTAGTATATTCTAGATCAGCAGCACTGGCAATAAATAAATCTGCCCTGTGCATAGGCCTGTAAATCCATGAAGAACATCGCTAAATGATAGACAATAATAGGTGAATAATGACAAATACTCAAAACATCAGTCAAATCAGTCAGCTGGGAATATTGCCATCTTGAAAGGGAGACGTCATTTTAATACGGAGGATGTTTAACACACCTTTCTAAATCATATTGTATTAATTACAGTAGACGACATTATATCTTCAGGCGTGATATTGAATTCAAATTTTGTACTCAAATGCATAGGTTTTGAAATGTCTGCTCTATATCTGCATATAATTCATGTGCATAATCATAGCAAACACACAACATTCAGTGCGTGTCAAATTTGTCAGACATGTGTAATCTATGGGAAATGGTTTTCAGACATAATACACATAGGAAGGCCACACCACGCAGAGGCTGGATACAGTTCCAAGGTTTCATCCCTCCTGTTGATCCCACACATGTCCGCTTCAGCAGAAAGCGTCAATTTCTGATTTTGCGCTTGGCTGAGACACAAGAGTTTCCGCGTAACAGGACACTAGGAAAGATGGAATCGGCCACCGCCAAGTACGGAACCCTTCCCACAACGTCCCCCTTCTCCGTCATTCTATGACGGGTTCACACGAAGACGAGCATAATGGCGACTGGTTGTTTGTGACCGCTAGTTTTGCCCACATACCTGGTTGTTTGACTACAGGACTTTGTCACATCCCTCCCCCTGAAACCCCCCACAGACCATCCAGACTGTCCCGCAAAGGCAAAAGGCAGTAACTGCTTAGTTTTCAAGTAAGCAGTTACTGCCTTTTAGCTTTGTATGGCAGCACACACCTGCATGCCCAGCCAGTCCTCTCTCACACAGCCATGTCACTAAAGCGGATGAGGTTACCACAACAGTACAAAAGCACGTGCTCCTCGTTGCTGATGCTTTCTCCACACCTTGCGTCCACGAACTACTCATTTGACCATAAAAAAATAATAAATATTCGCATTCAAGTGTATGGTGTGTTGAGAGAAGTCCCAAGTGTGCCTACTGTTATTTACCAGTTATCTGGTTGATCTATTTATGTCATTAAAATGTGTAGCAATTGTGAGTATAATATTGATATTATGATCATTGTTATCACAGACATAATACTATGTCTCTTCATTAGCGTATTGATGGCGCATGTTGATGGCCATTTGAAGGACAGTAATCTCTTTTTTCAGTTGGACCAGGGTCCTTTACAGTTAATCTCCCTGCGTCTCTCAATAACCTCCTGCTGCTAAACACAATGCAGAGTAAGGTGGCCACCTCACAACCACGTCAAACACACCATCGGCAGTTTGGCGACCACTATAAAGCGTTTGACAACATAGAATTATCTGATGGAATTGACCCTATGATAGAGCTGAATGACAAAGAAAGGGCCCTCTTAAATCAGGTCGGTTGAGATGTATGGGCCCCAGGTGCTATAGTTTGGTAATATAGCCCCAAACACGCAGAATAAAATGTGGATCTGTATGTGGAAATTCTCACAAAATTTTCCTAACTTGCTGTTATTCATTGCATACCTGCTCATAGTCTCAATCCTGTTTCAACCGTGGCAAATTTTCGTAAGGAATGTAGTCCAAGTCATGCTTTGGAGCTCCAAGGTAAATGCCTTACCGGCTCTTACGGCTGACTAGACATCGTAGCGACAGTTAGAAATATGACACATTGTGCAGATGGGCAGGAGTAATACCGCTTTCTGCCATTGAGTCTGCCCATTCCAGAGGAAAAGTGTCCCCATACACCAGTCACTGCCAGCCATTGTCACACACCTCCGCCGTGCAAAGCCAAAAGGCAGTATACCTGTTTACTTTTCAAGTAAGCAGCTACTGCCTTTTGGATTTGTGAGACACACCTGCGCAGCATGAGAAATCATCTAGAAAATACATGCCAGCTTGTTGCGCTTCATTGCCAAACTTTACCAGTCAACCACCAATGAACTTATTTTCTAGATCACAATCTTATAGAACGCAGCCAATCAGAAGGCAGGCGATCACTGTTTTACATTGCTCCTCCGAGAGAAGAAAATACACAACAGCGTCACTGACACTATATAAATGGTCCGATGGATTTTTGTTATAAAAAACATGTAGCCTTTATAAGGAAATGAAAATATCCAAATTCTACAAATTTACATTCTAAGGTGTGGTTACTTTAATCGTATAAGGGGGGGGGGCACCATTTAATCTCCAGGGGGCGGGGCTGGAATATTTTAAAATAAATATTTTGAGACTGATTTTTCAGGAAATCAATAATTGTCTGAAGGATATGCTGTAAATAAATATTTATTGGCCCTCAAAAAAAATTTTGCCTCGCTTTTGTCCAGTTTAAAAATTTCAGCCCACCCCCCAGTAATTGAATAGTGGCCCGCTAAGGAAATAAACACGTAACCAGGAAGTATTTATTAATTAAGTCGTTACAATGAACAGATAAAGCAATACATTAAATAACTAAAATATTATCGTTATCATTCATTTCATGTTGCTGCCTAAATTAATCATTATCCCCCATATTACTACCCTCAATACAACATCTATTCACATAATTATTAAACATATTAAAATATTTTAATGATTTATGGAAAGTTGACAGGTAGGCCACATATAAAGTGTGAATACAATACCGGTAGGTGTATAATCTATCAATACCAAAATGTTCAATTTCCGTCGTTGGCGTAGGCCTACATTTTAGATCGTCGGTGTGCATTGATTCAGGTATAGATGAACATGCAAACTCAATGGAAATGTCCATTTAATCAATATAGCATTACATTAATAGAACGTATATGCTATAGGCCTAATAGATTATGATTATTTTCATTGTGTCTAGGTGATGATGTATTGCCATATTCTTGCCATGAAACCACGCCGCTTGAAAGCTGTATGTAACTTAATATTTTTTAGATACGAATCATCATAACAGGCAGAAAATCCCCACATCCACACATATTATAATAGTGGATCATATTTGGCGTGCCATACAGACTTATTATAGAGTATCGTCACATATCCCAAGGCGACACATTTAATGTGTCTTGTCTGTCACACTATTACATCAGAAAAATCGATAATTTTGAACATTATTTTGTGTTTTTCCTATTTCACAATTATTTTACTTCTACTGTAAGCCAACGGTAATTTATTTAGAAGCTTACACTAGGGAATTACATAAATGGAGTAAATGAACATGTATAGGCCTAATTTCAGTTGATCAGTAGAATTAAAATCATGTAGGCCTATAATATACGCCCCCTGTGTTAGGTAACACCTTGATAATTGCCTCATTTTATTACAGCTTACGTATAACATTATTCGACTGACTGGGCAATTATGTTCATAATGCGTTCTGGTGAACAAACTGATTATACCTCTATTTGTCTTCGAATCATAATAATAACAACATCAACGAATCAGTAAGATAGACCTAGGGTGACGTAAATGCCTATACCGGTATTCATGTTCATTACGTTAACCCTTTCAGCGCGGGGACCTACTTTAATCGTCAGAATCTCACGTCTACAGAGTATAGAAGATCTCCGCACTAAAGGAATTAAAAAAATATAATGGCCGTACACACATAACACATGTATCCCAGCAGATAAAATACGTTTGATCAATGTTGGTTTAAAGTACGTTGGTCCACCATCTACGACATTGGGTCGACGGTAAACCAACGTTGATTCAACGTGTTGTGTCTGCTGGGATGTATTCAAATGAAATGGAAAAAACAGTGTGTTTATGATGATTTCAAAAATTGGAAATAAGTTAAGTGTGCCAAGTTATAGACATTATGCATAGCCTTTATTTGAAAATTAACCGGAAGACAAAATTACACCTAGCACGCCTCCTGGTGGCGCGGAAAACAACAACACATGTTAAATCTTAGGATTGATTTATGCACAACTGAACCAAATCTCACATGTATTTCTTACATCAGCCTCACAGTGCCCGTGATTTTACCCAAGCTATAAAAGTTACACATATTTTACCAAAGACATTCCACAGCTAGATCTACTTAACATTTGTTGAATTGACAATAAATGTGGCTTGGTCCACTTGTGCATAAATCAAAATCTTGAAATTAATTTATGCACAACTGGACTAACCCACCTGCAATGAAAAACATCCTCATTATCTTCGCAGTCCTCGCATGTGGGTTGGTCCGGTTGTGCATAAAGCAGTATGGTCATTCTTATTTATGCACAACTGGACCACAGTTAATTTGAGGCAGCGAGGCTCGGAATCAGAAGTATCTGAATATGTGGGTATTTTCCATGAATAGAGAATGTGGATGTCGTGTGCTGGTTTAACCATAAACTTCAACTGCATTTATCTCAAAATGAACTTTTTGTAGTTGGTCCAGTTGTGCATAGAGGCGTCCAATTCCATTGAAACAATACCCTGTGACGCACATGCGTCGCACAGCTACAAGTAAAAGGTGCATGTACGTGCTAAATCCGAAATCCGGCGATTGGACTCAAAGCGTGTTACTCACGAGGAATCGACGTAATCCGTGAGCGGCTCACATTCAGGTGAGCACGTTCTAATAAAAGGATTCACCGGCTATGTTACATGACAATTAGAGACCGGCGATTCACTTTTCAATGGCGGTCAGTGATGGCCCGCGCACCTAATCAGTCAGGGGCCGTCTCCCTGACCCTGAGGCAGGGAATATGAAGCCGCGGGGGCGGTAGTCAGTACGACAGTAGCCTCGTTCTAATACCAGCTCAGCAAACACTATGCGCTGAATCAATGTTGGGTCAACCATGGCTCAGCCTCGCAGACGCTGGACCAACATTACCCCAACATTGGGTCAGTGCATCGGGGCGGTCTTCAACCCTTTTTGTGCTGAAAACAGATGGACCCCTAGGCCCTATAACATTAACGAACAAAACGAAAAGCTTCAAATAAAACCCAACAAATTTTACATTATAGTTATACATGTAAATAAATAAAGGGTTGGCCAATGTGCCTCTGTTTCCGGCTTCAAATAAATGGAATCACTAACATTAAAATGCAGCTTAGGGTTACGGTAGGCCTACCTATTTAAATAGGTACCTGCAGAATGCGAGTTATTTAATATCAGAATTATCCTTGAATTATCATACTAGTATTTTGTGTGGAAAGAGAAATGCTGGTGTAATAGTGTGTACATTGTTTTCCACACTAGGCCTAATATAGGCCTACCCGATATACGCTAATATAGGCTACTACAAAATAATAGTAGGCCTAAGCCCATAATCAAACTTATTTTTTTGAACAACTAAACTTCACATTAACGCAACTTGGTCTTTTTGCATCACTGAAGCATAATATCTATATTGCGGAGGACCCCACTCTTGTGGGTGGGCCCACGATGTGTATTAATCAAATCATGACGACCCACCTACTTTAAATTGGACACGAAAGAAGGCGGATAAGTTATTCAAAATACTATATCAGACTGCTCATTTAATGGTTGTATCTCTTTGAATAAAACTGATAGGCTAGTTTCATGCTATTAGCACAGACAACTTGCCAGGTAATGATAGGCTTAGGCCTATGATTATAATGTCAATGAATGCCGGGCAGGCCTACTTAAATTTAACTTCTGTATTTAGTTAGATGTCACCATTAAGCTGTATTTAGTGTGAATTGAACACTTGGGACGTATTTTCCGTCAATAATACCCGCTATGAAAGACATCAAAAGCACCGACGGACTAGCTTTGCTAGGGGCCTACTACCAAATAAGCCAATCTGTCCCTGGCGAAATATAAGCCGTGCAGGGTTAAAGGCGATTTTGACACATTTGAGGAAGTTAATGCGTGTCTGTTTCTCACAGGAGACACCTTGCACGCTGAATCACGGGTGGTGTAGATAAAATTATTTAATTTAAAACAATAAAGTTTCAAGAAAATAAATGTGATATTTTTTCGGACTAAAATTGGCTGCAACACTCAATGAGTTGAGCCTATCCAGCAAAAACAAAACATTTGCATAACATTTATACAACGTCGGCCCAACGTCGTCATACAAATGTTTTGTGTTTGCTGGGTAGTCATGCTAAACGGTGATTACCACATAGGTCAATACCCTACTTCTGTACGGATGATGAGTAATGAGCTTGTATCAGAGCATGATCTTTATGAACACGCAACAGTGTTTGTAACACAATTCGATTTTCCAACAGGTGTCTCTTCACAAATCTTTTCTCTTGATGACCTTGTGCATATAATTAGGCCTGCACAATCCATCGGAATTAGTGCAGGGGGTTATGTTTTTTCACTGGGTTCGGAATGTTTTTTTTTCACCAATGCTAATATCAATCTACAGGGCCTAATGATTCAGAAAAGTTTTGGTGCCAATTTTTGAGGTCATTTAATGTAGGTACCGTATATTTCAATACATTGTGACATCGTTTTCCTCTTGATTCCACAAAGTATTGTCATTTAAAGGGGCTGTCCCAAGTGCCCCAAACTTAACAAGTTTCAAGTTTAAATTTGTGTTATTTAGGTACGTTTAGATCATCGTAAATCTATACTATTTTTCTTAATCTTCCATTTTAAAGAGATATGTACCCGATAAGTGTGTATTTTGGAATGTTCATATAATTTCAAACAACCATGACAAAAATTCCATTTGAATTGACCATTCACCTGCGCGCTGAGGGTCGACATGAAGGGTCTGATGTTGATTTATTATTTTTTCTTTGAAAGGGTCAACACTAAGGAAAATCCCTTCCTTTTTGTCACTACACCAGCGGCAAACATCCTATCAATATTGCCGGCGTATTTTTGCAATGTTCACGATGCCCTGCAAAGTTTTACAACATGTCAATTGGCCGAGTGTAGTGGTATTTCCACTGACTTATCAGTGAATGCCCTGAACTCTTTCGTTGCATTTGCTATTAATCAACACCAGAGGTCTCTCTCGTCTGCTATGTCATTGCCTGCCATCCAGCAGCCAGCAATTCATAAATCGCACGAGCCGTGAGGTAGATCGTGATTTAGTCCATGGGCCAGATAGGGTTACCGTGCACCCCCCCCAGGACAGTCTGAGACCAAGTTTTTATTGTTCATTGGACCTCCCCGGATATCAAAAGTCGATGCCATCAAAAAAAAGTTGGGATGGACTACCTGTCTTGGGCCATTTTCAAAATGGCCGCCATCGAAATCTGGAAATCACCTTTTGTGCCATAACTTGAGTTCTAAGGCAGTTAGAGTCACAAAATTGGTGTCTATGTATATGTTTTTGGGGGTGAGGAGTCCAATTTTGCCAATAAAAATTGTTTCTGTCTTGTGTAAAATTTATAAACAGCTATTCCAACGTATTTTTCGTGCATTTTTGGTCATTTTTTGTGTTAGTCCATGGGACAGAGAGGGTTACTATGCACCCTCCACCTATGAAAGTCTGAAACCAAGTTTTTTTTGCTCATTAGACCTTCCCCAATATTAAAAGTCGATGCCATCAAATAAAAGTCGTATGGACTACCTATTTAAGCCATTTCAAAATGGCCGCCATTGAAATTTGGAAATCACGTTTTGTGCCATAACTTGAGTTCTAAGGCAGTTAGGGTCAAAAAATTAGAGTCTATACATATGTTTTTGGGGGCGAGGAATTCAATTATGCAAATAAAAAATATTTCTGTCTTGTGGAAAATTAATAAACAGCTATTCAAACCTATTTTTCGTGCATTTTCGGTCACTTTTTGTGTTAGTCCATGGGCCAGATAGGGTTACTGTGCACCCCGCACCCATGAAAGTCTGAGACCAAGTTTTTTTTGCTCATTAGACCTCCCCTAATATCAAAAGTCGATGCCATTAAATACAAATCGGATGGACTACCTATTTTAGGCCATTTCAAAATGGCCGCCATTGAAATTTGAAAATCACGTTTTGTGCCATAACTTGAGTTCTAATGCAGTTAGAGTCACAAACTTGGTGTCTATACATATGTTTTTGGGGATGAAGAATCCAATTATCCCAATAAAAAATATTTCTGTCTCGTAGATAATTCATAAACAGGTAAATAAACGTATATTTCGTGTATTTCCGGTCATTTTTGTGTATTTTAGTGTGAACACAGACAAAACTAACCTTAAAATATAACTTGGTGACTGTTCTATAAACCAATTAGAATTACATTTAATCTTCATCCATATTAGATCTGACCAGCAGCTGAGTAGAATATTTCCTTCATTGCAAAAAAACAGTACTTCTACACAAGATCATATCGCCACTATAAAATTTAAAACGGCAGATACGCCCTTTCAATTCCAAGGGGAAAATTTAGTTATTGACAATCATTCTTATGTATTGCACACTCATTTCACCAGTTTATCTAACATACATTTAAAAACATAATTTCTCACATAATAGTTGCCGTGTTATCAAATTCTTATGGTGGTGACAGCAGAAATGGTGGTGAAGTCCTTGTTCCACCAGAATATGAAACACATTTGCACTACCATAGAACATAAAATAAACATATAATCAGCTACTGATTATTTAAACCTAATCCTCATCACTGTCACTCTCAGCTACTGCACTGTCATCAGACAACACTTCTCCCTCTGATGAACTTGCTACATCGTCATCACTTTCTAATGTATCATCTTCATTTGCTATATCTATTGGGATAATTGGACCTTGACACCAGACGGGCACAAGTTTCTCATTGTTTTCAGTCCATCCGTGACCATTAATTGCTAAATGAATATATGGCTGAGGAATATGGGCTAATTTCCAAATTCCAGTCTGATAATTTACTCGTCTAATATGCTGAGACAATGTATTTCTACATAGTGGAAATTGGTTGAAGTAAATATTGCTCTCTTCTGCTTCAAGATAGAGTAGCGATACATGTCACATGTTAACTCTTCTAGGTCGGTCACCAAGTCATCAGAGATATGTCAAACATCTCCTGATTTACAGAGTACATCTTGAAATCGCATAATCTTCTGAATCAGTTTTATGGTTTAATTTTTCCTACGCCTTTGAATGTGCTGGTTGTATCTTGTCCAGGATGTGAGTGATGCACCAGTCCCAAGTGATTTAAGCAGTACATACAAGATGACAATGCTTTCTTCCATGTTATGTCAAACAACACCAGCAACTCTTATCTCATTGCACGTGCAATATTTGACAGCATACCAGGGAGTGGCGACATTATCTTTAGCACAGAAGGCTCGATTAAGCAAATGGAGAGACAGATGATTGGTACCAGTGATACATTGATCATAAGTGGGCCATTGCAAAAAAGCCAGCTGATTGGAAGACATTTCTGATGAACAGTGAGAACAAATCACAGTTAGTTGATGTTATGAATGATGTTTGGTCCTCTCAAAAATTTGCTCCAAAACTTGCATGGAAAAAAATAATAACTGTCCCTCATGGTAACTGCTACCTTCTTGCGTCTGAAGATGGAGCAACAGTTAATAAAACTGAGATTACATCATTGTTCTCAAATCAAAAAGAAACTGATACTGTCTCTATGCACAAGAGCAAGGCTATGATACAGTTCGCATTCGCAGTTCTGACAGTGATGTGTTTTTTCATATTGCTGCACCATGCTTTCAAGTTAGACATCACTATTTCGTTTGATACTGGCTCAGACAACACAAGAAGGCTTCTGATTGTAATTCACATAGCCAACAATGATGGAAGCTCTGCACTGCATTTCTGTCTCTTTGCGCATTCACGCGTGGGGAAATAAACCAATAAAACTGAGTCAGAAGACAGTGAGATTTCAAGATGTAAATTAACTTGATGTTTGGCATATCTCTGATGACATGGTGATCGACCTAGAAGAGTTTACATGTGCCATCTATGAAAAAAGTCGTCATAAGAGTGTACATGATCTTCGCTACTCTATTTTGAAGTAGAAGTGCATTAATCTCGAGCGCAATATTGACCTCAGCCATTTAACACCATGTAGAAAGACATTGTCTCAGCATATTAGACGAGTAAATCAGACTGGAATTTGGAAATTAGCCCATATTCCTAAGCTAAATATTCCTCTGGCAATTAATGGTCACGTATAGACTGAAAACAATGGGAAACTTGTGCCCATCTTGTGTCAAGGTCCAATTATCCCAATAGACATAGCAGAGGAAGATGATACATTAGAAAGTGATGACGATGTAGCATGTTCATCAGAGGTAGAAGTGATGTCTGTGTGACAGTGATGAGGATTAGGTTTAGCTAATCAGTAGCTTACGATATGTTTATTTTATGTTCTATGGTAGTGCAAACGCATTTCAAATTCTGGTGGAACAAGGACTTTACCACCGCTTTACCACCATTTCTGCTGTCACCACTATAAGATTTTGATGACATGGCAAATATTATGTTTTTAAATGGGTGTTAGATAAACTGGTGAAATGAGTGTGCAATACATAAGAATGACTGTCAATAACAAAATCTTCCCCTTGGAATTGAAAGGGTGTATCTACCGTTTTAAATTTTAAAGTGGCGATATGATCTTGTGTGAAAGTATTGGAAGGTAATATTCTACTCAGCTGCTGGTCAGATATAATATGGATGAAGATTACATGTACTTCTGATAGGTTCATGGAACAGTCACCACTTTGTTATTTTAATATTTTCTACACTAAGTTTTTTTCATTTATCATGCTAGTCATAAGCAAAGTTTAATTTTTATTTACAATTTTCAACACTGTTATGCTCATTATTCACGGAATAAAATAACACTAGTTACAAGTTTTACTTTAAGGTTAGTTTTTTTCTGAGTTCGCACTAAAATACACAAAAATGACCAAAAATACATGAAAAATACGTTTATCTAACTGTTTATAAATTATCTACAAGACAGAAATATTTTTTATTGCCATAATTGAATTCCTCGCCCCCAAAAACATATGTATAGGCACCAATTTTGTGACTCTAACTGCCTTAGAACTCAAGTTATGGCACAAACCGTGATTTCAAAATTTCAAAGGCGGCCATTTTGAAATGGCCTAAAATAGGTAGTCCATCCGACTTTTATTTGATGGCATCGACTTTAAATATTGGGGGAGGTCTAATGAGCAAAACAAACTTGGTCTCAGATTTTCATGTGTGGATTGTGCACAGTAACCCTTTCTGGCCCATGGACTAACACAAATAAATGACCGAAAATGCACGAAAAATACGTTTGAATAGCCGTTCATTAATTTTCCACAAGACAGAAACATTTTTTATTGGCATAATTGAATTCCTCGCCTCCAAAAACATATGTATAGACTCTAATTTTGTGACCCTAACTGCCTTAGAACTCAAGTTATGGCACAAAACGTGATTTCCAAATTTCAATGGCGGCCATTTTGAAATGGCTTAAATATGTAGTCCATACGACTTTTATTTGATGGCATCGACTTTTGATATTGGGGAAGGTCTAATGAGCAAAAAAAACTTGGTTTCAGACTTTCATAGGTGGAGGGTGCACAGTAACCCTCTCTGTCCCATGGACTAACACAAAAAATGACCAAAAATGCACGAAAAATACGTTGGAATAGCTGTTTATAAATTTTCCACAAGACAGAAACATTTTTTATTTGCAAAATTGGATTCCTCACCCCCAAAAACATATACATAGACACCAATTTTGTGACTCTAACTGCCTTAGAACTCAAGTTATGGCACAAAAGGTGATTTCCAGATTTCGATGGCGGCCATTTTGAAAATGGCCCAAAACAGGTAGTCCATCCCAACTTTTTTTTGATGGCATCGACTTTTGATATCCGGGGAGGTCCAATGAACAATAAAAACTTGGTCTCAGACTGTCCTGGGGGGGTGCACGGTAACCCTATCTGGCCCATGGACTAATTGGTCAGTTGTGCACACACATATATGCACATTTGGCAAAACATGGGAATCTGTACATGCAGTGCCCATCATACAAGCCAGAGGATATCCAAGAGTGTTCCACTTTCAATTTTATATTTATTTATAACTAGAAGGGTCTAGTTTTTTGTAAAAAAAACCTGGAGATGTCTCCCCCCCCAGCAGCATCTGACGACTAAAGTCTATCCCCGCACTGTAAGAGTAAAACTTTATCATAAAGGTTGATAGCTAATAGATGTAGTGTCAATGGCTTTTGTAATTAATGTTATTAAATGGCTCCTGCGGACAGTAGAGACTATGTATTAAGCAGAATTTATGATTCCGTTTTGGAGCGAAACACTTGTCAACACTCCCAGCAAACACGACGTTGACCAAATGCTGGTCAAATGCTGGCCCAACGTCTGTGACGCTGGCCCACATTCAGCATGGCGCCAAACACAACAGGGTAACCCAATACTGGGCTAATGGTGGGTCAGCGTCGAAAACAGTAGGCCAACATTAGCCCAGCATTGGGTCAACATCTCGTGTGCACGATACAAAGCAGTGGAGAGAAATGAATGGGAGACAGACTCACAGCACACAGAAGACTCACATCACGGACTGAGACAGACGAGAGGACAAGGGTAAACCAGCATGTCTCCACCTCTCTATGAGACGGGAGACATAATTATTTAAATGGAGTTTTTAAAAGTATGAATTAAGAACAGTTTTTACTATATATACTGTATATATCAGTGCATATTCAGCCTAGATATTTTTTATCTCATTTTCAGAAGCGTCAATGCTAATAACATGAATTGGGTTTTTTTGCGCTCTGTGAGGCCACCGTTCTCAAAGAACTGGGGGTTTTCCACACATCTGGAGGCTGCAGTACAGCCAGTGGCTGTGAAAGCTCCGACCCCTGGTGGTGATTATTAGCTAGTCGGTGGATGAACACCAGTGTCTGAAGTAGAGACACTGGTGACACGAGTGTAAGTGGTATTTAGCCCTCCGTATTTAACTGTGTGGCCCGATAGGAAATCAGTCATTTCACGATGATGTTGTAATTAAACTTGCAGTTATTTTGGCGATGTGATACATCCGAGACCTTACATACTTCTCCTAATACGAGTTAAAAACTTTTGTCATAGATTACGGCAAGTAAATTATAAAAAAAACTATTTTTAAAAGGTAGTAATAAAAAAGGTGTATCTTTTCCCTTTCCTGTCAAATATGACATGTCCGTTAGCCAAAGGGTCGATCTAAATGCCAAAAATGTAATGACTGACATTTGTCATAATCTGGTAATATGGTAAACCTAATTACGGACGTTGCCAAACGGATGTTTCCAAAAGTTGTAATCTATCAGAATGTTGCAGCTCACACATCCAAGCACTCAAAAAAATTAACAGACCTAAACTAAAAATATGCTATTTGCCTGGGCCAGCCCCTTTAATGGTTCATGTCTGCCATTTCAGACAGGTGTGGCATTAGGGTGATTTTGTGGGATATTAGCCCTTATATGACCCCTGTAACCTATCGGGGTGTTTTGAAATAGCTCTGTACTTGTGTCTAGATGCGTATCAATCATCATAGGCATCTCAGGTGAACACAAATAGAGCAACACCAACACTACAACTTATTTTGACATGACTTGTTGTGACCTTTAGACGACGTCGCCATGACCTTGGGATAACACCCATGTGAAGCCGAACCTAAGTCGCCATGTTCATCAGATTTAATTGAAGTGCTGATCATAGGTCCAAAATGACAATCATATATGTTATTTGGTCCATTTCAGACAGGGGCTACATGAGGGTGATTTGATGAGATATTACCCTTGTAGCCATTATATTACCCATGTAACTAGCTCTCGGGGTGTTTTGGTATGGTCTATTTCTGAGGTCTAGACGAGTTATAATTCACAATAGACATATCAAGTGAACAGAATTGCAACAAAAAACAACAAACCACTTGAACTCAATTGACCTTGCTGTGACCTTGAGATGACCTTGCCATGAACTTCGGATAGCACCCATGTGTAGCCCAACCATGTGCAGCCTTCGTAGATTGTGAAATTAGCGATCATACATCTTAGATATAGTTAATGATGAATGTAGGCTTGTATTCGAGATATAGTTAATTGATCACTGTAAGTTGATATTCGAGGCCCTAAATATATTTCGGTAAAGATTTATTTTGAAACTATGACCGATATTGAGGCATGTGTTGCCATGACAACGTGTATCTTACAAATATTTTTTCTTGCGAAAAATCAACTTTAAATCACACCCTACTGCGTGAAATATCATTCAATGATCACATAATTGATCACGTTTAATGTAAAAACATGTATATTACAACAAGCAGTGATGCTTATAGATGTATGAATGGACATGTGAAAATGGAATAAACGTATTGTGGTCAGTGTCGTTATCGTTGGAACTTATGATATTGTTTCCGGGACAGTAAGGGGCGACCTCCGCGGATTTATCAACATCATTTTCTCAGTAAGGATGTTCACAATTGATCCCTCTTGGTGCTGCAGGAAGAGCTTTCATTGATAATATGTGGCACACCTGGGGTAATGCATGTGCCCGACAGAAAATAAAAAAGTAGCATTAATTCTATTGCCCTAAAGTAGGTGGGTCGTGATGAGAGTTTCAGCTTGTCTCCAGATTTATTTTTGTGACGAATGCTAAACGTGCAGATGTAGGTTATCGTGTATGATTGGGTCTTTGATAGGTGTTGTTTGTGTGATTAGTCTGTCATGGATGATTACACAAACAATTTAAACACTATCACACTCGACAATTGACCACCGCCACTATTGAACTAACTTGACAGAGAACTGGTTATTAGCAGCATACAGTACAAATTTGAGCAAGTTATTGCGCCCACAAGGTAAAATTAGAGACGTAAATTGTGAAAAATCATGATAAATCGGCCATTTTACATAACAAATTTGAGCAGGATACATGGAAAAGTTATCGCGCACGCAAGGTAAAATTATTGTCGTAAAATCCTGAAAAATCACAATAAATCGGCCATATAATTTTTTGGGGTCATCATTGAAGTGGCTCGAGAACAGGATATTAGCGAAAAATCACAATAAATCGGCCATTTTGAATTTTCCAGCCACTATTGAACTTGTGCGAACAGTGGTTAATAGAAACATGTCGAACAAATTAGGCCTACAGCAGGATACATGAAGAACTTTTCAAGTTATTGTGCCCACAAATAGGCCGTGAATGTTAACCGACACCGAACTACAATAGCACACCTTTTTTAAGTTAAAAGACGGGCTAAAATTTTCAAAGCCACGATTCTAAAAGCTCATGAGGCTTTAAAGCTCTAATGGTTTTCTTTGTTTCACTATTCGAGGCCTTGGCGTTTTTTCTAAGAATTCAAAGCTACAGTAGTCATTTTTAGATGGATTTGTTAAGAAATAATTAAAATCTTCTGAATTTTGAGAGTTTCACCGATTATTGCCCCAAATGACGTGTTGCGTTTGTATCCAGAGACATACCATCAAATCATTGGTAAATTGCTTTAATTTATTCACATAGAATGCTGTTTCCAACTCAATTTGTGAGTGATGAATGGATTCCAATTTAAGCCATCACATCATAGGCTTTTTTGTAAAATCAATAATTCATCCAGTCAACCCGCTGGCGCTCATGAATACAATCGCTAACCCTAAAGATTTTTTTTGTGGATGAGTCGCCTAGGACTATATTAATTTACTAGCAGAATTTAACTCGCACTGCTTGATCACATCATAAGACAACATTATGATCATGTAGTACAATCTTTTTCGGACATGAATAGATTTCTTCTGTAGACTTCCAGTTATTTTTAAGAACCCAACATTTTTTCTAGGGGGCATGCACCCCCTCTACACAATATGGATTATTCTTCCAGTTTAAAGCTTTTTAAGTCATCCTCTCCTTTTGACAATTCCTGGACATGTCTTGCTAAATGCACGTGACTATATAGCTGTTGAAAGTGTTCATTCAGAATTATTTCATTTTGAGGATGGATTTTTTGCATTACAATAAAGACAATTCAGATTTTTTTAAATAGTTTTATTAGATAATAACATATCAAATTGGCAATCAATCTGCAACATTTCATTTGGTAGACAACAGCTCCAGAACACATACCGAGGCCAGCATGTCCATCTGTGAGGCAACATTGATACAGCAATGTAACAACACTTCGTATTAGCTGATACCAGCACTGGTTGAGATTAATGGAATATGTCAAATAAATATAGTCAGCTTGAGTTAAACCATAAACGAGAACAACATAATAGTAACAAGTATAATATTACATAGCCCATCTTTCAGCAACCACCCCTCTATCTAAAATGCCCGTCGCATTATTTGACAACTATAATTCGTCCATATTATCTCATATAAAAATACATTTTCGATCCTTAACCTTCTTTATATATGATTAAAAAAATATCATGGTCAATAATTATGAGTATAATATCCATGTTTCATTATCCGCATATTAACCAAGTAGAAATCAATACAAATAGCCTTACATACAATGTATTTGCACATAGCCCACAAAACCCGGTATATAGTAACATTGATAATCATTACAAGTATTCCTATTCATTAGTGGAAGTCTCCTCATTTTCCAACTATCTCATGTACATTAAAGAATATGTAATATTTGAAGTATTTGTTGATAGTAACCTTTGCTTATTAAAAACTCAGCCTTGTATGTCACATTACGTCATTCAGAGAGGTCGAGTAAGTTACACAATCATGTAGACGTATCATGTAGACGTGTTGAACATGTTAAGAACTATACCCTATGGCAGGATAATCAGGATCACATGAATTTCGCCGATTTCTCACTCAATTCTGAACCGATTTCCTATTAATTTTGCAAAGGCCATTTTCTAGTCAAATCTTAGCAACGGTGAACAATTCGTTAGACCATTTGCCATGTAATCAAATTCTGGGTTTAAAAAAAGTTAGTTTTATATGTTTATAAAGGGACATCATAACTTACAATTTACTACATGTCAAATGGTCTAACTTTAAAAAAACGTACATATAAGTTTACGGAATTTGCAGGTTTGTTGGGATTGTTTTGAAAAAAAGTGATTGCAAAATTTCATAAACATTGTTTGAGAATAACCTCAGAAATCTGCTGCAAATCATGCGATCCTGATTCACCTGAATTGGGCATAGATGTGACTGCTTTCAGTAGGAATACATTTAAAGCATCTCCTCAATCAGATTCGCCAATGACTGTCCAATATACTCTTTCCTCCATTTTATTAAAATAGGTTTAAATTAAAAACATGCACCCCACCCATAACTACATTAGAACCCAAATAATTTTGAGTAATATATTTTTTCAAAATGGCTACAAATTTGTTTTCTCAATAGTTTATTAGATCGTAAAAATATCTCGAGAAAAGTTCAGAAGAAATTGAGTTCCCAAACTTTTTGGGCGGATATCATGGAAAACACATTTTGATGGGTTGATGAAAAAATATATGGGATAAAATTAATCAAATTAAGCCATTCACATCATCCACTTATCTTTGAAGGCAATTTATAAAGTGGCACTAAATAGAATTTAACCCTTTGACTGCAAAGTTGTCTGATTCAAATTTTCATCCACTCCAAGTTGTGTCACGCTTCTGCAGATAGAAATTACTCATATCTGCCCAATTTGAAGTCAAAGATTTGCAAATTTGAATGCTTAAACAAGTATTTCACTCCCAATAACAGTGATTTCATCAGCTGATCAAATGGATTAAAAGCAGTGAGACAGGATTAGCAAGCAAAGGGTTATTTACAACTCCATAGAGAGCAAAGCGTCCACTTCTATTTATTTATCTGTAAAACACTTGCTGATAAACCTATATCGCTCATTGGTCTTTAACCAACAATAAACCAATAATATTAGTACTTTAACCAACATTAACCCCTGAAACACTGATGTCGACCACAGTAGACATTCTATGTGTTTTTTTGTTTGCACTTGTTACTGTATAACCAGTTGTTAAAAATAAAACATGCTTTTATTCTTGAAACACTGATACATGTTGGGACTTAAATTTCACACATAACACAAATTTTCAGTCACTTGAAGTTGTGGATCGCGGTAGCGAGACACAGCTTCAAGTGGCTGAAAATTAAAATTGAATAGCTCAGTGCTCTATGGGTTAAACGAGCATTGGGTGCACATCTCGAATGGGTACTGCCTGTGAAATGGGGAAATATTCATGTTGATCACAGAAACCAAGATACTTTTGGACAGATATTAAACTTAACTCAAGCAGAGTACATGTAATATACAAGAGGCGCCTAGATGAAGCCTTGGATGGTGGGTTGCAAACAGACCGCTCATGGATTAGTAATATTTGCTTCAATCTGTTAAATGTTTGGAGCCAACATAAAACCCACCCACTGCCATGAAAGAAGCGTCATATTTAATTTCAGTCTAGTTCGGAAGCACTATTGTTAAAAGCAGTTATTATGTTATATTTCCCTGTTAACCCTTTCAATCCTGAATTTACCTTAGTCATCTTCATCCACTACAAGCCTCGAATTGCTATCGCAATTCTCGAATTGTAGTGGATGAAGATGATTTGATGTGGGGGAAAAAGTAAAGAAAATTGCAATGTATTGGTAAACCAGCTCCATGGAAATCTTCATTCTAAAACCCTTGGTTGTAGGAATATTTAGTCTGTTTACAAGGATGTAAAATCATGCTTTAAAGAATCGTGAGGGATTAAAGGGTTAATAACCCTTTCAGTTAGGAAGCTGAAAATGTACCCACTTAAAGTTAAAGCAACATATAAAATTTAAAAATATGCCAATCTAACAAATTAATTTATTGTTCGTTTCTCCTTCAAATTTTCTTGTTGGAAAGACCAACGAAAAAGCTGACAACCGCTATATACCTATATAGACATGATTAGCACTTTAACCCTTAAAACGCTGACATAATTTGTAAAAAAAACATCGCAACCAAAGGGTTTTTTTAATTTGAAATCATCATAAATGTCTTAGTTAGCTCTTTCCGATTCATTTGAATACCTATGTTATGGGTCTACGACCATTATAAATATTTTTACTCTTACAGTGCGGGGATCGACTTTAGTTGTCAAAGTCTGACGTATACAGGCGTCACATTCTGATGACTAAAGTCGATCCCCGCACAGTAAGGGTTAAAGATTAACAGCTAGTTGCAAGCAAGATTATTATTAGAAGCACCTCCTCTAACACCAAGCAAACAAATGTTTCAAGAGGTTAAATGGTTACACTTTGATAAAATCCGGGAATTTAAACAGGTTAGTCTAGTCTATGTAGCTGTAAATGGTAATGCACCACAATATATACAGACTATGTTTACAAATATTAAAGATCACTCAAATTATTCCCTCAGATCATCACAAATCTTTTTCCTATACAGGAGTAATTATTTGTTTAGATGGTTGTCAGCAGGCTTAAGAATGAGGAGAATTCCTGGAATCAGCTGAATTTCATTATTAGTTTTTTCAGGCTTTTAAATATGTGTCATAATTGTATCATGTATATAATGCAAATATACATTTTCAAGTTTATACACAAATTATAAACATAAGATTTTCACTCATAAGTGCATGACGTTTATGAACGGGGATACGGTACATAAGAACCGTTTAAATATCATATTATATCACATTGTGAAACCTCAAAGATTTGCTTAGCTTCTCAACACAAAGAGACAGTGCATTTTAATTTTGTTTTTAAATATAGAAGATTTTCAATCACCGTGCAGGTTTCTGAGGTGACGTCCACCAATATGCACTCAGAGATTGTTGAGCTGCCACTTTTTCTTTAGGACTGAACTGAAGAATGGTCCCGATGGCATTTAACATTTTTTGTCTTCCCGTTGTTTCTCCACATGTCATATAATGATACACTACATTCTTCAAGTACTCGAGGTTAGCACTTTCTCTGGATTGGTTCCGTTCATGCTTTCTCACTTCTTCTTTTAAAAAATCTATTTGGTCCACATAGCGTTCTTCTTTCATAGAAGTTGTATGCTGGAGCTCACGTAGTGCTAGCTCCAGAGTGTGCTTTTGCCTTCTCAGATTATTAATTTCCACATCTTTACGAGCCTGTTCCTGTGCAAAATGAAGCAATGAAGCCTCACCGGGAGTGCCACCAGTGAGAGAAGTCCGTGCTAAGAGATGTTGCACAGCTGCATCTTCTTCAGAGCTAGCTCCAATCTCTCCACCATCATTATCATCCAGAGAACTGGAAGACATTTGACGTGCTGCAGCCGCATAATGAGATTCTACTAGGCGCTCTGGACTATTAGCACGTAACATCTGTAGCTCACGATCTTTCTCTGCTAGCAGAGTCACAGTACGCTCTCGGTGTCGACGGATTTCTTGCTGGAGCTCAGCCAGGCGTTGTCTTTGAGCTCCCTCTCTCTCAGTCAGCTCCATCTTATGCTTCTCTTGTGTTGTTTGGAGAGCTGCTCTTAATGCGGCTGCGCTATTAATATGAGCCACTTCTTGAGAGTCAAAATTCTCTCTCAGTTGTTTTAGTCTTTCATTTAAATCTGACACCTGCTGCCTAAGCCCTTCAACTTCCTTGTTTGTTTGATCCTAAAAAAAAAACAAGAACATAACATCAAATAACACGAAATGCAATTAATAGATAATCTCTCCAACATTAAAGGACGAAAACATACTCCAAATATCCCAATGGAATGCTAGGTAAAACAAATTGTACCTTTAAAGATCTAAAAATGAAATGGTGTATAATATAGGCCCTTAATATAGGGAATACTATTGTTCAGCAGTTATTTTCTGAAATTTTTAAGTACCGGGTAACAACAAAAAAAATCACTTTTATAGTAGATCTGAAAAATTGATAGAAAAATAGTTAATTTGATCGAATAGTGAAAATATTCTTTTAAAAATCCTATTGAAACATAAAATATGATTAAAAATTTGACTGGTCTGTAGTAAATTTCATGCAGACACTGGAAAAATGACAATATACAAATCACTTAGGCTAGGTAATGCATTAGATCTTCCCATTTAATTGAACAATTTTCATCTATGAAACATGAACACACCTGTAACCGAGGATAAGACAAACTTACCTGTTCAACTTCTAGGTGAATAAATCTTAATGGATCCTCTCTGTATTTTATTTCTTAATTTCCAGCTGCGACACTATGCAAACTATAGAAATGTTGCTACTAACCTTAGTGGCTTTGTTTTTAAGAACAGATTGAGCCCTCAGTTTATATCGTTCAAACTCCTCTTTCAGATTCAAGTAGTCCTGTTGACACTGTTTGTGAACTGTCTCATTATCCATACCTCCTAATCCAGCTTCACGTAGTAGCTCTGTAAAATAAAGTGATAGTGTGAATTAACTGCCAATAATTAACTTCAACCATTATTAAAAATATTTCATTTGTACATAGCTTCCTTACATATATACCTTTTATACCTAATAGGTAGTGATCAGCTTTAATCCTTACAATACTGAATCATTTTTGTATTATCATAGCGACCAAAGGGTTTTTTCGATTTGAAATCATCATAAATGTCTTAGTTAGCTCTTTATGCATGATTTGAATACCTAAGCCTATTACCTTTTTTCAAATTCTTTCAGTGCAGGCATCGACTTTAGATGTCAGAATAATAGATGGCAATTCTGATGTCTAAAGACTGTCCCCGAGCTGAAAGGGTTAAACATTGTACCCTGGGGAAGTTCAAATAAACAAAACAGTAAATAAACCTGTGATATCATCCACTTTTGTAGTATCAGCTATAGCATGCAGTTGTTCCTTTATTGTCTTCATTTGTTTCAACAGATTTGACACATCCTTTACACCTTCTTCATCTCCATTTTTATGCCCTGGAAATAGATTTTATTTTAAAAAATAGATATCTGAATACAGTACTAAAGTAAAAAACAATATGACACAGAGTCTAAGAAAAACAATCCAGAAATAGATTCCCGAAGAAACCATCAATTGGGTAATACATGTATACATGAGATATTAAATTTTTGCAAATTTTTCGCAAGGAGCACACATTCATGAAATTAAAAATCTCGCGTTTTTCTACTAGTGCTACCTATCTTGGAGAATGACCAGTACTATAAGAAGCTATACAAACTGCCTCTATAATGACTCAATAACTGAATTCATCCGGGCCGATCAGTTTAATTTGTAGTGAATTGACATTAAAATGTACAAATGGGGATGTGGGGAGTGTCGTACATGGTGATTTCTGTAAAAGCTTTTTAAATATACCAGATTGTCAATGACTGGATCAGAATTGAGGGAGGAGAAACATTTCTTGTGAAATGTGAACAGAGTGTACTAATTAGGTCTTAATTAGGTCATAAGTTAAATAATAATCGATATTTCTGAAATCTTTGAGGAAGTTCTATGCTGTTTTAAACAAAATAGAAAAATCGGCTTATGAGGGAGAAGCGTTTCTTGTGAATTGTGCACAGAATGTCCTAATTTGGTCTTAAGTAGATCATAATCAGATGTAGATCATAAGTTAATTAATATTTTTTTTTTACTGAAATCCGTGAGGAAACTCTATGCACAGGCACAAGCTCTTGCAAACTAACCAAATAAAATTGAAATTGGCTAAGAATTGAGGGAGGATAAGCATTTCTTGTGAAGTTTGAACAGAGTGTCCTAATTAGGTCTTAATTAGGTCATAAAAAAGTTCTATGTACAGGCACGAGTTCCTACAAACAAATTTGAAATCGACTGAGAATTGAGGGAGAAAAAGCATCTCTTGTGAATTGTGTCCTAATTGCAGATGGACAGAGGACACCTGACGGCATAAGCACACCCTAGGCCTAAAGGCCGGATGAGCTAAAAAATCAGACTTCGAGAATATTATCAAATTGACAGTAATATTTTATACACAGCATTGTGGCCTACCAATGTGAAAACAACTATGTAACTATTCAATTAATGTAGGAGTGGATTCATAACTAAAATGAAAAATGAAGTATTCACAGTTGCATTAATATTTTACCTGCTAGTGACACATAAGCCTATACTTGCACAAAAATATTTACCATTAACAGAGAGTTCTAATCTTAAACTAAATCTATTTTTGTTTAGAAAATTTCCAATCTGATGAATACAAGACATCATCTGCACAATAGTTATTTCTGTAACTGCTGTGGTGCAGCCAGAAAAGAGAAAAGAGAAAGAAAAGAGAAAGAAGTTAGAATTATTGTCCAAAATGAAAAAAAACCATAGCAGGTGACATTAACCCTTATCCTGCTGATTGTCCAATATAATCTGTTTTATTAATTGACCAAATCACAGTTGATAATTGAGAATGAAATGTGTGTCTAAACATCAAGATTTGCAAATATTTGTGCTGGAAATAAAACAAATATGAGTAATTTTCAGCCACTCGAAGCTGTGAGTCGTGGTAGCGAGACACAACTTCAAGTTGGTGAAAATTCAAATAAATCAAGGGTTAGGTGTTACCTGTTGCTTCAGCCAGAACTGCATTCTCTGCTTCTAGTTGTGATAAACGTTCACGTAGCTTAGACAGCGCAATCTGGTCATTATAGCGCAGTTTTTCTGCATCACCCACAGCTTGTGAAAGCTGTGATAATTTGGATTCTAAAGCAGTGACACGCTCCTCATTTTGTACACCTTCTTGCTTCATTCTCTCCTCCATACAAGATGAACGTGACTGCTCTTTCAAAAGAGTTGCTTCATGGTCATCCTGAATAAAGATTGAGGTTGGGAAAACTACTACATTGTCATGGAGAGAAATACAGAGAGCTAAAATAATTTATGAAGTCATATCAATAGTGCAATAATTAAAATTAACAGTCACATAAACTGAAAAGTAATCAGGACTTATTAAAAAATATTTTAGATTATAAAACATGAAAGACAGGAGGACCATCAGATGTTGATCTGACATGTCTTTTTGTGTGGCGGATCACAATTTTTGCACAATGTTGCAATATGTGTATTGCAACAGAAGGAAGTCAGAAGACTGGACTAGACCGTACATCAGTACACATATCAAATGACTTAAAGGGTCCTTTATAGTGCATAGCACCATAGACAGCACTGCACACATGACTTCAGCCCTAGTAACATTTGGAGCACAATCAAGATGACAAATATCTGGAAGTTTGGGACTCAATTCAGTACCTCTGAATTTCGTACCACAGCTGAATTAAATGCGCGATCGTGGCCAGCCACAAATTATATAAAATCAGATTGATAATTTTGGACTATGTTTATAACCTTATAGGCAAGCAGTTGTATTAGTGTGCAAGGGTGGCTGTCATAGTTTTATTGAATGACTCTATTATTATCATGATTATATTGATTAGATTGATAAATAAGTGCTTTGTAAAACAGATTATTTTGAATTGAGTTGAGAAGTACACAAGACTTACTTTGAGTATCATTATCACACATGTTTTGCACGCTGCAGTAGGCCTACTAATTTGTCATTCCGTTTGAGGGAGTTTTAAAGAGAATGACAAATTTATATAATAATATAATAAATGATATAATAATTTTATGCATTATAATGTATAATTGTGATTTTGCTCCTTTCTCTATTCACCTTACCATTTCAATCAGAGGAGAAAGTGCTATAGGCATCATTATGGGCAATCAGACTCCACACAGGCATTGAGAACAAAACATTAGCTGTACAAATAAACCTGTTATTGGCAGCCAACTTTCTTGGGAAAACGGTTTTCCAGTGTCTCAAGTGTGGCTACGTAGGACGCTCTACTCTATGTTCAACACTGAGCCATAGGTGCATACTTCCCAGCAGACTCAATATGTCGAATCAGTGTAGACGGTGGACCAACATTAAATCAACAATGATTCAACGTCTTGTGTCTGCTGGGTTGCTTGCTCTCATGTTACTTCTACTTATCAATCATCATGTCTTTTTTTCTTCATATTGGAAGTACTGGGGATCTGGTAATTTTTGTGAAATTAGATTTTCACAAATTTGTGATTTTGGGACTTTTTGTGAAGTCTTGAATTCGCGAATTATCAATTTCGATGGTAGTAGCGCTATTATAATAATAATTTTCGCGAGATTCGTAAATTTGCACATTTGTCCTCCTCGCGAAAATTAAAACCTCGCGAGTATTACCAGATCTACAGTATCTTGCTGATGGATCTGTTTTCAAAAGAAGATAAATTTCTAAACAAAGCTATTGTTACCTTGAGTTGAGCAGTTTGTTGTTGTAATTGAATCACAGCTGCTGAGGGCATGTCAGCTTTCAACTCTGATTCTCTTATGCGCTGCTGTAGCATTTGCATTTCATTCTCAAGTTCATGAATCTTTTTCTCATAAGATGATGAGGCTTCTGACTTGTCTATTACTTTTGCTTGCAGGACAGCATTTGTATCTTCCAACTGGATAAAACGGTAAATCATTTATCCTCATACAAACATTAGGTATAAAATGATCAGCTTTATTCAAATGTAGTGGGAGTAGAAATAGTTGAAGTAAAAATTTCAATCATGTTTTACGCTTACAAGGTGATTCATTTGGAAAATCAGCTGAATTTTTATTTTAATCAAATTTATGTTTATGTGTGAGTGAATCGGTAAACCTTGTCAGATTGAGCAATAAAAAAAATAATTAGCAAAAACTGACCATCTTTTATGAAAATGAAATAAATTAAATCAGCTACAAAAAACGAATGGCTCACAGTTGTAAGAAACAAATTTTACACATGTCTGCCATGCAGATAATGAAAACTCACCTGTTCTTGAAGACCTTCTTTAACATTTCTCTCTTCAGCCAATAATTTCTGTATTTCTCTAAGCATGATAGCATGGTCTTGTTGTTCCTTCTCTCTTTCATACTGCTGATTTCTCAAACGTATTTTCCACTGCAGACAAAACCATACATTCACCAAGATTAAATTCCCCCTAAAGCTATTTAAAATTTCATACATGATGGCATCATCAATATAGTTGTCTGAATTGTTCCTTTGTTGCACTGGCTTAA
Organism: Flabesymbios commensalis; assembly: GCA_964017125.1. NCBI lineage: Eukaryota > Metazoa > Annelida > Polychaeta > Terebellida > Flabelligeridae > Flabesymbios > Flabesymbios commensalis. The sequence continues at coordinate 47,812,512 of OZ024906.1, forward strand.
TTAACCAATGTTAAGCCAATGTCTTTTCTACCGGAATATAGGGCCTACATGCATTGTAACAAGACTACATAAGTCCAGGAGCTCCCGCGACGAATTAGAATTTGATTTAAGCAATTTTGTGTAGGGTTTTTAATGTAGTCCTAGGCTAGGTCAACAAGACGCAAGACAACTAGGTCTAAGAAGCCCAGTCTAAGAGTGGGATAAGAACTAGACAGTCTGTTGCAAACCTCCATTGAAATTAATGATCCTAATCAGTATCCCAGTAATGGTCTACCTATCTGGCACGGTTTACCGTATATCAGGCCAATCGAGGTAACTAATAGCTGATTTACGGTCATTTTGAATTCGATATAAATTAGTCAAAAACTTAGGGTGCATCCTCCCCCGAAACCTCAAATTTTGTTTTATAGTAATGGACTAACATCTAACACAGTTTGCAAAATATTGGGCATGTGAAAGTAAATAATGGCCGATAGGGGGCCATTTTGAATTTGAACGAGTCAGAATTTTTCAAGATGCATCCTCAGCTGAAATCTCACATTCCATTCTATAGTAATCGTCTAGCTATCTAGCACGGTTTACCAAATATCGGCCATGTGAAAGTGAAAAATGGCCTAAAGGCGGCCATTTTGAATTTGATCAAGTCAAAATTTTCCAAGATGCATCCTCAGCTGAAATCTCACATTTCATTCTATAGTTATGGTCTAGCCATCTAGCACGGTTTACCAAATATCGCCCATGTGAAAGTGAATAATGGCCGATAGGAGGCCATTTTGAATTTGATCAAGTCAAAATTTTTCAAGATGCATCCTCTCCTGAAATCTCACATTTTGTTTTATAGTAATGGTCTAGCCATCTAGTACGGTTACTAAAAACCGGCTATGTGAAAGTGAATAATGGCCGATAGGCGGCCATCTTGAATTTGATCGAGTCAATTTTTTTCAAGATGCATCCTCTCTTTTAATCTCACATTTTGTTTTATAGTAATGGTCCAGCTATCTAACACGGTTTACCAAATATCAGCAATGTGCAAGTAAATAGTGGCCGATAGGCGGCCATTTTGAATTCGATTGAGTCGAAAGTTTTTAAAAGGCATCCTCTCTCGAAACGTCACATTTTGTTTTATAGTAATGGTCTAGCTATCTAGCACGGTTTACCTGATATCAGGCCTATCGAGGTAAATAATGCTGATTGTCGGCCATTTTAAATTCGTAAGTTTAAAATTTTCAGAGTGCATCCTCCTCCGAAAACTCACACTTTGTTTTATAGTAATCAGGTAATGGTCTAGCCATCTAGCACAGTTTACCAAATATCAGCCATGTGAAAATGAATAATGGCCAAAAAGGCGGCCATTTTAAATTTGATCAAGTCAATTTTTTTCAAGATGCATCCTCATCTGAAATCTCACATTTCGTTTTACAGTAATGGTCTAGCCATCTAGCACGGTTGACCAAATAACGGCCATGTGAAAGTGAATAATGGCCGATAAGCGGCCATTTTGAATTTTATCGAGTCAAATTTTTCCAAGATGCATCCTCTCCTGAAATCACACATTTTGTTTTATAGTAATGGTCTAGCCATCTAGCACGGTTTACCAAATAACGGCCATGTGAAAGTGAATAATGGCTGATTGGCGGCCATTTTGAACTTTGACAAAATGATTTTTTTCAAAATACATCCTCTCCTGAAGCCTTACAATTTGTTTTATAGTAATGGTGTAGATATCTTGAGCGGTTTTCATGATATTCCACAATATCAGGCCTGTCGAGGTGAATAATGGCTGATAGGCGGCCATTTTGAATTTTCTCAACTTCAATTTTTTCAGGATGCATCCTCTCCTGAAACCTTACAATTTATTTGATATTAATGGTGTAGCTATCTTGAGCGGTTTTCAAGATATTCCGCAATATCAGGCCTGTCGAGGTGAATAATGGCCGATAGGCGGCCATTTTTAATTTTATCGACTTGAAATTTTTCAAGATGCATCCTCTCCTGAAACCTCACAATTTGTTTTATAGTAATGGTGTAGCTATCTTGAGCGGTTTTCATGATATTCCGCAAAATCTTTCAGTCGGATTTACCGATGTTATAAATTAGGTCAAAGTGCTGGGTCAACTTCAAGGTCAAGGTCCAAAAACCTGAAAAGGCACAACTAGGGACCTTAGAGAACATGTATGTGCAATATGACTGTCATCGGCCCAGTACTTTTCAAGATCTGCTCCGGAAACGAAGTGCGCGTCAAAACGTCTAAATAGGTCATAGTTCTGAACCAGAAGTAGGTCAAAGTTCAAATACCCCAAAAGGCACAACTAGACCCCCTAGGGGTGTTGTGTGTAAAATTTGAAGACAATCGGACAAGTACTTTCAGAGATATGCTCCGGAAACGAATTGTTTACGGACGGCCCAACGGCCCAACGGCCCAACGCCGTCACATCATCATTTTCTCCTCTGCAACCTTGCGTATTGAATTCAGATTAAAAATATTTTAACCCGTCCATTAGCCACCTGGAAGTAACCCACATACCAAAAAATTGTTATCCTAGCTTATTTTCTCACAAAGTTATAGGCAAAAGAAGAGGCCAAAAAAAAACGGAGGTAGAATCCATAGCTCCCTTCGCTCACCTACGGTGACGGCGGGAGCTAATAAAAAAGTATTATTAGCACTTGAGAGGGCACTACTAGTAGGATATTGCTGTTTATGGGGGCGTAATATTGGCTATTAGCCCTACCCGCATGGCTTCCAGATTATCTGTGTGTACGCACAGTTGCCTGCATAATCAGATGCTAGCCTGGTGTACACCAGTGTACACAAGCTGCTGGGCCTACTAGGTACAGGTGCAGGTGTGATCTATGTGGGTGGACACCTGTATGACAGCGGCACATACCAAGAATGAGGGTGCGCCATGATAGCACACAGTGGTTAGTTTCTGCATAGACATGTAGGCTTATGTTGTAATTGTAGACAAAGAATAAATATACGTTGGCATGTGGAAAAGTGACAATAATAGTAATAACACAATTTTTTTGTGCGTTAGGCTGTTTTATTGCCCTCCACAGATGCCAGCATCTCTTGACTCCGTCTCGGCCTACTGGCATCTGCATCGGGCAATAAAACCACCTATCGCCTGGCAAAATCATGTTATTGTTATTTCTTGCAGGAATTACACAATCACCAAGACTGGTGACTGGCCACTGGTATGTCAGTCCTCCATTTATGAGGAGCACAATCGCACACATTCTCCTCTTGTGCTCCTTAACAAAGTGCTAGGAGAGCAATTGACAGCGCTCTTGACTGAGTTAATTAAGCCAAAAAAATCGCTCTCAGCGTGCTTTGCACACCTCAAGGAGTTTTTAAAGCTTTCTTTCTAATTCCTTATGTGCAGGACTGGTGTGTGATGCTGATAATATATTATAATTATGTGACCCATCTGCATTTAATCAGTTGTATTACATTATAGCACATTTTTTCAAAGTACAGAAACAAAACAAAATCGAGCAAGTTACCATTTTTTAAATTTATTATTTATTAAATAAATTGATAAATATCATAGTTATCTACATTCAAAAATACATATCTTTGATAAATCAACATTTTTGGTGGTTTATTTGAACTGATTAATAATTACTTTTAAAAATTATGCTATTAAAAACAAATAGTATTTTAATAAATAATTTTACCCGGAAATCTATTTAAAGTTGAAAATGCTGATCAAAGTAATTTCAGGATTCAAATGTATCAAAATATTGTGATTTGATAAAGAAGGATGTTTGAACATGTTGAAAAAAAATTCAGGTTATAATAAGTGCGTGAATTTTTAAATCAATCATGTCAATATTGTATTATGATAAGCAGGTTGTCCAGCATGTTAGTACTCTGGTAATGATTTTTTTACTATGAATTGTATTTATTTATGAATGTTACATTGTTATTTAATGTTGAGCTTAAGTAACTGCTTTATTTCTAATAAAACTATGGGTATCCTATTATGGTAGCTACCACACTCTGCTAAGATTATCATCATTTTTACAGGTAAAGGTGATTTTGTTTTTCAGCTTACTATATTTTAGATAAAACAAATATAATCAAGTTTTACCCATAGTTGTGGGTCAGAGAAGCTATGATCAAATGAAAGTGGGTGAAAAATTCAAGTATCAAATATTAAAGGCTAATAGGAAATTGATAAGCAGCCAGCAAATCGTCATCATTTTAAAATACTCTCTGACAGTTCAGAAATTTTACATCAGCCTGCAACATTATACCCAGGCTAATACATGTACTCCCAGCTAGCAAAATGACATTGTCACAACCTTGTTTGAAAACGTTTTGTTGATATATCATAACGTTGTCACAACTTAAATTTGTGTTGTTGTAATCAAGCTGTCACAGCGTTTATCAAAACGTTATATAGTGAGGACTGTAGAACAGAAATTTAAATCAACTGAAATACCAAATAAACATATTTAGAGGGTTATTATATTCTTTTTAGCATTTAGTAAAGAGGTGAAAAAGAACCAGGGGGACAAGTAGCTGCTTTGTCGCATTGCTATGGCGGATCACATATATATATATGTGATACTGGATCGTGTAATGATGAGAGTGATGAGAGAAAATCCACAAACCCCATATCTCTATAATTCAGGGTTTATATTCAAGCCAAGACCATGGTCTCACCGAAGCATCATCAAATAGAAAACCTGCCACTGAACCTGCCACTGTTTTGCGGCACACCCAGCGACATCATTGGGTGCCGCACCAGAGCATTTATATTTTCAGAAATGACAACATTTTGTTTTTGTGTGTGCAAAATTATTTTTTAGCATTGTAATGATGTTATGTCAACATTACAAAAAACTAATAGCGTATATATTCAAGTATGCAGATAACAATCTAATATACAAAAAAGTTTATTATTATTATTTCAAGTTTAATATAAATATTTAGATTTTTCAAGTGTTAACTGATTAAGGTTATTAATAATATAACGTTGCGACAACTTCATTTTAAAACATAACCTAACCACAACTTGTGGTAATGTTATGCGCTTGCTGGGTTCACACATACAGGCTCCATTGATGGCACAATTAAACTGATTATATAAATATGTCTATCTAAACTTTTTGTTGTATTATCATTATGTCTTGCTTCATTGTTTTCTTTGAATTGACATTGCTAATGAAATATTTTTATCGCCAAGATTTTTTATCCGCCATTTTACTTCGGGCCATAAGTTGAGCTTTAAATCGCAAATAGAGATATCAGTGAGTGTTTTATGAAGTGAATGATGCTATATTGTTAGATTAACAAACATAGGCCTAGATATTCAAGTAAGGATAGCTATATACTTTATATGAATATGTATACCTCATATGTATATCATGATAAGGCCTAGATATTCAAGCAGGGATAGCTACATACTTTATATGAATACATGTATACCTCATATGTATATCATGATATCAGCTTGCTGAAAGGGATGTTTCTTGGTATTCTAATGTCCGGGATATCTCATTATTTAATGGTTATCAAAATGGAGTAAACAATGCAAAAAGTCTTCTGTAAAATCGGAAGGGTTGGTGAATCTGCCAAAAGTTTCACATTAAAAGGATTAAGCACTCTCTGGGCTATTTTTACAGTAAAATCATGATATCTTCTCAATGTGAAATTATTTTAAAATGTAACAAAATTAAAACTATCTCGAATAATTCAGAATTATGACTTACAGAATATCTATCAATTCAAATAAACATAACCATTCCCAACAGATAAACCATCAATTATGTTTTTCATGGTTCCCAGAATTAATAAGATAGTACAGTAGATCTTGTCATCAACGACCCTGCCATCAACGACCTTTTGTCTCCGACGACTTCTTTTCCTTGCACGGAACATTTTTCTATAGTTAACGACCTGTGATCAACGACTTTCTGTCTAACGCGACTTGCGACCTCAATTATTTGGCAGAAGGTCATTATACTACTTGTGTCGAACGACCTCAACTTTTTTCGTCATACGACTTTTGGAAACATTCATGAGCAAACCACTGCATGTCAGATCTGACTGTGTGGATATCATGGTTAACAGAGAGGTATAACGCTGGGAGATCAGGCTGTTGTCCCAAGTCTCAGCCTATCGACCTCAGACCGTCGATGTTACTGCACAGCAATATCACCTCGCGCCGGTAGGAAATCATCCAACCCTTCATGTCCAATGATCAACTAAAGATATGCCCTATAAATCTATTTAATGCTCGCATTAGTTGAAAAGTATATATAATTGTTTATTTTGCATAGCGCTAATTAAACATGTTTTGAAATACAATCGTATTAAATTGTTCAGGGAATGAAATAAGAAGATACGCCATGAATAATTATACAAATAATATTGTCTATAGCACACTAAATGTCAAGTGCTATTCAGTTGTGTGTTGGCTGGTAGACTGAGAGCAGCGCCGTCATAATTACGCTATACACAGCCTGTCAGTCAACAGTACCGCCCTCTCCAGACATGAGACGCGCCGTCACTGACCAGCAAACACAAGACATTGAACCAATGTTGTTTAAACGTTGGCCCACTGTTTTCGAAGTCGGCCCGCAATAAAACAACATTGGGTCAATGACTCATGTTTACTAGGTGACTATACAACTGGCACGAGACGTTGATGCAGGGTTGGCCAACATTAGAACACCATTGCGTCGGGACATAACTAATCCCCCAGTCACTTTAATACAATACACTATGAGCCGTCCACGCGTGTTTATTCGCACGTAGCGAACGTCCTGAATAAGCGTGGTCTGGCCACATATACCCAGCAGACACAAGACGTTGATTCAATGATGGATTAGTGTGGGCACAATGCTCCTGTTAGTGTAAACACACATGTGTATTATTCATCAGTAATGAATAATTGTTCCCTTTTTGTTTCACCAGTTATTTTTTTGTTTCACAAGGGCTACGTCATCTGTCCTATAAAAACACATTTAATGTAAATATACAATGCCAAATGTTGCCGCAACCGCGTGCTTTGATCCACAATGACTACCAGTCAATTGTGGGTGAATTTCGCCGTCATTAGCCCGCCATTGAACCAGCCGCCGCACCGCAAATTTTACAGCAAAAACTAATTCCTGTGACCAGCGACTTTCTGTCACCAACGACTTTTTTTGTCTGGCAGAAGCAAGGTCGTTGGTGACAGGATCTACTGTAGTAAACTGTAAGTTTCAAAACAAATGTTCCAAAGCTAGTAAATTTACTACTATATTAAACCATCCATTAGACTACAAGAACAAACCTTACCTCATGTAAATCAGCTTCCAGCCTTTTATTATTACTTGCCAGATCTTGTAAACTCTGTTCATAGACTATAATCGTCCCTTCATTTTCTGTCTGCAAATCAGATGTGTAAAAATATTGTGTTAATAAGTATTGTACTTCTGTAGATTATCAAAGGTCACGCTAATTAAAACATGACATTGGTGTAGCATTAATTAATTGTTGATCTTGCGATGTAAATATATATATTTGTCGGTTTGCTGATAATATTAAACAAGAACTGTGCCATTCTGAACATTATTGGGAGTTCTTTTATGTAGCCAGATAGTCAGTGAGTATCTGAAAGAACTCAGTGTCAATCACCTCAAAATGGAAATCAACCAAGAAGATGCCCACAGCATTGATATCTAATACCACAAGTTCAAGTGGAGGTGAGTCACAGACAGACAAGCCACTCCTCACTACTCTAATACCACAAGCTCATGTGAAGGTGAGTCACAGACAGACAAGCCACTCCTCACTACTCTAATACCACAAGTTCAAGTGGAGGCGAGTCACAGACAGACAAGCCACTCCTCACTACTCTAATACCACAAGCTCATGTGGAGGTGAGTCACAGGCAGACAAGCCACTCCTCACTACTCTAATACCACAAGCTATAGTGGAGGTGAGTCACAGACAGACAAGCAACTCCTCACTACTCTAATACCACAAGCTCAAGTGAGGGTGAGTCACAGACAGACAAGCCACTCCTCACTACTCTAATGTATATCATGATAAGGCCTAGATATTCAAGCAGGGATAGCTACATACTTTATATGAATACATGTATACCTCATATGTATATCATGATATCAGCTTGCTGAAAGGGATGTTTCTTGGTATTCTAATGTCCGGGATATCTCATTATTTAATGGTTATCAAAATGGAGTAAACAATGCAAAAAGTCTTCTGTAAAATCGGAAGGGTTGGTGAATCTGCCAAAAGTTTCACATTAAAAGGATTAAGCACTCTCTGGGCTATTTTTACAGTAAAATCATGATATCTTCTCAATGTGAAATTATTTTAAAATGTAACAAAATTAAAACTATCTCGAATAATTCAGAATTATGACTTACAGAATATCTATCAATTCAAATAAACATAACCATTCCCAACAGATAAACCATCAATTATGTTTTTCATGGTTCCCAGAATTAATAAGATAGTACAGTAGATCTTGTCATCAACGACCCTGCCATCAACGACCTTTTGTCTCCGACGACTTCTTTTCCTTGCACGGAACATTTTTCTATAGTTAACGACCTGTGATCAACGACTTTCTGTCTAACGCGACTTGCGACCTCAATTATTTGGCAGAAGGTCATTATACTACTTGTGTCGAACGACCTCAACTTTTTTCGTCATACGACTTTTGGAAACATTCATGAGCAAACCACTGCATGTCAGATCTGACTGTGTGGATATCATGGTTAACAGAGAGGTATAACGCTGGGAGATCAGGCTGTTGTCCCAAGTCTCAGCCTATCGACCTCAGACCGTCGATGTTACTGCACAGCAATATCACCTCGCGCCGGTAGGAAATCATCCAACCCTTCATGTCCAATGATCAACTAAAGATATGCCCTATAAATCTATTTAATGCTCGCATTAGTTGAAAAGTATATATAATTGTTTATTTTGCATAGCGCTAATTAAACATGTTTTGAAATACAATCGTATTGTACTTCTGTAATGCTCAGATACTCCTTCTGTAATGCTCAACTAGCGTAAGCAATGGTAGGCCAGCACTAAATCATCAATGGTTCAAAGTCTTGTGTTTGCTGGGTGTGTGGTGTCACTATGTAGTGGATAGAGAAATGTTCTTCACACCTGTCGTTTTATATACCAGCTCAAATGTATCCTATAGTGATTATACCTCCCAAAAATTAGCGCGACCATTGAGGTTGAGATGTGTCTTGTAAACCTAATGATTGGAAGTATAGTACACATTCAACTACTGTCAACGATGTTAAATACTGGAACATTTTTAATACTGACCAGTAAATAGCCCCTGCTACTTTTGACCTTGAAATCAAGTTATAAGAACAGTCCACCAAAAACGAATGGCATGGCTAAAATGGATATCATCTGCTAGTTGGTTATATACCGGGCACCCCCCAAGCCAAGCAGGTGGCCCCAGGCTCCCCTACACGTGATTTGACAGGAGTCAATTTATAATAGATCATTTACTATTAGGCCATAGTGCCCAGAGCAGGGTTCATACAGGATTCAATAAAAAAAAATCAAGTACTTTAAAGGACATTTTCAGGAACTTTTTATGTTCTTCAAGGACCAAACTATAACCTTCCGAAGCATATCATAGGGCTTTAGTAAAGGAGGTAAATTTGTTTACACCAAATGTGTCCAACATGCAGGGTGAGCCAGGCAGGGGAGCCTCAATAAGAGATCTAGATGAGCCATAAATGCTATATCCTACGCACAAGGATTTAACTTGGAAATTTGCTGCTAATCATCCCATGATATTTGATTGATTGAATACATAACAACTGATAATCAACATTAAACTTGTTAAATTAAAATATAAAATAAATGCAGGTACATGGCAATGACCAGATATCTGGCTACCTGTTCAGTGTTGAATCAAATTCAGGGACTTTCCAGGACCTTTTCACAAAACAATGCAATTTTTCAGGTTTTCCAGGCCTTGAAAAAAGTATGATCAGTTTCAAGCACTTCAAGGACCTGTGCGAACCCTGCCAGAGGTGATGACACACCAATCGTTTTATGATTACTTCTTCACAACTCACATAGGTATTATGGTTGTTGTTCACAATCATAAGCAGATTGGTGTGTGGGTATCACACGTTTCAGAATAACACTTGCAGCGCTTTAATCACAGAAAACACTAACTGTCAAGGGTTGTTCAGGTTATATTGGACATTTGTGAAGTTCGCAACAATACAGTGGAGGAATCCGGGCCAACAGTATTAATGTTGTCTCGTTGTCTGTTGTCTTTCACAGACAAAAGCCAGATTCTTGGAAACTAGACACTTGCTACAAACGACAATCGAGTCAACGCCTTGTATTTGTTGGGATGAGATGCAATGGTCTCGCCAATTTGTGAATAATATAGGCCCAACTTAGAGAATATTTAATATAGGCCAAACTTTAAAACCCCCATTGGGCAAACACCTTGTATAATTGTGTGTGGCCTAACTAATGTAGGGGTTCCCCCTGCAAAATTTAAGCTCTATTTGGTCATTCTGGAGGTTTCTAGAGTTAACTCTACAAAATAAAAGAGTGGTGGATTTAGTGTAGTGGCACTGCACAAAGCCTAGCAGCCAATCAACAAAGCGTAGTGAGACCACTATGCCATAACTGCTTATCCCATGACTTAAGATAATCTGACACATACAGCCATTGACATTAGGATTGTTTTATACTAGACAACGGGGCAGGTAAGCTGTGATTTTTGTCTGCCCTGGTGACTTTTAACTAGACCTGAAAGTGGTACGTAGGGCTAAAACTATGAAAACTTTACCCGGATCACCGGGCGGCCGATGTGGACAGTTTATAAGACCTGGGGCCGTATTCTCGTACATTGCTAAGATAAGAATAATTCTTTTCTTATTTAAGATAAGAAGTGGCGGAACTAAGAAGTTGCGTGAGTTGCTATTCTCGAAAAAAAATTGGAACATTCTTTGCTACTCAAATTTCTTTACTTTGTTGCAACAGCAACAGGGCCAACATCGTCACAAAGCTAGCCTAGTCTATCAGTCATGTTGGTGCAGATTCTAGGCCTATGGCTATGCCCAGACTATGGTGACAGCTTCTCTCGCATGCAAACTTCAATGTCGTTTATCTTAATGAAAAACATTAATATGTACTGACGGTCTTTTGCATAGTGTTCAAATAAGTGTAAGTTTCACCTGTGTGTAGTTTTTGGCTGTAAACACAGCTTTTCTGTGCTGTTTTGGCACAAAATACACTGTGTTGCGTAAAGTTACGGCACTATTTAAGCTGCCGTAAAGTTACGCAATAATATACTCAATTTCTTATCTTAACTATTTCGAGAATAGCACTTAAGAAAAAATCTCAAAGTTACAAAACTTATTAGCCTATTTACGCAATTCTTAGAATTACCCAATTCTTATCTCTTTCGAGAATACGGCCCCTGGGCCTTTTTAACCTGCCTCAGGCGGCCGGTCGGACGTTAATGTCAATGGCTGCATGTAATGTTTTTTTCCATTGAACCCAAGAATTATATATATATTATAATTTGAACATTTTTATTTGTCCAACATTATCATTTGCACAGTCCTTATTAAATAATTTGATTTGACAAGCTGCATTAAATTTTGTATAATAATTTTGTTTTGTGATTTACTATATAGTCGTTTATATTTTATATTATTTAAGGTGGCTTCCATGCCAGTGACTCTTCAGAGTCCTAATGGGAGTCATCCTGACATAATATAAAATTTGTATTATGTCACAGTGCTACATATTTGTCAAGTTTTTTTCTTCTGTTTTATATTAAAAAAAATCAATGAAATACTAAACAATATAGATATTGCTCAAAACTGTAAATAACATTCTGCTGTAAACTGTTATCATATCTGTGTATGGTATCCGTGTATTGTTGTGTCTCTGTCACATCCATGATCCTCCACTAGATCAAATATGATCATTTGCAATAACATGATCACTTCACAACACAAATAGTACTATTGGACTTCTACTACCATAATGAAAACAACTGTAATACTATTACAGTGAATACTACACCTTAAGAGCTTTCTTTTCAGCTTGATAATTAGCCACCATTCTAGATTTTTCTTCTGTAACTGTAGAAAGTGATGCCATCAGTGTGACAATCTGCTCTCTAATCTGCTCATTTTCTGTTACAATAGCTGCATTCTAGACAAATTGTAATAAAACATAACATTAATCAATTCAACAAGACAAAGTACACTTACAATTGAAACCTTATATGCGACCAGATCTGGCAAAATGAGTAGATTTGAATATTGGAGATATTAATAGATACTGGACACAAAATTACCTTGAAAACTGTATATCATAGAACTCTCTAATGTGTTTAGCATCGAAAACATGACTTTGCAAACCCAGAGAAATGTGAAGTCTGAAAATGCATGATTTTGAGAAAATGGCCTTTAAAGTTCAACAAGAGGCCTGAAGTCATATATCATCCCCCGCCATAAAATAAGTTTTTGCGGTCACAAATATTTAAAAGTCGACTTATGGTGGCCATTTTAAACTTCAGTAAAATCAACTGCACATTTCCAGATGGTGGGTGATGCGATTGTAAAATGATAGCAAAATTTGAATAATTTTTTACTTAGTTTTAGCGTTTTTGTGTTCACAAAAAATTTCGGAGTTGACCAGTGGCGGCCATTTCACTTGCACATTCCCATGTTGCTAGATATGTCAAGTTGAAAAAACTGGGTTTTTTAGTTTTTGCACCCATAAGAAAACGTGACGCCTGACAGAATCCTGGTGTGACTAAAATTCCCATTCCCCTACGGGCGGGGATAAAAAGGCAATTTGTACGTACTTTAAAAAAACAATAAACATAATTGCATTAAAATTAACGAAACACAATAAACATGATAAATATTCATTTCGTCCCCAATTTTTTAATAATAAACGCATGATTCTGAAATGTTGTCAATTTTAACAGTATGGCAAATGGTTTGATTATAAGGTTTTTATTATGACATGGATATTTCCTACTCATTAACAATTGTTACCATGGTAACATGTAAATTGAAACAAATATCACTGATTCAATCATAGATAGGACTGAAATTAAAATAATAGATAGGGCCTACAGTGTATATTTAAAATGAAATTGTACAAATATGTAATCTTTTTTTATGCCACACCATTTTAGAATTTGAAAGTAGTTATATGAGAATAAAAACGTATGTAAAAATTAGAAATATGTCATATCAAGGATGTTTTTCCTTTTAGGTGCCCCACAGAACTCATTTTGCCAGATCAGGTCACATATCCTTGACATTCCCATTAAAAAAATTGTTACCTAACAATGGTAATGGAAGCAGTCAAATAAAATAATGACATTTTAAAATTGAAGATAATGAAGCCATTAATCACATAAGGAATAGCAAAATAGAAACAGATTGAATACAATGGATGAGATAATTTCATTAATCAAAATTGAATTATTCAACAAAACTGACATCTACCACAAACTATTTTTTATTAATTTCTGTAAACTGTACTTCCCAGAAAAAGAGAGAACAATTTAATTACCTCATCACCTGATAGATTACCATCTTCTCCGTCACCGTGGGTATCTGATTCTTCCAGCTGCCTTGAGGAGGTAGCATGTGTGACAGCCTTAACAGAACTAAGTGCTTTCACACTTGCTTCTAAAGCTTCCTTTTCGTTGGTCAAACCCTTATATGCAGAGATTAGATCTGAGAAATAAATGATCAAAAAGAATAAATAATTTGTAAGATGAAACTCTTTATTTATAACAGCAGGATGATAGCAAACCATAATTACTCAGGCTAATATTTTTATTAATATTTTCTCAATCGTTTGAAAACTGATCATTGGAAACATTAAAAAGTAAAAGTAGCCAGTACCAAAAAAAATTATGGCCTGCTTAAATTATGATCTGCTGTTTTGCAGATGTCACACTGACACATACAAAATCCACATTAAAACTTCATGAACTTGGAACAAGACAAGACTAGATGATAAAAATGTTTAAAACAAAAAATATTTCAACAATGCCCTGCAGTTAGCAAGTGATTATTTTTTTCAACTTCTACCTTTTAAACTTGAATGTCATTTTGCAAGATGCAGGCTGCTATTTCCCGTACTGTTTACATGCTCAACCAATGCAGATACAAACTTCATTGCTAAGTAAAATACAAAAGCCCTTATAAAATAATTGACAATGATGTTTCAAGTTAGCATACAGCTAGCACTATGAATAAGAGTGTCAACCTGCAGCTCAGAACATATTAATTACCTCTCAATTTCTTTTCATATTTAGTTATCTTCAGCTGCTGTGCCTCTATTGTCTTTAACAGCTCAGGTCTTGATGCCCGGTCAAAATTTGCCATATTGAAGACTCCCAACTCACAGGGTTACATCATAGTTTCTTTCCAGTATTTCACAGCAGCTGTGATTTATTTACCTGAAATTTACCAGATATGTACAGTGGAACCCTTTATGGGAGACCATCCTTATGGGAGACAGGGGCTCGTCTCACTAAGAAAATTTTATCTTAACTTTGACCTAGTTTAGGTCATTTATCATTAAAAAGTTAAGATGGTCTTAAGATGATCTTAACTTTTTAATGATAAAAGACCTGAAATGGGTCAAAGTTAAGATAAGATTTTCTTTGTGAAACGAGCCCCTGACCTGCTATATAGGAGACCACAAACTGGTTCCCAGAATCAGGCTTTTCTTTTGAAACCAACCTGCTCCCGCCCCGAATAAGAATTTGATTGAAGAGAGTTTGTATCAAATTCTTCTTCTTTTTCGTGGTAACAGCGATCACTTCTCATAGTGAAAAATGGTGCAGTGAAAATAAAAGGTGAAGTTAAAAAACCTGGAGATTGCAGTGTTATTAACCCTTAAACTTAAAGCGCTGAAATATTTTTACACACACTTCAGTCTAGAAAGTCATGACAAATGACTTGGGAATCGAAAATAGTCCTTGCAAAATTTCAAGAAAATCAGTTGAGAATTGACAAAGAAATCGGTGAAAAACATGTGATACAAGTTAATGTGATGGCGAGTATTAACACTGCTGTTACTCATCAGACTTGAGAGTAAAGTTCCCACACTCTGCGCAGTAATTTTCACTATAAGACGTATATCGGTATCAGCCCATATCGCACTCAAGCTGTAGTTGAACTGCAATCTATAGCTTTAATGTCATATGTGACTTCATCGTGTGAGAAAAGACAAACGTTGTACATTTTTTGTGCGATATTCATATTGGAAAATACAGCATATGTCCAATGAATGAGGTGTTCGCCTAAAGTAAAGGCTCACACCTTATTCATTAAACGAGTGCAGTATTTACCCATATTGCACTCAAATGAACACCGTTTGCATATCTTATCAACATCACTCATCATTTGACATCAGTCTGATCAGAAAGTCAGTTGGCCTATTTCAGTATTGGTTTTGATGGCAGTCGTTGTTTTTCTACTCTCAACTAGGGCTCAGGGCCATCGTATAACCTGGGAACTACGTTTGAATCGATATTTTATTACGCCATAAATTCCAAAGTGTGTGGCCTGGGGTCATCCAAATTAGGTTATACTTCAACTTTAATAAATCATGCTTAGATAGCCCCAGGCCACACAACTGATATGTAGATGGCCCCACATTTCAAATAGATGGCCCAGGCCACACACTTTAATAATTAGATGGCCCCATGCCACACACTTGAGGTTGATGACCCCAGGCCACACACTTAAGTTGATAGCCCCGGGCCACACACTTTAAATTGATGGCCCCAGGCCACACACTTTAAGTTGATGGCCCCAGGCCACACACTTGGTGTTATCGAGGCCTATACTGAAACTGTGTGGTCTGGGAGCATATCTAAAAAAGTGTGTGACCTAGGGCCATCAACTGAAACTGCGTGGTCTGAGAGTATATATATCACATAAAGTGTGGGCCCTGGGGCCATCAACCTACGCCATTAACCTAAAGTGTGTGGCTTGGAGCCATCAACTGAAAGTGTGTGACCTAGGGCCATCAACCTAAATTGTGTGGCCTGGGGCCATCAACTTAAAGTGTGTGGCCTGGGGCCATCAACCTGTGTGTGTGGCCTGGGGCCATCAACTTAAAGTGTGTGGCTTGGAGCCATCAACTGAAAATGTGTGACCTAGGGCCATCAACCTAAATTGTGTGGCCTGGGGCCATCAATTTGATGTGTGTGACCTGGGGCCATCAACCTGCGTGTGTGGCCTGGGGCCATCAATTTAAAGTGTGTGGCTTGGATCCATCAACTGAAAGTGTGCGGCCTGGGGCCATCAACCTAAATAGTGTGGCCTGGGGCCATCAACTTAAAGTGTGTGGCCTGGGGCCAACAACTTAAAGTGTGTGGCTGCAGGCCGCACACTAATTTAATGTGTGTGGCCTGGAGTCTTCTATTTAAAGTGTGTGGCCTGGGGCCATCCACCTATCAGGTGTGTGACCCGGGGCCATCTATTTAAAGAATGTGATCTGATTTGAACGACAGTCCAGTAAAAACAAAACATTTGTAATTACATTTGGTCCAACCTTGTTTAAAATAAAATGTTTATATTATACAAATATTTTGTGTTTACTGGGATCCAGGCCTATGTGGCAAGAATGGCACAAGATGCTTGTCAACCCTTACAGCGCGTGGATAGACTTCAGTCGTCAGAATCTGACGACTGAAGTCGATCCCCGCACTGTAAGTGAAAGAATATTTCTAATGGCCGTGGACCCATAACATAGGTATTCAACATGTTCAAGTAGGCTAAATCAGAAAGAGCTAACTAAGAAATTTATGATTATTTCAAATTGAAAAAAACATTTAGGTTGCGATGTTTTTCACAAATTATTTCAGCGCTTTAAGGGTTAACGTGATCTGTTGCAATCAGCGTGAAGACGTAGTCCCAAGCATACAAATGAATGGCTCTGGGCCCTACTTGAGAGTGAGTTAAAGGTATGGTCAACTGTCAAAATTCGCAGGACAAGGGTCCCCCAGAATGCAATAGTGCCCGCGGGTAGGCCAAGGCCCTATTTCATAAAAAAACTAAATATGCGTTTCATACCCAAAGCCTCTTTAAGAGCAAGTTTTCAAATCACAGCAAGTTCATATATACTTGAGCGACATCTATGAGTTAATAATTCAAAGCCCTTAGCCCTGGCCACTACTTGGTCCTTGGCATGCAAACAAACTGACTCTATTACTGTGGATATCTCGAAACCGGTTGACCCCACGCTTGTGTCGACACCCAGTGAACACAAAACATTTGTAGTCCCTATGACTTTATGCAATGTTGGACCAACGTCAAAGACGTTGGGCCGACGTTGTATAAATGTTATACAAATGTTTTGTGTTTGCTAGGCAGGAGGACTTTCTCTCAAACATTGTACATTTATCCAATCTGGATCAATGTTGGTTCAATGTTGGGCCAGCGTCGCAGACGTTGGCCTAACATTAAAACAGCATTGGATCAATGTCTCGTTTGAGTAGTATCTTGTAATCAGTTCAGTGGCTATATTAATGCCGTCAATCTGTAGGCCTACTGTAACTCAATAGGCTACTGTTGGCCTACACTTGACCGTCCCAGGCATGCGCATTTTGCAGTTGAATGATTCTTTAACCAGTGCTGGTGATATGAGGCTTGTGATCACACGCACACGTCATCACACGCCTAAAACAAAGTTGAGCCTTGAGGTGTACCGTGTAGGAAAAACAGCACGCCTTGTACAATGCACAGATACAAAGGCAACACTTTAATACTATAGTGGCATTCACATTAAAAATTGCATTTTAGGGGGATCATATGGTGTTACTGATTCGCTATATACGTGGAAAGTACTCACAATATTGACCTAAAACTTTGAGTCAGTATAAAACATATGTTCTACCATAACACAACTCATTTTCATTTGATTAGTTTGAATAATGCCACAGATGGAAAGGGTTAAAATATTACTTGATATAGTTACCGTCCGCCACTCAACCAAATAAACAAGTTATGTTCACTGCAGCCGTTCACACGTGTACACGTGGACAAGTCAATTAAGCCTGACGGGTTGAGCAGGTTGTTTTAATTGTTAGGTATGCAGGTGCGTTGTATAATAATCAGGCTCTGTGATCCACTTAGCCTATTGTGTATGCTGGTACCAGCATGAACTGATTAGCACGCCTTGCAGGTGAGGGGTGGCTGGGGCTCCTGAAGGGTGGGTAACATTACCTCCATGTGCAATTTGATCGCGCAATTACTTTTCAATTATCAGTTTCAATAGTTGAATGTTGTTGTAAAATAATATTTACCTATTTAGCGTCAATCACAGATGTAGGCTATTACTCAATGTGAACATGGTAAATGGGAAGTGAACATAATCATTGATTTCATTTCACTTCCTTTCAAACAATAATCTCATGCCAATATAATGTAAGGTGCCTTACTTTATTTATTTATATTATCACTGTATAAAGTTGATATGTTTGTATATAAACATTTTATAGAATTTATTGATTTGATTAGATTTAATATAGTATAGGCTTATGTATAACTAGTAATCAACAATTAGCAAAATGTTGAACAACATAAGTGAATAGAATGGAACTATTTTCTACAACGGTGCAATATAGGCTAGGCCTACTGGTGATGAAGAATTTCATCATAAACATAACAAAATAGCTCTACACCAATTGAATTAGGATATCTAGCCTACTTATAAATGTTGAATTCAATAGCTTTTATATAAAGATAAAAAAAAACACGCCTATTTGGTGATGACGCATGGGCCCTATCCCAGCAAACATGAGACGTTGCCCACAATGTTTTACTGTTTGCAATGCTGGTCCAACGGTAAACCAGCGTTGCAAATTGGTCCAACGTCTCATAAGTTTGCTGGGTATAGGCCTATATATATCGCCAGAAATTCACTTAATAAGTGACCGACATAGCCTATATAATATAGGTGATTGCTTGATGTTGACAATACAAATTATTGGTATATTGTGGCGCCAGGCTCATTGGCTAACTCAGGGCACGGGTGTATCGGGTTCGAGTCCCGCTGCGGCCGATATCTTTCCTTGGTACACACATGCAGTGACCCAAACTTTTCAAATTCGTGGGATAATGACGACAGAAACGTATTTATAACCGATTTGCGCCGCATCAAAAAACTTATAAAGAAATAAAGAAAACAAAATGACTAATATGTCAAAGTTGACATGTAGCCTAAACGGTCAAAAATATATTTATAATGTCTTTGATTATTGATGACCAAGCATAAATGGATATAAGTCCAATGACTGATGAGCATTATAATCGCACCTCACACGGTTCACATCCTCTACTGCAAATGAAACAGGGCTATAATTCGGCGACGCAATTTTTTTCAGTCACAAAAGGCTGGAAAGCGAAATGGAGAGTGAAGAAATACAAGAGAGCCAAGAAAAGCAGCAATTATCATGATTATGAAAAGCGAGAGAAACAAAAATACCAGAGAGCCTGGCCTAAATCATTAAAAGTAATCTCGACCCCAAGGCCTGAAAAATGTCCATTAAGACTTTTCAATGATTGCGCGGGCTGTGGGCTGAGCATGCGGGCATGTAACTGAAATGTTACTGATTCTATGAAAAAAACTATTTTCGACCTGATTATTCGAGGGCAAGTCTTTGATATGATCGTCCAATTTTGTACGAGGTCAATCTGTGGCTGAAACCTGTTTCAGCTACTGGGGCTAAAGGTCCACCTACAAAAGTCGAAACTTGCCTGGTACATTAAAAGTTTTAATTGCTAAAATATTATTAGATTAAAGCATTTCAACAATAAAAAATAACATAAGCTGAAAGAATCTTGATACTCCTTGCAAAGTTTGAATTTGGCTAAAATTGGGTGGTGGGCTAGTTTCTTTTAATTGATTAGTTAGTAGGTGCTTGGTCTTTGTGCACAGGTTGTAGGCCCACCCCCATGAGGTAAACTAACCCAAGAAGTAAATATTTTGAATCAATGATTCAAAACCTCGCCTGAAAAGGAGGGGCTTCTTGGGCATTTCTGTAGGACTTTCGAGCTGTAATCCCACGGGCTATGCTCGGCAATTTTTTCATGTTCCTAATCGCAGGTTATCTTCAAATTTATCCCATTATATGGTAGATCTATTAACCAAATATTTATACTTCAAGTAATCTATATCTGGACGCTTCAAGTTCCGAAGTTGTTCGGAAGTCCCCACGCTCCCGGGACTTCAAGTCTCCCGGGACTGAAGGCAGTTAAATTAACTATATATAATTATAGTCAACATAACTGTTAGGGGGGAGGGGGGCACTATTCAATCTCCGGGAGGCGGAGGGGCTGGATTATATCCGCGCCCCGGTGGTTCCCTGAAAATGTCAAATTTGTACCATTAGCTATTAGTTTTTTATCTCTTCGTTTTCTTTGAAAATAAATGATAATTCCGTCTTGCTTGTAATTATGTGTCTCTTATTTTTCGTCATCTGGGTTTCTGGAGCCTCTCTTGCAGGCCTACAGTTAGCCTTGTCGTCCCCTCTCAGACCGTGGATTGATGTATTTGCTTTACCCGAAAAATTCAACAAGGTGGTGACTGAGAGCGAACGCGACCCCAAGGTCCGATAAATGTCCATAACTTTTTAGTGACTGTGCGACATCTGAGCTGAGCATGCCGGCATGGAACTGAAATGTTGCTGATTCTAAAAAAACTATTTTCGACCTGATCATGGCCCGTATTTTCCGATATGACAGTCAAAGAAATGTCCCACGATTTTGTATGCAGTCAATCTGTGGCTGAAACCTGTTTCAGCCACTGGGGCTAGCCTACAGTGTCGCATCTTCAAGTGTCTCTCGCTTTCCAACACAGTGGTATTTTTAGTCACTCTGATATCTCACTGTTTATCACTCTCGGACCACCATATGTACATGATAAAAATTGAGTTTATATAAAGGGAATCACACGTGTATAAGATAAGTGTACAGTCAGGTTTAGTTATACCGTATTCAATCTAATAATGATCATAATCAAATAAACGCTCAGTGCACCCCTGATTTGAAAATAAAACCCACGATATAGCATTTAGTCTACACTATATATGATAATTAAATAATAGCCTAATCTAGTACTCCACCACCCCCCTCTAATCACGTACAGGGGGGTGTTCTAATTAATATGAGAAATAAAATGTAGGTATGGGCCTAATAATTTATATAGGCCTGTTATAATTAATATTATCTCCGTAGGGTCTAACTTTTCCTTATAAAAAATGTCAATCCAAAAATAGTTTTATACATAGATCTAGGGCATCATTACCGGTAATTTTGTTATTCATGCAGGCTATAACAGTTTCTGATATTTTCCATATTTGTCTTACTGGTATAGCCGGTATAGCCCTATGTATACAAAAATATGAATTAAAGTCTGCTACTTTTCTCATAATCATAAAATGAGCTACATAAAAAGCTACAACCTATTATAAAGGCACATACCTGATAACAGATAGGCCTTATATATCCCAAATGTGCCTGGAAGTTTAGGCTACAACGGGAACAGGCACATTTTGGAGAGTGCATCACGGCAAATATAGGCCTAGATGCCTTTATCTGATAAATCCATAGAAATATATTATATATATATTTTGTGTGTGCTACCATGCGTGCAAAACAAGCGTTGATTGTCATAGTCTATTTACTTAAGAATTACATTAAATAGTTCTCCAAACTATTCCCATTTAGAATGCTTAAATTGTTAGCATAGCATGAGAGTGACCCGTTTGTTTAATACGCCTATGGTATAGAAAATGAGAATGTAGACCCCCGCGCCACCCAGCCGGGAGATAACCCTCGGCACCTTTTCCAATGAGTGGGCTGAGCCAAAGTACCAGGATAACAGCCCATGTGCACAAGAGGAAAGATCAACAAATAAGCTGGGCGGAATTTTGGGGAGATGTTTTTTTATTTTCTCACTTCACAGCCAGTAATCACACTGAATTGAATAATCGTCTGAAAATAAAATCGCCCCATCACACAAAGTAAGTGAATATGTAAAAAAAATCGACTAAAAACGGTAAATATTGATATGAGAGCGAAAAAGCATCCACCACGGTGAAAGGTGAATCTGGGTATAGTGGACTGCAAATCTCACTCCTTGATCACACTCCTTGTTCATTCAAGGAGTGTGATTTTCCGCACACCACTATTTTTCAAACCACCAGCACTGTTTAACAACAGCTGCATTTTGTCACTTTTGATGACAGTACATTGATCATTTGATGTCTCTATTTTCGCCCACCAGAATTGTATAAAATAAATCACAGCATACATGTCATAAACACATACTGACATAGATCTAGTCATAGGCTATATCCTAATTATGATATTTAGGTCTGCAACTGTAAAAAATACTAAATTCAATTCAATAAAACAAAGCTCATGTGCGAGATATTTATACAAGTTACATTAATTTCGTGAATTGGTCGTGTTGGCCTTACCATCGTCATATTGACTGACAGATACCCCCTAGCGAATATATGTATAACTGTACAAAAAAGGTGTATTTCATTGGCTTCAGTTTTAGATTAACCTTATTATATTTATAAAGTTTTATTTTGCCCAAAAGCAAAGTGTCATTCTGACACATGGCCGATTCAATACAAATTTGATTGAATATAGAGTAGTGATATATATCTACAGTACAAATAGCTTGTAGATCTATATATGGGGCATATCGCCTGGAAATGTAAAATTGCCCATTAATGTGGTCGTTAAGTATTCTACTGGCCTTATAGCTTCACTAATGAGTGATATATATATATATTGTAGCCTATAATGTGTTTGAATAAGAAATATATTTCTTATTCAAACACCTATAACTATGTCGATAGATGTGTATATATAACTAAATTCGATAGATTGCCCAATGATGTGGTCGTTAGGTATTATACTGGCCTTAGCTTCACTAATGAGTAATATATATTAATTGTATGATGTGTTTGAATAGGAAATATATTTCTTATTCAAACACCTATAACTAAATTCGATAGATGTGTAGCTTGATGAAAATGTATAAGTTTCACTGTGTTTCACCACTCGTTGGTGCTCATTTTCAGTACAACAATGTCATATATGGGTCCAAATAACTCACTTTTAACCTTTAGACGACACTTCAAAAGTTTTTAACAAATATTCATGCTTGATATATACTATTGTTGTTACTTTCCATAGCTGCTTCAATGGGGCCGTTAATCAATTACGTAGCGCTTAGAGGGGGAGGGGTTAAGGGTTGCGTTACGGAGCGTAGTCAATGTAACGTTAAAAAGCGTTACGAAGGGGGAGGGGGGGGGGGAATTTTTTTGGAATGATTTTTTTTGAATGGCACCTGCATGAATGTATATACCACCTTCTAAAGTTTGTTTGTGATGTGCCTAACAAATACATTATGGTATATACTGCGATGAAGAAATAACACAAGAGGTAAGTTGTGCACATCATTTTCGCTTCATAGGTGGTATTAGACACAAATAGACTACACCGCAATACTATTTTGATGAATATGCCTGAACATGCCTGTGGATTCTAATATGAGCCGGATTGACATAAAAATTTCATTATTTATCTATATCAAATTGCATGTTTTCCACCAAATCGTGATGTGCCTAACCTGATAGTGCGCTAAAACGGATGTGTATTTTTCACCATTTTTAACTGAATAAGCTGGGTATGGACCATGCCGGCTTCAGACAATCAACATCTGTGATCAGTGGTAAGAAAAATCAAAACTATGTAAATTTTTACCACGAAGATTTAGCACAGTATCATTATACTGTAAACTTTTGTATAAGAAAGGACAATTAATTTAACAAGCTATTAGAAACAGCTTTGAAAATGAGTACTCTCATGTTTCTGTTCTAAAGTTCATTATCTCATGACCTTACTGAGCAATAAAAGGAGTACACACCATCAGAATGTTCATGTTTGATATCATGACATGATGTGCATAACTTTTTTCGCAGGCTGTATATATTACCATGATTGTCGACAATACATTGATTTTTGATATATTTCAATGCGTTTTTCTGCCCCAGATATGTTTTGTATTATCCCATTAATGTGAGAATATGTAAATATTTAATGCAGATCACTACTTTTCTGTTAGGCTCATCATGGAATTTGGGAAACAAATCAATGTTTGTAATACAATTAGTAAGGCTCAAAGTAAGCACAACGATGTCACATATTTTACGTGAGTTGTTAAATATCATTGCAGAAATAGAGAATAAACTTAGAACATGTATTTTCTACTTTGTTGTTAATAATTAGCTACAAGGTGATGTGCCTAACTTTTCGTTAGGCACATCACCACCAAATGTTTTCAACCCAATGAATGACACATTTGTACAATCAGATTAATTTGTATAAACAGTATGTATTGTCCATATGAATAGTTTCAATATTTTTTTCAAAGTAATCCCTATTAATTTGGTGTACGCTATTATGATTTGAGTTAGGCACATCACTTGAATGTAAAATCAGGCTTTAGAAACTATGATGGATTTGACCATTTCTCTTGAAAATTTGTCAAAATGTGCATATTAAACCTGCTTTTGGATACCAGCGAGAATTTTTATGATATTTTAAAGTTCAATTTTAGATATTTTTTCTGCTGATTGTATGATGTGCCTATTTTTTATTACTTGTTGATCATTTCTAGTGGTAAGGCAAATATAATGCAGTTAAATGTCTTTCGTTGGTTCAACTTATCTGGTATATGATTAGCGCTGTAAAACGGCTGATATCAAAAGTAATAAACTCCGGTTTGACATGCCCATGTGAGTGCTCAGTGTTGCGAAGTAAAAAAGAACATTGAAAAAAACTTTTCCCAACATATACTAATAGATTTTTTTGGTGTATATCACTCATGTAATTCGTGTTAAAGTTTTTTAAAATCTTCGTTATTCATACGCAAAGTTTAGACTCTATATATATTAGTTTTTAAAATCATAATTTTTGATACTTGAAACAGATGTGGTAATATTGCAGGATATGCATGATGTGCCTAACATTACAATGGCATTTTTCTGCTGTCATAGCAGTAATAAAAAATGGTTGAATTGGTAAAAATTTTATCTTTTTATATTCACAAATCGACTAAAGGCGTCATAGAAGCAGTCATGTCATCAGAGAGTCTACTGATACAATGTATGTCATTAATCATTATTTGATGCTGGTAAGGCGGCTGAAATCGACATTTCAAGAAAGACGACTGCGTCTCAAAAAAAAACATTTACAAGTAGACCTATCCATCCAATACTCATGAAATTTCAAATTATTATTTCTGATAGCTTATAATATATCACTGCCAATTATGGGAGGCATATAGTGGTTATCAAAACATCATAGGGTGGTTTTATTAGTTGCAACCTAAAAATGTTAGGCACATCATGGAAAATGATAGTGTTTTTATTCTATGCTGAAAAAAACTATAATATTTCATGATTTGAAGTAAAATTGGTATGGTAAGTTAAATTACTGTTTGTGTTTTTTGAATTAAGAGCATAACAAGTACATTTGATCATGAGCAATTTAAAAAAAATAACCCAGTATCTGAGCCCTAAGATGGCATTTGTATATTTCCAGGTGTTATGACACATATATTGCTTGCATTAACTGATTAAAAGCACAATATTATTACAGATGTTACAATTGAAATATTACAAGATAAACATGCTATAGAGCTTTCTAGCCGAGGGTTCACATGGGTTAAAAAACGCCTGTTCTTAGGGTCCGAACATCAAGAATTTCAGCTTATAAATAGTGTAAAAAACGAACCTAAAAAATTATATCTATTTTTACCTATATTTATATAATTTTTCCCTTATAAAATCATCAATTATTCAAAAAATGAGATGATTGTTAGCCTTATTTGTTACCGTTCTCTTAGTTTAAATCCATTAAATGTAAACCTATGAAAAGCTTGTATGGCTGCATCCTGCAGTCTTCGGAGGTATTCGTTCTCACTCAACCACTGGATGCGATGAAGCCGTCTCAACCTATTTAGCTCTATTTGGGAACCCCGGGCCTATCCACGCGGCTTTAAACTGACGGCCCCTCCCATAAATTTTAAATTCTGTGTAGGATTGTGAAGGTAATACATGTAGTTTTTATTGCAATAAATATGTTAAAGCTATACATTCGCGTAATATGTTTGGATTAAATATCACACTTATAGGTCTATGTAGTCGGGCATATGTGACCCGATCTGGCAAAATGAGACGGAAGTCGCGTTTTGACTATTGAGCTAGGGCCTCCAAAAGGCAAAATGGTCATAATCTTATCAATTTCTGATTTTCAAATAAAGTATGAGAATAAAATGTTAACTTTCGGTTTCTAAAATTGTAAGGTATGAAAATAAATATTTATTATATAAAATTGATGTTTTAAACACACTACATTTTGCAAAAAATGAACAAATTTACAGACAATAAAAATTATGACGCCAGCACTAGCGTCATGAGCGTGGTAATAGGCCCCTATATAGTGTATGTCTATATGTACCCCATTTGCTAGATGTTGGTGTTTAAATTGATTTAATCGTTGATTATATATCTTGAGAGTGCTAAAATTAAAGTGGGTTAAATTTTGTCGAGGTCATTGAGATCAATTTCTGACCCCCTGAAAACCACCCTCCGCTCTACTATATGATTTTTTCAACTTAATCGAATAGCGGCGTGTAGGAGCTCATTTTGTAGGTATTGATGAGTAAAACAAATTTCATCTAAGAAACTATGGGCTAAAATTTATATTTACCCCTTCAGTGGGGGGAATAAGGGCAAAAATGGGTAATATTACGTAAAATAGGATATATTTTCAAATTATTGAAATAGAGTCGTGCAGCAACTCATTTTGTAGGTATTAATGAGAACAAAATACTTCACCAAAGAACAAATAACTAAAATCCATATTTACCCCCCCAGTAGGGGTAATAAGGGGGTAAAAAGGAGTAGAATCACGAAAAATAGGGTATATTTTCAAAATTAATCTAATGGAGTCGTGTAGCACCTCATTTTGTAGGTATTAATGAGTAGAAAAAACTTCACTGAAGAACAATATGCTAAAATCTATATTTTTGCATTTTATCAGCGGGGAATAAGTGGTAAAAAGGGGTAAAATCAATAAAAAAGGGTATATTTTTAACCTACCAAATAGGGTCGTGTGGCAGTTCATTTTGTAGGTATTCATGAGTAGAACAAACTTTACCTGAGAAACTATTGGCTAAAATCTACATTTACCCCCTTCCGGGGGGGGGGGGGGATAAGGTATAAAAAAGGGCATATTTTCAAATTAATCGAATAGATAGATTGCGATGTGTTTGGTGTACCTCCGTGTTGGGGCAGAAGTGTGTTTTAGCCATCATAGACATCCTAAACGAACACAATTGGAGCAAACATTAACTATTTTTACACTTTTTTGCTGATTTGACATTGTTGTGACCTTCAGATTACCTTGAGATGACCTTGGGGTAACACTCATATGAAGCCCCACCCAAGGCCATGTGATCATTTTTACTTGTGTTGGGCTTCATCAGACTTAGCGGAACTGTTAGTTATTGGTCCAAACATGACATCGATGTATGTTGTATTGATCTGCTCCTGTCATATCAGATTGGGGTGATATATGGGTCACTTTGGGGGGTATTACCCTCCAACCCCTATATTACCCCTGTAATCTCACGAGATGTGTTTGATGTACCTACGTGTTGGGGCCTAGGTGGGTTTCAACAGTCATACATCCCAAATGTACAGAATTAGAGCAATAACAAAAAAAACTAACTATTTTCAACCTGTTTGGCTGATTTGATCTTGATATGACCTTGAGATGACCTTGACATGACATTGGGGTGACATCCTTATAAAGCCCCACCCCAGCCCATGTCACCATGTGTACTTGGGTTGGGCTTCATCAAAGTTAGTTATTGGTTCAAACATGACAATATATGTTATATTTGATCTGTTCCTGTCATATCAGATGGGGGTGATATAAAGGTCAATTTGGGGGGTATAACCCTCCAACCCCTATATTACCCCTGTAATCTCACGAGATGTGTTTGGTGGACCTCCACGTTGGGGCCTAAGTGGGTTTCAACCATAATAGACATCCTAAATTATTACAATTGAAGCAAAAACAACAAAAACTAAATATTCTGGCCCTTTTTGTCTGATTTGACCTTGATATAACCTTGACATGACCTTGGGGTAATACCCATAGGAAACCCCACCCTAAGCCGTGACGATTACCTTCAACAGTTAACTGACCATTTTTAATAGAAGTAGGCCTACTATACTGGTCATTTGTCCAAATATGTGTATTTAAAAAAAAATCCTTCCCGGTGACATTCTCATGCAATAAATTGATAGAGTTGAGAAAAAATTTCAAGAAAAAACTTTCTCCATCTTTAAACACCGTTTTCTCGAAATGACACAGTTTTTAAACTGATATTTTTCGATTTGGCCTGAGTTACATCTTTGGAGCTATTCAACCTATAGGCTTTTGTGACACCTCATTTTAAAGGTAATTTTGTTGAAATTCAGGATCTGATATTAACTCTAATAACCCGAAACGCGACTTCCGTCTCATTTTGCCAGATCGGGTCACATATATAGATTGTGAAGGACATTAAATTTACAAAGTTTTACACATAAAAATAGATAAACATGAATAATAAATGGAATAGGCCCTTTTACGCTCCTTTCAGGAATTAGTTATATCGGATGGTCGAGCTGACTTTCTTATATTACTGTGATGATTTATTTTCTGTTCTGGCTTTAATCTATGTTCTTCTTAATACCCCAATACAGCATCGTTCACCATGATAGGTAGATCACAAAAAGTCATTTTCTTGGTTTTTTCGTGTTTTTTTCAGGATTTATGTGAATTTGTGATACACTGGAATATAAAGCATATTTTTCTCTGTTTGTTTGTGCTTTTTGCGCACTATAACTGGTAGTAATGAAGCCATCACTGTAGAATTGAAAACTAATTTTTTTAAATGACACTTTTATCACCTTTTCTGGGGGTTACCATCATTAGATTTCTCGCTATTACGAAAAAAAATGGTGCCAGCTATCGTCTTTAATTGTTGCAACAAATGCTTGAAGAGGTAAGTGCAAAAGGCATGCTGTGGGCCCTCTTGATATTTTTGTATTTACACAGGTGCCATTTTTGCATTTTTTGTAAAAAATGCTAGAATGAAAATAGACCATGTCCACTGCCCTACGACAGAGCAATGTGGGAATCTCTAAGAATTGAGATACCCGGCCGGGGAAGGCTGCACTATAGTTGCTCAGAGTAAAACCTGGGTCAACTTTTGTTTGCCGACCCTACATTTTTTTATGCGGCGCACCGAGGGTAAAAATGGAAGTTTCTTAGCCATAAGCATGAAAATCCATCAATTTTTTCTTCTTTCATGACCCCCTTGGATATTTAGAAAAGGTAGAGAGGGGCTGGAGGCGATGCCTAAATTTCTGACTGTTATGTGCAAATGTGGTATATTTGCTACTGTTACTGTACTGTGGGGCACTCATTTATTCAGCTGCTTCAAAAAGTTCAAGTGTCTGGGTGATTTTTTGATTCTGTAGGCCTATCGCGGTACGACAAAACCCATGAATAACCCCGAATAACCCTGAATAACCACGGATACGATAACCATGAATGACCTTCACAAAAACTGTATGATAACCTTCTGACAGGTCAGAATCAAATAATATTTAATTAACTTAGTGGGATTCCATCATTAAAATGGCTGTCATAATGAATTTTATATCTCTATGGGGCGGAAAACAGCAGAACACCATACCTATTGTCTGTATGGGCCTATAGGCCTACCATTTATACTGCTTATAACAAAGACCATACACATAAGTTACGCCCTACTACATTTTTTGTCACAATGGATAAATTAAGCTAAACCTATGAGAATTACTGTAATTTCAACCAAAACATACGTTATTCGCTTCAGTCTGAGCATTTGTGCAGCTAATCTCTTTACAGTTAAAGAATAAAATATAATAAAACTTTTTTATATTTACGATTTTTCTGAAGAACAGAAGGTTAAAAAGTAGACGTTTATTTTATTATGAAGCTATAGGTATAATACATGATGAGGTCAATACTGCTTGCATAGGCCTATACCATACCCGTATGATTTACAAATTCAAAATGAAAAAGTACTAGTACAATGTATTATCTTAAGCTATTCGAACAATGTGTCATACTTATATTTATGGTTTATTATTTTTAAAGCTGTAAAAAATAATATCAATCGGGATAGGAAAGCTGGGTAGCGTGCATTGTGTCAATAAAGTGACACTGGGTAACTCCCACCCCCCCCCCCCCCCGCCTCGATAAACAGTTATTACAACACCTTAGCCGTCTAAGAGTTCACTAAGTGATGGCTTCGCTGGTAATTTGATCTTATACAGCAATACAATCCGATGATGTTTAAATATCCTTCTTTTCTCGAATTATCGAATGACATAAAGCTGTAGAAAAAGATATTATTTCATATGAGCGCATAGATAGGCTGTCGGTACATTATGTTATGATACATTATATGCATTAATATATTTTTATATGCCACTACTAAAATACCTGTGTTATGTTATGCTGCATACGGAATATAATTACCAGTTCGAGCATAGAAATTTAATGAGTAAATAGTTATTGCTGAGAAATATGGGATCACAAATTTTGTGATTAATAAGAAGGGAATGGTGTCAAGCACCTTAAACATTATTGTTAATATACACCAATATACTGTTGTTATTCTGATACCAACATGAATTTATAAACCTTTTTAAACGCATAGATACATTTAAATATTAGGTAGATGGTTCGGAAAAAAACATTATTTCACAATAATATCTATATATATCGGAAAATTAAGTTGTTAGCGTCAAAACGTGCACAGTTAGCAACATTACGTCATTAAAGTGGCCTCCCCAGCATACATTAGACACTTAACCAATGTTTCTTTAATGTTAGAACAGTGTCGTAGACGGTGAGCCAGCGCTAAACCAATATTGATTCAATGTCGCATGTTTACTGTGTCCCCCTTAAGATAAACACCCATGGCCACCTGGAAGCGCCGCGTATTTCACTAAGTGATGGTATTTCTTTAACGCTCAAAGTATCCACAAAATATACAGTGACTATCCTATTGTATCGTAATAAGGCAAAGGGACTTATTATAATCAGAACATATGCAAAATTCATGATTACCCACCATGACCCGATCACCCACCAGGCAATTTATCACAGTTCTAAGTGCTTTTATAATAAATAAGAAAAATAATGTGTAAGAAAGTACATATAAGAAAGTACGTACAGAGAAATGTTACTAATATCACGAAGTTAGTATTTTTCCTGTATATACATTGGGCTCACCTCAGCTGAGTTGACTTCACAACTCAATTCCTGTCATATTCGGAGTACTGCTCAACTCGCCTTATTTACACTTCGCAACCTAACACCTGTCGGAGTACTGTTCACCTATACTCCACAACTCAACTCCTGCCATATTCGGAGAACTTATATATACGGCGTTTAGGCCTACACATCACTACTCACATGACAGAGTAATTCATCTGTTTTCTTCACGCTATTCACCCTGCCCCACTTTTATTTTAGTATAAAGTAACGTGTTTTTTACATGGAAATCCTGTAACTTCTCTTTAGGCCCACCCCTGAACACCCAATTTAAGGAACAAATTGAAAATTTAAAATATTACTTTCCAGGTTCCAGTCCT
Organism: Flabesymbios commensalis; assembly: GCA_964017125.1. Classification (NCBI taxonomy): domain Eukaryota; kingdom Metazoa; phylum Annelida; class Polychaeta; order Terebellida; family Flabelligeridae; genus Flabesymbios; species Flabesymbios commensalis. Next base: position 47,844,335 of record OZ024906.1, read on the forward strand.
CCTTTTCATCCAGATATTTGCACAACAGAATGTAATTAGTAGGCTAAAAAGGATGTATCGATGCAAAAATACAAATACGAGTTTAGCCACCGCTTGAACTGTTTTGAATATATTAGTTGATAAAATCCCCTATTTCAGCCTCTAATTAAATTAATGTTTATTCAGAGGTCTCATTATTTGACAGTATATTCCAATTGCACACACCATATTATTATATGCAAATCACACTTTGCAGATGGCAAGGAACCAGTGCTGCCTCAACGTTGGGCCATTATCATCAATGCTGTCACAACTTTAAATGGGTCAATGGTTAATCTTATTTACTGAGGATGCCATCTTTTTACTTAGTACTGGTTTAATGTTGGTCCACCGCATACGATGCTGATCAGGTCTATCTATCAGATATATAATCGACACATAATAATACATCCTAAAAATGTAGATCACATCTCACTGCACTATAATACATCTTAAATGTATATTGTATCTTAAAAAAAAGCACATTTCACATAAGCCTGTAAGAGCAGTGCATTGTTATTATCATTATTATGTGTGTTAGTTTTTGAGACAGAAGATTAATTATCTTAACCCTTAAACCTAGTCGTTTTTAATCTGTTTTAGGCCACTATGTTTAATTTCGCTGTTTTAGATCAGAAAAATCCAATATCCAATGAGGGGGGGCGGAAACAAAAAACATTTAGGAGAAAAAAAACTTTGAAACTATTTTTGGAAAAGTTAATGAGGGAGACCAAATAAAAAAAACATTGGACATATTTCTGGAAAAGTTAAAGAGGGCGACGAAATTAAAAACTTTTGACCTTTTTAAAAAAAGTTAATGAGGGCGACAAAAAAAAGCAAAAAAAAAAACATAGCTGGAAAAATATTTTTCAGAATGTTTTTTTATCTCCTGAAAATGACTGTTTTTTCGGAAATCAGCAACAATCTAATGCGCGCGGTGGGCAGAAAAAAAACACATGTTTTTTTTGGTAAGGCGCAGCTTAAATCTAATGCACGCGCTCATCTAAAATGGAGAAAAAAACATAGTGGCCTTATTAGCCGATCAAACCACTGATATTGGGGACGAAATGTATATTTAAACATCATGATTTGTAAATGTTTGTTCTATAATTTAACAAATATCAATAATTTTCACCCACTTGAAGTTGTGGGTAACGGTAGCGAGACACAACTTATTTAATTTAGCAGTGTGAATATTCTCAACTGTGTACAGCGAAGAGCAGCGAGATTCGAACCGGCCATGGTTCAGAGTCAGCATCTTAGCTATACCATGTAGTCTCCTATAGGCCTACCGGTAATTTAAAAAAAGTTCCATGTCATCAGCAGGTCATAGGACCGTTCCATTATATTGAATAAGGGTGGGTAAACCAACTCTGTAATGCAGACCAGGTGTTTATAGGTCAGAATTAAAGCAGTTCCTTTTTATCTGCAAAAATTGGAAGATAGTTTTAATGTTCAGAACAAACAGTAAACCCCCTTTTCATGACGTTTTCTAATATCAAATTAATTCAGGTACCGGTATCTATTCTATTTACACCAAAGTAACTGTTGACAATGGTATGTACGGTTTGTCTGCCATTGATTGTACAGTTGACCTAGTTACAGCCTCCGCGTACAGCTACACAACAAGATATAATCAGCCAATGTTTATTTAAAGTTGTGGTAGCGTCACAGACTGTGGCAGAGCATTGACCCAACATTGGCTCAATGTCTAGGGCTAATGAAGACTGTGTCGGGGGGACGAGCAGTGTGAGCCATGAATGTACACTCCTCTGCAGAGCCAAACTTGTAAAGATTAAAGATGAATAATAAAATAAGATATACTCAAATGAGCAAGCCAGATGATTAAACCAGATAGTATAAAACTGAAAAGGGGTCACTGTCGAAGGCTCCTCGTCATACATATTCATCTAAACCGGCCTAATCAAGCTGCACATGCATATTGAATCATTTATCTGGAAAATAAAACAAAAAGATCGAAATACAGCAAGCACAACTATAACTGGAGACACACAAGTGCCTGATAAGTTGACAGTTACTGACACACGTGATGCAATAGCGTGTTATAACGCAAACAGTCACGAGGCCATATGAGTGACAATTAGGCAATCAGAGACACAAACAGTCACAATTTAAAATCAAACGACTAATAGTACACCGTTCACAAATTACAACACTAACTGAGGTCAATCAGCTGAATGACAATCAGACCTAGCAGGAACAATTACAAAATATGTAAACAACACACAATGGACATGGCTGAGGTACAGAAATAGTGCAAACTAATAACTCGGAATAAGCATAAAACTGCCGAAACTAGCCATGAGAGGGTGCACGGTCAGCGTCTCTGTGGAGCAGTTGAGTCTGTGAGCGCGTTCACAACTTTTGAAGGACACTAGTGCCCACAAAACGGGGCCACAATAGATTTTATTTATGTGATAAAGCGCGCAGCGCATCGCCACCCTTCGCAAAATCAACGCTGAGTGATACACTGGCTTCAATATTTACTCGACGATGCCGCCATTGACGTCATCGCTAGACAAAAGCATTGTATGCATTGCAAAAAATTAGCATGGCATTTAGCAAGCATGTGTACATTCAAAATGAAGCACAATAATTATGCAACCAAATATCATAGAATACCAATAGTAATGGCATTACAAAACATCAAGACATGCAAATCATTATCAAACATGTTAACAAAAAAACAGATATGGCGCGAAATATGTCAATACACAGCAGAAAGGCAAAACGACAACAGTCAAAATGTCAGCCCTGTTAAAGCTCTTCTCCTTCATTCCATGGTACCATTGTCAACAAGGCTTAAATCCACAATGTCAACATATATATATGAGAGTGTGAGTGCATTGCACTGTAGTCTCGACGCCCTATAACTCCTTGTTTGGAGTCTTGCCTCTTCAGTGCTTAGTGTACCTCTGCTGTGAAACGGTATTTCCAGGCCACAATTTAACTGTGTCACGTGACCCACAACACAGGCTCTGTCTAAATGTGATCACGTCTACACTATGACCACGGGGACGAAGCGTCTTTTCTATGTATAAGACGGGAGCGGAACGTCTATTTTTGGTATGGGTGGGGCGTCAGTGAAACATCTTATTAAATAATAGCGCGAACTGACTATGGTGCGAAAAATCTCTGTACGGTTTTACTCGGCGTAGGCCTACATATCGAATACACTTAAGAAATAATAAACAGTTTTTTTTTGTTTTATCCAGGAGTGCTAAGTTGTCTTTTATAATGATATAGAATTATATTACTACCTATAAGTATAAACCTGGTGAGTATAACCTTGTTCCTGCTAGGTAGCACAATAATTTCATAACATACGTATTTTTTTATCACCGCTTATCGTTCACTTTTTATAAAATGGCCTAATATCGCTCACTCGTCAGCATGTCCCCAATCATCAATGAAATGGCAATGAATGGGGTGGTCCCAACACTCAGTCACCACATGGCGCTAGGAGTCAGCTATGTTCTTAGTGATAGCGATACCCTAGAGTTACGTGCTATTTCCGGCGTTTTTTTTTACTGTTCATTTACCCTGATTATTTAGCGTTACTTTAGTGATAAACTTAAAACTATGAGTATGACTACGTCTACAGTCTGTTTCACCAGAACCTGGGAGTAGCCTTTTTCTAATTTGCTCGGTCGTTCTTTGAAATTTGTTAACAAAATTTTTCTCGGATCATTTTTTCATGTTCCCTTACCATCACTGAAAATTTGGTGCAATTTTGTTGTGTATTTTGAAAGTTAGACTATTTGGCATGTAATAGGATTCTTGTTTCACGGCAATGGTGTTAAAGAGAGCTGTCATTGGAAAAAGGCTACTCCCAGGTCCTGGTGAAACAGACTGTAGTCTATGAATGCTAATAAATAATTAAGCAGCCCTCGCTGAGGCTTAACCAGGGTTATGGCCAGACGAATGGTTGCCAACTGATGGCTTCGTCACTCTCAGTACAAGCGCCAGCATGTATTCGTACAGAAGCTCATTAGAGTAAGCCAAGGCGGGCTGCTCACTTACTGTATTCCACACGGTCCGCCGCCGCCGCCGCAGTTATTTGTTTTCAAGATAGCTACTGATCTATCAACTTCTGCTTCCTCATACTTTTTGATCCCCATATTATCAACCCTTTAATTACTATGGCCAACAGGGTTCCCCACAAAAAAAAAAATCATCCGGTCGTTCTCACAAAAATCTTAACTTAGCGCGCGAGCAGCGTAATAATATGTTTACTGTTGCGCGCGCGCGCGCGCTAAAAAAAACAAAGATTTTTTTATTAAGACACAACAAGTATAGTAGTTAGTAGGCCTATCACTCACTCACCAATGCGGTGACACTCTGGTGAGTGACAACGTGTCGTGGTGACTGGCAACGCTAAGGAGTGTTGGCCAGTCAGCGCTGTTATCACACTCTCTAGTATTGCCAGCTCTGCCAGCGTCGCGCCATTGCCGGCTCAGCGCTGTTAGCGTGACATAACACTGTGACCTAACACTCACTTGCTGTCAGCTCTGCTTCCCAGCAAACACGAGACATCTACCCAATGTTGGTCCAATGCTGGGCCAGCGTCGTAGTGGACCAACATTGGGTCGATGTCTCGTGTCTGCTGGGACATCTATGTTATTTAGCATACAGCCCATGAAGGGTGCCAAGAGAGAGGGGGGTTATGGGGGGTAGCACGTGTATGTGTACATTTTGTGTTCACTGTACACCGGCAATATACGCGCACACCAGTCTTACACGGACACGCTGATCGCTAAACCAACACAGTATGACACCAGAGGTATGACACTGGCGACAGGAATATTGGCTAATCTACCAGCTTGATAACAGCCGGATGTGACCTATTACATGCTGGTCGGCATAAAATTCATCCGGTCGGGTTGCCGGCATTTCCGGCATTGTGGGGAACCCTGATGGCCACTAACAAAGAAATGGTCGTTAGCGCATTTCAGAAAAAAGTTGCCATCAGATTTTTTTTAATTTGGCAAATATGTTCAGCTATGTCAGCCAATGACCTGAATAACTTTTGAGATTAAACAATTTCAAAATGGCCGTTTAGCGGCCATTTTGAATTTTGTAATATTGAATTAGGGCCTAACTCAAGAAATGCCAAATGACTGGACCATGAATATAAAACAAAATGTAATGTCTCACACAAGGATAACCCATGACAAATTTCACACTAAAAAATCAAAAATGGCTGCCAGTCGGCCATTTTTTATTTCGGAAATCTTGAATGTTAGCTGATTTATGAATTTCTGCTTCCTCATACTTCACAAACCATCATATACCACAATTTTAAAATAGGACATGGAGGTATGCTTTCGTGTTCGTTTCCGAACAACTCTTTCTAGTTTTTAATAAATTTTAAAATTGTTACAATAAAATTATGCTGATTCTTTTTTCTGAACTACAGACATGCTAAAAGAAATATTTGACTACATTCCACAGTTTTCACTGAGCAAGAAAAATGCTGTGCTAGACCAAATCTGAGCTAAATTATAAAAACATCCAAAATATGGCACCTCAATGTTGCAAATTGTAAAAGGGATACAGCATTCAAAACATTCAATGAGGGGGTCATGGAAGAAGAGAAATGTTGATGGATTTTCATCCTTATGGCTATGAAACTTCCATTTCTACCCTCGGTGTGCCCCATGAGGAAGTGCAGGGTAGGCAAACAAAACTTTACCCAGGTTTTACCCTGGGCAAACTAGTGCAGTCCAAATCCAGTATTACCCAGTGTCCGCAAAAACTTTTTAAGGCCATCTGACATTATATCAGATGTAAAATGGCTCTGAGTCTGACATTGGCAAATTATCCATCTGACATAATTTTAATGTGTATGGGATGGCCAATCTAACCCAGGCTTTAATACAGGCCGCGGGATTGCGCCATAGGCGCATTGTTTCCAAGGATGTTCCACCCATGTGCTCAAGCAGGGGCCCCAGGGCACATCTACACTTCTAGCCTACTAAACTTCTAAAGTCTAAACTTAAGAAAATAAGGTGTTCCTGCAAATTGGTTTATTGTTTGTGCTTGCCCCAGAGGCTTTAGTCAATTAAAACATGTTTTCTTGTGGACGCAAAAACTCAAAAAACTAACCAGTTAATTTTTTTGAAATTTAAATTTGACATTCCTAGCCACATGGGGATGTGCGAGTGATTTTTTAAAGATGCTACTAAAATTCAAAATTGCCGCCACAGGTCAACTACAAAAAAATTTGTGGGCGCAAAAACTCTAAAACTTAAAGTAAAAAATTATTCAAATATTACTATCACATTCCCCACGATGCGAGATCTGCAGGTTACTTTTTCAAAATTCCTGCTACAGATCAACTTTAATTTTTTGGGGGGCGCAAAAACTCAAAAAAAATTGTTTGGTCAATTTTTTTTTAAATTTCAACATCACATTCCTAGCAACATGGGGATGTGCAAGTGATTTTTTAAAGATGTTACCAAAATTCAAAATGGCCACCAGAGGTCAACTCCAAATTTTTTTGTGGGCGCCAAAACTCACATTGTACAATCACATTACCCACCATCTGGAAATGTGCAGGTTATTTTACTGAAATTAAAAATGGCCACCACAAATCGACTTTTTAAATAGTTGTGACCATGGTGACCGCAAAAGGTCTAACCTAATTGGCGGGGATGATATAGGACTACAGGCCTCTTGTTTCAATTTGAAATCATCATAAAAGTCTTCGTTAGTTCTTTCTGATTCATTTGAATACCTATGTTATGGGTCTACGGCCATTAGAAATATTTTTACTCAAGATTACAGTGCGGAATCCGACGTATACAGATATCAGATTCTGTCGACTAAAGTCGATCCCCACACTGTAAGGGTTAAAGCCATTTATAATGCATTCTGGCTATCGATTATGCTACCTAGACATAATTACAGTGAGTGAGTCACTTATGTGATATTTTCTTCTACAGAGCCTATATCTGCTGAGGTAGACTGCCTGTTATCATGGTGCTCTATAGACTCAATCTCTGTTCTGTAACCCTATTGGGAAGTTGTCTGACTGGTGCTAGTGTCACACTTGAGGACCATAATGTTTCTTTAGTTCTCGTTAACTGCACTTCGGTACACACATCTTCATTTAGCCCACTCCTTGTAATCATATATTGATGTGATAAATTTTTATTTCAGGAAAAGGTCCAAATATCGGCACATTTGTTGACAAAAAAATTGGTTTATCTCAAAATATTTCAGATTTAGCCTTAGAAATCCTCTACTAAAAATGAATTTCTTGACTTCAAAGACATATGTTTCAACACTTTATTTGCAGTTCTAGCTTTGATGCAACAAAATTATGGCATTTATTAGCTTTCGTTAGATTTGGTGGTGACCATCTCGGATTTTCGTGAATTTGGTTGTCAGGCAGATCTCGGTAGATTTTTTATCCTGGCTAGTACAGCGTATTTCCAAACCAAATCAGTTGAAAAACTAAATAAAGCAATTTTGTTGAACATTGACCATTTATTGACTGGACTACTAAGAAAAAACATAGCATTATACACAGGGATATACGGTACAATAGTATTGCAGTACATGATTGTTTGCTGCTTTGAAATGAAAACAAATGTTGTAATAATTTTTTTTTTTCAGCTTTTTCTTCAACTTGCAAGATGGCTTCTCCTCGAAAAGATAAGCGTTTCTCTCATATGAGTAAAGATCCTCGTTTTAATAATATGAAAAAAGAGGATAGAAAGGTGAAAATAGACAGGAGATTCAACAGCATGTTTGAGGATAAAAGGTTTAAACTGAAATACATGGTTGACAAGAGAGGACGTCCTATCCAAACCACAAGTAATGAAGATTTAAGAAAATATTATGAGTTGTCCAGCTCAGATGGTGAAGACATTGTGCAAAATGAAAAAACTGCCAGAAAGAAGAAAGAAGTTGGCGCAAATAATAACAAGATATCAGAAGATTACACCAGACGATTGTCAGTTGGTAAAGAAAAAACAAAAACTCAGAAAAAGAAAAAGATGATAGCTATTGAAGAATTCCAAAGAAAGAGTGCATTAAGATCACATGAAAAGAAAGGAAATTCTGTCTTATCTGAAGAGTATGGTATGGTTTTATTCCTATTTATTGTTCTTGTAGCAGTGCATTTTTGCTCTAAATTATTCACTGCATGTTCTAACTGCCATAGCAGAAGTATCCTCGTATCAATGGGGAAAAATATCAGGGCATAATTTTTTGAATTACATCAAATTATTATTATCAACTACTTAAGCAACACTGTTTTATTGCTGTCTGTTAGGGGCCGTCCCTAAAGTTTGCAATGTTCCAAAATATCGGAATTGACCACCCACCACCAGTGCTTATCCCATGGGGGGACTGGGAGGTCTGGACCCGCCCACTTAGGATTTTTCGGCCATGTGGGAACTAGCTGGTGGTGAATAGCCAGTAGGCCTACACACATACCTCTACATGCCAGACGGTAATCAAGTGATTGCTTCATTAAGGGTATGACTTTTTACTGCCACAGGCCGCGATTCACCTGCAAATAATTTACCAGCGCATATCATCTTCGAATGTTCTTATTTGGGCACGATGATATATAAAATGAGCGTTGTGCATATCTAGATACATTGAAATGATGGAAATGAATCGGCGAAATATACAGGTATTTGAAAACTCTTAAAAAAATTTCACGCGGTAGGCGACATTTCAAACGTGCAAGCCCCAGAATGTCCTCTCTGACGAGACAGTACACAGACCCGCTCTATGACCTCACCTGCATTCTCGCGCTGTTGACATGCACGTGGTATTGTGTTGTGTGGGGTATGCGTATCTAGCGATGTCTACTGTAATGACAGACATGTAAATATCATTTGCAGTTTGAAAGCTTCCATATTGCTTCGCTATGTCAAAATAACGGCGGCGTGTCAGTTATAATTTATTGTGCTCAGTAAATCCTTCGGACACAGAGTAACGGTGGTAAGTGGCATGACATAACTAATCCGATCGTAATATACCCTGCCTAATGAGCCTCATTCATTCAAGCGTCAACAAGTCTACACTGGCGAGATGACAAAATTAATGACCTTTCACAGCTCAATTCAATACTCTCGCCTGAGGGATCAGACATGTCGGACAGGTTAATCAGTGCTCTAGTCTCACTTGTTCTATACCACGCGCGCTTAAAAATAAATGTAGCGCGGTTTAGCTCGAATTTACGTTAGTGGCCTTAACTAATTTTTTCAGGGTTTAACATGTTTAACTGAAATTCAAAATGGCAGCCACGTATCAACTTCATATTTTTTGTGGGTTCACAAACTTAAAAACTCAAAGTCTAAATTGATGATTTATCAGATGTTTTATATTGATAATGTGTAGGTCAATTAATAGATAGTTTTGTTCATTTACTTGATTAGGTGTGGAATCTACATCAGATGATGAGGAAAATGCATCATCTGGCAGTGACCTGGATGATGATGGATCAGGGACAAGTGATGAAGAAGACAATGTGGAAAGCAATGATGAAATAGGAACTAGTGATGAAGAGGATAATGTGGAAAGTGGTGATGTATCAGGGACTAGTGATGAAGAAGATAATGATAGTGAGGGAGGCACAGATGAGGAGGAGGATGACAGTGATGATGGTGATAGTGACCAGGAAATATTAGGTCAGTAAATTTAATTATCTGATAATTATTAAGGAGGACAAGTGATATTTATAGGAAGGACCAGTCAATTTTCTAGCCTGTTCTCTGACTGAACAAGTGTAAATTCAGTCAAATTTTGAGCCCTGCTGTATTCCATTCTTTCACAGGGGTCAGATTAAGTACTGTATTAGTGTATAAAGTTAAAATAGATACCTAATCAGACTCTATGTTTTTGCTCTGTGGAGCTTTTGAGCTTATCCCAAGCTCATCCTCGACACAACTGATCAAATCTTCATGGTCACATGACCCCCGGGCTGGAGGTCATGTGACAGCAGCTCATTAAAGATTGGTGGTAGGTCATGGCCCTGGTCGCTGTGTATGAGTGGTTCTTTCTCACATACCAGGGCTATGACCTACCACCGATCTTCAATGAGCTGCTGTCACATGACCTCCAGCCCGGGGGTCATGTGGAGGATTTGATGGAAGTAATGGCTCAACCATTCGGCATGGTTTTCCAGATATTAGGCATAATGACCACAAGTCAGCCTTTTTGAATTTTAATGAGTTGAAATTTTTCAGGACACATCCCTCCTTGTAACCACACACTTAACCCTTTCACCACTGAAGCCCGTTTTTATGTGCTGAATGCCATGGCATTCAGCACATAAAAACGGGCTTCAGTGGTGAAAGTGTTAAGGCCAGCCTTTAAAATATCCTTCGGATTTCACAGCAGCTAAGAAAGTCATGCGGGAGGGAGTTTTTTTTTTTTTCCTGCCAGACCTTGAAAAAAAAATTGTTTCGGATTTTCGGTGGGTAAATAAGCCATGAGGGAGAAAATTTTTTTTTTTACTCGCCAGTGGGACAAAATTTTAGTTTGTCCCGTTCCCATGGCTAGGTAATGTAGCCTGATCTTCCATTGGTATTGGTCGAAAACACCGAAAAGGCGACCACTAGCATTTCTGCCAGCGCCATTTTTCCAAAATTTCATTGTGAATGCTCAGACAATTCGAATTTTAGACGAAACCCAATCACTGCGTGTTAACTGACTGATCGAGTATTTTTGGAAAATGGCTGGACGCGTTCAGTAAGACTTCAAAAAAATATTTGTTTGGGAAAACCGTTCAAAAAGTTTTTCCCCCCGCAGCATTTATAACCCTTCAGCCCGGGAAATCCGAAACAAGCTTATTTTTAATTTAGGCCTAATGGTCTTGCTATCAGCCATGGCTTGCCAATATCAGGCATATTAAAGTCATTAATGAGTAGACCAATAGTCAGCCATTTTGAATTTAGTAAATTTTTATTTTTTTCACATTTAGTTTTATTGTATTTATGTTCTAGCAATCTGGCACGGTTTTCCAGATATTTCTCAGATTGAATTCAATAATGGCTGCAAGTCTGCCATTTTAAATTAGATTGAGTTGAAATTTTTCAGGGTATATCCTTCCTTATAACCGAATATTTTGTTTTATAATAATGATCCAGCTATCTGGCATCGTTTGCCAGATATCAGCAATATTAAAATAAATGCAGCTATTTTATGTACAATATGAAAGAGATCCTTGATACTAATAATGGTCCAAATTCCTATATTATATACCAAATGTGTTTGTCTTATTACATGTATTATAAGCATTTCAACTGCCACCGTTTTTCCAAATTAAATTTTATGCAGAATAAAAACAAATTCTCATCCCCGATGGCGACCATTTTGAATTGTGCAATGAAAAATAACTTGATATGATGATATGTGAACTTCTTCGTGAGTTACAATTTCAGTATGGTATCAGTCGGCCATTTTGGAGGTTTTTTAATTTTAAAAGAAGACCGGAAATGAGTTCCCCATGAAAAATCAAGTGAAATCGAGGTATTACAAAGGAATATATGTTCAATTCTTCACAACCTACAAATTGATTATGGCCTCCGGCGACCATTTTGGATTTTCGCGAAAAAAAACCTGTTCCGACCCTGAAAAACTTTGCAGGTCATTAAGGATGACCATCTAAATAAATCTGTAATTTTCAGCTTTTTTTTCCCACTTTGCCCTAAAAATTCCTCGTCTAAACCCTTTGCAGGATAAAAAGGATGTTCTTAGCTTTCATTTGATATATTATACTTGGGTATTCATGATTTTTAGCCCTCAGGACTAGTAATGATAAAACTTTAATAGTCTGCAAGAGTTTTACTAGTCCTGTATAATATATTCATTTGAAAATAATGCAAGTTAGCAATTGCAAGACTCACAACTTTTATTTTTTCAACAGATAACATGCGTTAACTTTGCAATAGTTCAATATGACTGAATGAATTCACTCAATTAATCCAGAGAGCAGCTGAAAAAAACTGTGCAAATGGCTCTCTGAAAGGTGAACCATATACAATGTAACTGTTCAATCATTATTAGGGTCCATGTCAAAGTCAGACAGATACTCCGACAGTGAGCAATGTTTTTATGGACAAGACAGACCAGCAGCCATGAATGTTTACTGCTCCATGGTGATCTTTACTAGTGATCGGACTAGCAGACCAGTGGGAAGTTCTCTCCCTGGGTATTTCATATTATAGTCTCAAGACATTTTTGTTCACATCGAGATGGGAAGTACAGCAGCAAAATTCACATATGAAGGTGAATGAATATGAGAGTAATCATCTTGGTGGAGATTAATACAGCTGCCTCAAGCAGATCATCGATGATTTTTGCAGATCAAAGTGAATCAATTTTCTCTATATGTGTAGATTTTTTAAAACTTTATTCGGTTAATAGCCCATTTTGTATACTGCTGCATGTACCCTGAAGGATCTTGGATATGTTGTATTATGCAACAGTTATTCTGATCTGATACAAAGGCTGGTATACATGTATACAAGGTCGGGATTATTGGTATGCTACTATACGCTGACGAAGTAGGGAGTCATTGTCTTTTTGTGAGCTTTTTTCTCAATCGTAATTGGTTAATTTGTGATGACCTCATTTTTTGTAGATATAAAAGAAGGGCCTGACTATGCACGTGGAGAAGGAGATATTGAGTCATCTGATGATGATGCTTCCGTGTCATCAATTGAAGAAGGCAAGTTACAGAACCTCTTTATTATTTCTCATTTTACTGTTGAGACAATGATTTTAATGTTGATCATTGTTTATGTATAATTCCGATGTTAATTAAGAAAATGTAAGTCATGTGTCAATTAAAATTATAGATGGATTTGACCATAAATGGGGAGAACAGGATGATGATGTATTGGATGTGGAATCAGCCACCCACCGACTAGCTCTATGTAACATGGACTGGGACAGCATTAAAGCAAAAGACCTGCTGGTCCTTCTCAACTCATTCAAACCACCTGATGGTGTCATCAATTCTATCACAGTAGGTTATCTATTTTCACCTCCATGTAACATTGAAATAAAAGTTAGTTTCCCTCCTTTTAATACTATTTCCAAGTATTTAAATGTAGTGTTCCTAATTTCTATGTAAGTTTATTTATGTTTATGTAAGCAAATGACTTTAACACAAAGTTTTAAAACAGCATACAGATGAAGGGGTCCAGATCAGTTGTGTATTTGCGCAAATATTTGCTTAGAAATACGCAGGAATAATTTATTTTTAATTACACACAGCCTGTTCGGATTTACGCACTAGGTGTATTTTGTAACTGTATATGCCATGTTACTTTGACCTGTGTGCTTTTGTCACGTCAATTCATACCTATATTGTCACTGGTATTTCTCACCTAATTTCCCTATTTTCACAACATAAGAGCTTCCAAAACATCTAGATTGATGATTTTATAATCATGTTTTTTTTATAAGACTTGGCTTTTTTTAATAATTACATTTTTTAGCATAGTGTCTACAAAAGTAAAATATTCAGAGATGTGTTGATCAGCGTACAGCGTACAGCAATAAAGTGGGTTTGAACATTGATTCCAAAAATGCGGGGTGTGTGATGATATACAGACCATACAGGGCACAAATTAAGGCTTCGATTTATCCCCCCCCCCCCCCCCCGGATATTTTTTTAAGGGTGATTTTTCACTCGAAAGGGGGACTGTCCCGCAGTGTAATTTTTTTGAGGGGGATGTTTTTGGGGGTGTCATTATTAAAAATTAACTCGTCAAATGTAAAAAATGAAGTATTGTGTTTATTTCAATCGTCAGGGCAAATGCAGAGGTCAAGAGTATAAATTATATTGATGACAAATCTACTTTGAGAAAAATTCCAGTAAACTCCATCACCTGCCGCTTGGCCAGACAACTTTACTTGCCACAGGCTGGTCCGTAGGCCAGCAGTGTTGTAATAGTAGGTAGCGATACTGTTTGGGCACCTGCCAGACACGTGGTGCGCGTGACTGTCACAGAAGGTATCACATGCCAATATATGCGTGTTGCTGTGTGTGCCAGCAACCCAGTAAACATTACCTTGATGCAATGCTGGTTTAATGTTGGGCCAGCGTCGCAGATGGTGGGCCAACATTGCGTCAATGTCTCGTGTTGAGTGGGAAAGTTACATATTGCTTGAACTTCTGCGTGTGATCATGGCTTGTTGACAATAGCTAGGATATATCTTGTCATATCAAAGAGATATCGCGGCACAATGATGGTCCTGCATGTGCAAGGTCAGCCCACAATCAAACCAATGCCATCTAAACGTTACAGTATAGAAACATCACATGTACAGTGTTAACAGACAGCCATGAACTCGATGGGCCAGACTCACATCTTTTGGAAGTGTGCCGTCATAATCCAATCTGACCCCCCACTATGCTTCTGCGCCTTACACGTTTATTAGTGGTTATACGCTCTCAGATACAATCTTATGATAACTCTGCAGTGGACTTGGTATCAAGATAAACTAAAACACGATCACATTAAACAGATGTTGTGCCCACGGAGGCCAGGAAATGGGGCGGGAATAACCCGCACTTGTGATAACTGATGTGTGATCTGAGTAAAAACAACGGGAATCCCGCATTTACGCACCCTTATTTGTGGCCTGGCCATAGATAGTACGCACCCGTGGATAGTACACACTTGAAGCCTATGGTATGCTCATGTCCTGTATGGATGTGTATGGCATTATATGATGAGTGCGGACATCGAGTTCATGGTGTTTAACTAATATACTTGCTCAGGTGAATGATACCAAAAAACTAAGATGATTTAAAGATTTGGTTACAATTGATTTAATTGTTGAATATTGTCATCCATGTTAACCCTTTAGCATTCAAACCGTAAATCATGCCATACAGGCTAGGCTAGACTAACTGTATAACGTGTGTACCCCGGTATATGTCTATCACGTCTCACATGTGTACAGACAAACGATCCTCCTCAACAAATGTAAAAAAGGTAAAAGGTGAAAGGTGCAGGTTTATAGTCTGATATCAAGTATTTCATCTGACTTTTACATTTTTACCCCCTGGTCACTGGACCTGTTCATTCATGTGCCATCTCAACTCCACGGGGGAACATACAGTCCTGCAGCAATTTCGGCGCATTGAACTTATCATACACATTGCCATTTCTGTCCTACCAGGTACTCATTTTCACCTGAGTCAAGTGAAGCATTCGAGGGTTAAGTGCCTTGCCCAAGGACACAACATGAAACAACATTAAAACAATATTGAGAGGAAGAAACATGATATTTCTCTGAAAATCCTGCACCAAGCGGGATTCGAAACCGCACGGCAGGCAGCGACATTGGCAAAGCTCCACGCTCTAACCATTGTGCCATATCCCTCTCTAGGAATAATGTATAGACCTAGAATAGTCTTGCTGATTTCACCGCGACCATACATTATAGACTAGACTATAGTCACTAGGCCTAATCTAAGCCTAGTCTAAAGTGTACAGTTATCTTATTCAGTGACTGGGTTTGTTGAGCACTTGTTCAGTTGACAACATACCACTACCGTCAGCGTGTTATTTATTTTGATAGGGACTCTTTGCCTGCTAAGGCGTTCAAGTCAATACACAACGGTAGTTATTAATAGTCCATGTAGCTGAAGTAATCAAGGACAGGTAAATACAGGTAGTCTAGTTGATATCATTTTAAATTATTATTTACTATGTCATGTTTGTGGTGAGTATAAACTATATCGAAAGCCAAAAAAACAAAACTTGTTTATTTTCACTCAGTTTAGGCCTATCTGTACGCCGATTTACCGGTCACACTCACTTTGGGGTGAATATACTGTTTATAAGGGAAAATAACTAAATTTCTTAATTTTTTTTAAAATTTACTTATGTTCACCTGTCCTTGATTACTTACCTGTAACACCTATGACCGTTGATGTTAAACACATCTGCAGGTACTTATTGAAAACATGTGCAAATTTCTTTCAGAGATACAAGGTTTTGAACATTTTGTCATGATTTCTCTTTTCATCATGAATTAATGTGAATACATGGGGGTGGTCATTATAGAACAATGTAAACAGTAGTTACCCCTCAGTGCATTTGAATATTAATGCAAAAGGGTTAAGCACAAGTTTGACGATGTAGGTTAGTTGCTGTATTAATGCATAAAACATCAAATAACAAGAAAGACACAAGACAAGACAAATTTTATTTCCCCAAACCAAAACTTTGTTACAGGGTGAGAAGGTCACGGTGAAATGTGTTTTGATCTTATGTACAAATAATTAGAAACAATGAATATACGCTTACATACATGTAAAAAAGTTGATAATTTACTACAGAACAAAATCAGTAAGATTATATTATTCATCTACATCATAATACATCCTAAGGTATATTACAAATTTTTAAAAAAATTGTCAAACTAATAAGCGTTTGGTAATTATCTGAGCCTAAAAGATTAGCAAATTTTAAGACATCAGGTCGAGCTGTATATACGATTGGTAAATATTTGGTTCTCAACGGTTTGAGTTTTGAACACTCAACACACAATGAAATTCATCTCCAATACATCTTTGGTCACCACCTGTACATAACCGTTCTTGTCTGGGAGTATTTGTATATCTATCAATTTCAATTGGGAGTTTATGATTACTGAGTTCTGAATTTTGCAAAAATGAAGTATTTTGGATACAGTAAGATATCAAAGTATTTTTCAAAGCCAAATGTCTGTTTATATAATTTATAATTAAAACATACGGGAGAATTATTGATCTCGGACGTCCATCTCTGAACAAATTGATCTTTAATGATTTGTTTCAAAATGTAGTCCACCCAGATCCGATTGTTTACACTGTTGTAGCCAAGAATTTAAAATGTTTTCTATGGCGCAGATTCATGGGGAGGAGTAAATATTGGCTAAGTGCATATTTAATAAAACATGATAAATTTTCCTTGACAATTTCTTGTTATTTACATCGATTAGCCTCATCCAGAATTTTATCATTCTTTTTTTATTTCACATTTGATTGGGAGTTTGCCAAGTTCTGTATAGATCATACATAGTGGGGTGCTATTTTTTCAAATGCAAGGTGTATTTTACGAATTTCAAATGGACTTTTTTATAATTTAACAAGATTTTCAAATCCCCATAATTTGCAACCATAGATAAGTACTGGCAATACCACAGAATAGCTGCAGTTGGACATCAATAGGTAACTGTTTTAATCATATATTTTCAAGTAAACTAAACATGTCTCTTTATGCCTTTTTATCCCCCGCCCGTAGGGGAAGAGGGTTTTAGTCGCTCCAGGATTCTGTCCGGCGTCACGTTTTCTCGTGAGCACAAATACTCAAAAACTGCTGGTCAATTTTTTTGAAATTTTAATATGACATTCCTAGCAACATGGGGATGTGTAAGTGATTTTTTGGAGATGCTACCAAAATTCAAAATGCTCGCCAGAGGTCAACTCTAAAATTTTTTGTGGGCGCAAAAACTTAAAGTCAGAAATTATTCAAATTTTACTATCACATTTCCCACGATATGGAGATGTGCAGGTGACTTTTTCAAGGTTTTACTGAAATTCAAAATGGCCGCTACAGATCAACTAAAATTTTTTGGGGGCGCAAAAACTCAAAAAAATTGTTTGTTCAATTTTTTTTGAAATTTTAACATTACATTCCTAGCAACATGGGGATGTGCAAGTGATTTTTTAAAGATGTTACAGAAATTCAAAATGGCCGGCAGAGGTCAACTCCAAATTTTTTTGTGGGCGCAAAAATTCAGTCAGAAATTATTCAAATTTTACTATCACATTCCCCACGATATGGAGATGTGCAGGTGAGTTTTTCAAGGTTCAAAATGGCCGCCACAGATCAACTTAAATTTTTTGGGGGGTGCAAAATTTTTTTTTTTTATTTTAACATCACATTCCTAGACAATGTGCAAGTGATTTTTCAAAGATGCTACCAAAATTCAAAATGGCCGCCAGAGGTCAACTCACAGGTGACTTTTTCAAGGTTTTACTGAAATTCAGAATGGCCGCCATGAATAAACTTCATATTTTTTTGTGGGAGCAAAAACTGAAAAATTTAAGTCAGTAATAATTTACATTGTACAATCATATTACCCACCATCTGGAGATGTGCATGTGATTTTACTGAAATTTGAAATTGCCACCACAAATCGACTTTTCAAATATTTGTAACTGCAAAAAATCTAACCTAATTTATGGCGGGGGGTGATATAGGACTTCAGGCCTCTTGTTATACATATCATTTCTGACTTTTTAAATGTACCGGTTCTACTGAAATTAACACCTACGGTAGATATTTAAAATCGTCAACAATATCTAATATATTATTATTTAATGTAAAAATTACTTTGCCAGAATATTTTCTTCTACTGAAAATCATAACTTTAGTTTTCTTTTGGTTCACAAGTAACATCCATTCTTTGCAATATTGATTTAAAGAATTTAATGCTTTTTGCAAGCCTTTTACAGAGTCAGCTACAGTAGCACAATTGTGTCGTCGGTGTATAACGAAACAGTAATCTTCAGAAAGTTAGCAATCTGAGCATCATTAAAGTTGAGTTGTTCACAACCATTTTCAGACAAATGCTTCTCCAGATCATTCACAAAAATAGGAGCATCATTAAAGTTGAGTTGGTCACAAACATTTTCAGACAAATGTTTCTCCAGATCATTAACAAAAAAAGGATGGATGTACTGCCACCTGTAGGCCACCTGGATGTACGCCACCTGGTGAACACAATAAAAACAGAAACGAGATGGCTGACTTAGTTAACCAGCACTACGGAGCCTATATGTTGGCCATTACTTCTTCTAACATGCCTTTTATCTGGTAAACCATGATAGATAGCTAGACCGTTACTATGAAACAAAATGTGAGGTTTCACATATTTCAGGGAGGGATATGCTTTAACAAAATTCAACCTGATCAAATTCAAAATGACTTGTAGCAATTAATGATACTGATATGCATAATATCTGGAAAACTGTGGTAGTTAGCTAGACCATTACTCTATATAAAGTTCGGTAGTAATGATTCTAGAGTGACTTATTACTTCAACCAGGAAGGTTATGTTTTTGGTCGTGTTTGCTTGTTGTCTGTCTCTCTGTCTGTCTGATTACATGTACTTAAAAAGTTACAAAAGGATTTGAATAACATTTTACCGGAGTAGAGGTGTGTCTCGAGCCAAGGGACAATCAGTTAGATTTTGAGGATGATCCGGATTATGATCTGGACCAGATATAGATCTCAGAGATTTGTGTGAAATTTTTACCAGAGTTGTGTCCCCCGCCAAGGACCAATGCATTAAATTGTAGGAGTGAATAGGATTACAATCCGGATTTTGGTCGATTTTGTTTGTTGTCTCTCTGTCTGTCCGTCGGATTATTTAAAAAGTAACAAACAGATTTGCATGAATTTTTTACCACAGCTGTGTCTCGAGCGAAGTAGCTATTGTTTAGATTTTGGGGATGATCCAGATTATTGTCCGATCAGGATCTCACAGATTAGCATGAAACTTTTACCAGAGATGTGTCTCGGGCCTAGGACCAATCCTTTAAATTGTGGGAATAATCCGTTTTACAATCTGGATACGGTATCCAGATTATTATCATTTATTTTGATGGAGGTTTGCAGTCTCTGACTGACTGTCCAGTTCTTAGTCTTACTCTTAGACTTATCCTTTTAGGTCTAATTGTCTTGATTGTGACCTAGTCTACGACTACTAAGTAAGTTGATAACAATACACAAAATTGCTTCAATCAAATTCTAATTCGGTGCGGCAGCCCTTGGACTTCTGTTGTCATTGTTAATACAGTGTATGTAACTTGTACATAAGAGCTATATTGGAGCATCAACAAAGGCTTATTGAAGCTCTCTGCACACTATTTAACATATATTATCCATCAATTGCAGTATATTGGAGTAAATGTTTTTGACAGATATACCCTTCTGAATTTGGGAAAGAAAGAATGGAGAAGGAAATGATTAATGGTCCTACTGAATTAGTAGAAGAGACACTCAACAGCTCGGATGAAGAAGAGGAGGATGATGAAGGTATTTTTTGTTGAAATTGTACATATATATTTAAGTTATATCTAAGGCTCCACTCATTATAAATTTGAAAATCATTGTTTCGAGTGCCTTTCTATCCATGACACTTTTTTAGTGTTCCGTTGGCTTTGTTTAAAATATGACATAATACATAAAATTCACACTATGTTTTTTAATGTATAGGAGCGCAATATCACAGGGAAAAATTGCGACAGTACCAATTGAGACGTATGCGATACTACTATGCTGTGATTGATTGTGATTGTGCAAAAACAGCCGAGGAAATTTATAACCAATGCAATGACATTGAGTATGAAAGCAGTGCCACTAAGCTGGACCTCAGGTATGTTATTATCAGGAATTTATTTTCATCAATTGCTATGTAGTAATCTATAATTTCACAGACAGTAAATTTTCCACAAACCCCAATTTGGCCCATTTTGCAGTCTCTTTAATTATTTTCTTACAGTTTTTTTGTATATTTGTTTAAATCCCAGCTACTTAGTATGGTTTGGCATTAAATAAGTCAAAGGTCTTGTGATTATTACATAGTTTATTTACATGAGACACTGACAGACACAAAAAAACATTTAAACGAGCCTCCTTGCTCAGTCACAGTTTCACAAAGGTTCCCCAGATTTTTCTCTAGCTGGTGCGCCAATCTGTGGGCCTTTTGGGGGTTATGACCTTTGACCTGATTCTTGACCTCCGATTTTGAGGCCATTATTAATAAGTTCACCTTCCGGACGATATCTCGAAAAGCGTTTGCTAGATTGTTTTCGTATTGCACACACACATCCCCATTCCTTAGGTGGTGTAGATGTGCCTTTTAGGAGTTGTGACCTTCAACGTAATTTTTTACCTTTGATTTTGTGGCTATTATTGACCTAATTTATGGCAGGTGATAAGTTCAGTTCCCGGACAATATCTCGGAATGCGTTCGCTTGATTGTTTTCATATTGCACACACATACCCATCAGGGGGTGTTGATGTGCCTTTTGGGGGATTATGACCTAATTTTTACCCTTTGACTTTGAGGCTATTATTGTCTTTAATTAATGGCCGGGGATATCGTTAGCGTCAGCGCTTTTGTTAATCAATTGTTTTACATAAATGAAACTTGTCATACAAATACATGTTTTTCTTGCTTCAGATTGCGGGAAAATCAATCAAAAATAAAAAAAAATCAAGGACTGCCCCATCTAGCTTCCGAACCGCTTACATGGCTCTGGCGCATTTCGCAAAGGTTTTCACATCAATCAGTAGATCTGCTCATTACAACTTCCACAATTTTGGCACCTCTGATTGTATATCCTAATCTATTGTTGATTGGTTTTGACTTTTGATCTATCAATACCTCTCAATTTTCCTGATCGAATTTTAAAATGGTGATCGGAATAATGTTTCCAAGCTGCCTTCGAAATGTGTTGAACTATGAATCCTTTGGTGGTCGCGAAATTATAGCACAAATAAACTCTTAGGAGGAGGATTCCGTGGGCTATGTAGTTGTTGTAAGTGTAGGCTTTGAAATACATGGTCATGTGATTATCAATCCAATATTTGCACAGTAAAAAGCTGCCCTAACTTTCCTACTTCATATCATATCGGCCATTATTAACAGATAGCTAGACGATTACTATAAAACAAAATGTGTGAGACGCAATATTAAGCCATAAAATCAGACCAGAAATCAGACGTGATAATTTAGTGCCGCCTATGGGACAAAATCGAAGCAGTTATGACTGTTCATGCCTTGAGCCATAAACCAGGATACTAATTAGACTAAAATCACCGGTCTCATTATTATTTATACCACTGCTTCATAGTCGATTTAAAAAACAAATAAATATTACGTTGTTATGAAATTTTCTCTCACGGAATAGACAGCCTGTTTGTAGGGGTAGCTGACCCAAACAAACAAACATAACATTACAATTGCCAGCCACATTTTTTACATACCTGGTAATACCACTTTATCACTGATTAATAAGATGTAACATATACTGTAGTGATAAATTGTACTTACCTGTGTATAGTAATTGAACAGGCAAAAGAAAAGGTGCGTACTGTACAAAGCGAAATGCAGTACATTTACAAATTCAGGTTTTTTGGCGTGTTCAAGTTAAAAAATTGTGTTATTTAATGAAATTGGAAAAACTAAATACATAATTTACACATCTATGTAAATGTGATATTTACACCATATGACTTTTTTTCCCAATTGCTTTTTAGCAAACTATTTTTTAGGAGAATCGGGTCTAAAATACATTTCTTATTCATTGATCATTATTATGTTATAAAATATTATGAAGGTATTATTGACAGTTTACATGTCAACTTTGACATATTGGTAGGTTTTTTATGTGGTGCTAATTCATCATACTTTTCAGTTGTCATTATCCCATGAATTTCAACAGTTTGACTCACTGCATATGTGTGCACATATGAAGATATCTGCTGCAGCGGGAGTCAAACCTGGTATCCCCGGATTCTGAATCAATAACGCTACCAGTGAGCTATCCTTGCACCACATCATTTATTATATATAATCAATGCTGTGAATGTTTTAAAAGTACATGCAATGTCTGACCTTCTCAGTGGAACATAAATTAGCACTGACATTATTAGCACAGAATCAGTGAAAATGAATTCCACATAATATATTAGAATATTACAGCAGTTGTGCATATACATGATATATGTAACTGTTACTTGACTTATACTTTGAAGTTTGGACACTTTTACGAAGTACTAGCTCTCAAGATACATGTATGTGCTCCTTCTCACATCCTGTGTAGCCACAGACTGCTGCTAAATGCTGTAATTATATGGTGACTTACTACTATTTATTAACAGATTTATTCCTGATGAAATGACATTTGATGATGATGCAAAAGACGAGGCAAAAGATTCTGGTGATCTGAACCAGTACAAGCCTAGCCTTTTTGTCAACACCGCATTACAACAGTCCAAGGTATGTGGATAATCCCCCAAAAACTGCTGCATATTATATTTTTTATTGTGAATAAATGGCATTATCTCCAATGCAAATATCCATTTTATATTATATGGGTCAAAATTAGCTAAGGTGTTATATTGATGAAGTTAATTACAAAGTTCCAATGGGGACCATTAAAGGGACTGGCCCAGGCTAAAATCATCAAAAAATCGGTGATTTTATTTCGGGTTCTTAATATGACCATATGATGTAAACATGTACAAAGACTAGAACTGCAAATTTTTATAATTTTTGTGCTGGGCATTCATCAGTTAGACTAGATATAGAGACGAAATTCCCGCATTTCCTATTTTTGACATGGTTGTCGATAATTACAAATCAGGAATTTCGTCTCTATATCTAGCCTAACTGGTGAATGCGCAACACAAAAATTATAAAAATTTGCAGTTTTAGTCTATGTACATGTTTACATCATATGGTCATATTAAGAACCCGAAATAAAATCACCGATTTTTTGATGATTTTAGCGTGGGCCAGTCCCTTTAATATACCTAAATATATATTTTTTTAACATTTACCTCAAGGTAAACACATCATTACATAAAAAACATAACTTCATGGAGGATGGTTTACTTTTAAAAGATTACGAGTAAAATATGTGGTCAATATTATAATATTTTATAACAATCCAGCGTAACATTTTGGCAAGTGTGTATTTGGACTGCTGGTATGTATAATATTTGTTTCCAAACGAAAAAAACTAAAGTGTTGCAATAAGTATCATGCCCAATTGTTCTTGAAAAGTTGGTAAATGTATAGTAATATTGTTTATAGAACATAAAACTCGATATATGAAATAGTGCTTACGCATGTTACATGTGTCCGTCAAAACCTAAACAGAACTAGCTCTGCTTCCTTACTGCTTAAAATACAGTTCCATGATGCCATGTGATGTTATAAGGCTCCCGAAATTGATAAACTGTAGCAGTATATAAAGGAATGAAACCCCGAACCACATTTGCCAGAATAATACCGAAATAAAAATAATCTGTAAAAAGTCCGTCAAAAAGTAACATGCGTAATTTCGGCCGACCAAGAACACCCACAAATGGCTACGTGTTCAGCAAGGAGTTCACAAAAAATTACTGAGGACACTTTCCGATTAGGTCATCACTTGTTGTATTAGAGGGGAAGAATGACAGCATAAAAGTAAACAACACCCTGTCCGTCAAAAACGTGCGTATGTAACGTGCGTAAGCATCAACGTCAGTTACATGTAAATAACTTTACTAAGATAGATAGGAGCTATCACAAACTTCTCTGATATGATCACGGCCACGAAACTGTAAAAAAACACAACTACAATAACAAGATCGCACAGAAATTGTAGTTCGACAACAGATTTCAAAATTAAAAAAACGGTAAATTCGTATGTTACTATTTGACGGACAATGATTACGTACGTTACTATTTGACAGACAATGATTCGTGTGTTACTATTTGACAGACAGGCTGCTCCCCCGGCCATATTGTTTATTAGGCATTGTTCTGTAAGATGTAGGTGATTTGCTGTACATATAATGCAGCCGAGGTAAGAGTCCCTATAAAACACATACTTTTATTGTCTGCACTGTTGAAAAATAATTTATTGCAAAATCAAAAATCAACTTTTTGTCCGTCAAAAGTAACATGCGTAAGCGACAAAACTACAACTTTGATGTAATCGTGGCGAAATCTGTGTAAAACAACTATCTTTTTAATGGTAGATAATGTTAGCTCTCATCAATCACTTTGATGGGAAATAGTGTTTTTTATCAAAAAAATATGTTATAATTTAACTGTGTATGTTACACTTTATTACACCTTAGCTAATATTGACCCATATACCAATTCAAAATGTGAGGTGAGTAATTCAACATCTCCAATAATTTATAATCCTGTATGTATACTGTTTCCAAAAGGGCAGACTATCGGCAATTATTTTTTTGATATGCGTTATATCTGGAAAACCGTGTCAGATAGCTAGATCATCACTATAGAGCAAAATGTGAAGTTTCGAGGAAAAATTTCCACTTAAACAAATTCGAAATGGCCGACTTGCGGCCATTATTGACTTTAATATGTGTACTATCTGAAAAACCATGCCGGATAGCTGCTATAAAACAAAATGTGCCCTGAAAAATTTTACTCATTGAAATTCAAAATGGCCCACTTGTGGCCATTATTATGTCTCCCCTCTATAGAGGTGGAGATATATTGCTTTACTTCTCACTGCTCATTTGTTCGTCCGATCAGTTTTGTGTTTGTGCGTTCTCTCCGTCTATCATGCAGGCGGTCAAACACGAGAAGTTGACCCAATGCTGGGCTATTGTTGGCAGACCGTCTACGACGCTGAGCAAACATTAGCCTAGTATTGGGTTACCGTGTCGTGTTTGACGCCATGCTGAATGTGGGCCAGCGTCACAGACGGCAAGCCAACATTAACCCAGCTTTTGTTCAAAGCATCGTGCCGGTATTACAGCCAGCGTGAAGTAGGCCTACTGACTACGGTTGAATGGATACTAGCCAGCACCGGCGACGCTGGGCCAACATTTAACAGACATTGGGTCGGTGTCGGCTTGCACTGCCAGACCCGCAGCCCAGCAAACACGAGGCCAAGGCGGTGAACCAGTGCTGGTTATATGCTGGGCCAGCGCCGCAGACGGTGGGCCGGAATTGGACCAGCATTAGGTCAATGTCTCGTGTTTGCTGGGAGTGTTGACAGGCCACATTTGTGTTTTGCACATCACCGGGTGTGAAGATATTAAAACTGTTGCCCAACTGATTGAGGCTAAAGACGATTTAGTTACTGTAGATCATCTTCCTGGCAGCAAGTCTTGACACAGCAAGGCCTCAGGAGTAGCGAACCTTGCGGGGGAAGATGCTGTTGGTATTAAAACCGGTTCCACCACATCAAAATACATAGTCTCTACCTGTCTACTGTCCAGAAGAGCCATTTAGTAACATTAATTACAAAAGCCTTTGACACAACATCTAATAGCTATCAACCTTTATGGTTACACTGCTGGAGGGGAGACATATCCAGGTTTTTTTACAAAAAAACTAGACTCTTCTAGTTGACTTTACTATTCTTAACATCTGGAAATCCTTGCCAGATTGCTTGACAATTACTACAAAACAAAATGTGCAGCTTCAGGGGGGGGGGGGGGGGGGGGGGGGGGTGTCTATCCCCTAAAAAAAGTGTTAATTTGATAAAATTCAAAATAGCTGACTTGCAATGATTGTTGACTTTATTATGCGTAATATCTAGTGATATGTCTAACATGACTAATTGGAAATAAATGGTCATGAGATTAAGTGGAGTCAAATTTGTAAAGTTATTGTTCAAATTGTTTTAAAATTATATTTTCTTTTAATCAATGATTAGAGGCTGAGGCCTAATTCCGTCGCGGACGGGCTTTGTTAAGATTTTTAAAATTATTTGAACAGCTACCGTTCTGTTGTTGTCCTTCGATACAGTTAAACGTCAATGACAAATTTATTTTATTTTGGGCTGAAATCGAAGCTAGTTCAATTTTTGTAGCTGAAATCGTGTCAAATATTCTGTCAGCACTACCACAGTACTACCCTCTCACACTTTTTCAAACTGATTTGAATTAATTTTTTTAAAGCTAACTATATAAACGTTTTATCATGAACAATAAAAATGGGCAACCATGTATAAAATTGTATCGCATTATTGCCTATCATATTTCACCATTATTACCTGCTTAACAAATAGTCTTCCTTTAAAGCTAATGCCGGAGTGGATGCTTTCGTTTTATCCATTTTGCAGAAACACATTTCCAGTTATACCTAAGTTGTTATTTTACAGATGGCAGAATTGTTATGGTAGTATAATAAAATTGTCTTTACAACAGTACGTGGTATATTTTTGTAATAATTTGGAGATACCTCAATTTAGACGTCCACGTTTTAACTTTTAAGTTGAATGAACCATTTATCAAGTATGATTAAACACTAAATCTGATTACATTTGAGCAAATCAATATTAATTGTATTGGATGAATTAGTTTCATCTAATTGCATTATTACGTGCGTGATATTCATTGGTTAATCGCAATACTTTCCACGTGGAGATATTTTTACTGAGTCTCTGAGCAATGTCACATTTTTTTCGCAGGTAAGATTAACATGGGATGAAACTAATAAAGACAGAGTTTCAGTAATGACTCGAAACTTTAAAAAAGAGAATTTGGATGAAATGGATATGGATGCATATCTTGCTTCTGGATCCAGTGATGAAGGAGAAGGTAATTCTATTTTTGTCTATATGTATCAATTTTTCACTAAGTATGTTTTTTATCCCCCGCCGACAAAGTTGGGGTGCAGGGTATTGGCGTCGCCTCGGATGAGATTCTAATTTGTATTATAGATAGCTAGACCATTACTATAAAACAAACTGTGCCGTTATAGGTGGGGATATGCCCTAAAAAAATTATATATAATTTGTGCTTATTTTAGATCATGATCGCCATATTGAATCTGTTTTAATATTTTTTCACTACATCAAAGCAAACATGTGTTTAATTTTGAAAGAGTTTGAAAGCATATCCAGGTCATGGGGGCCATCTATTTTCAGCACATATTGAGAAGTTGTCACCTTGATCCCTGCAGCCGTTCGTTCCATTTTTTTCAGTGTTTAACATCTTAAGCACTTGTACTGTTTCCTTGATTGCATAAACTTTTCAAAAATTATGTCCTTGTCATGGCAACCATTTTATTTGGCGAATTCCTTGCACCAAACCCACATTCCTCAACCACTATATTCACAGACGGGGAAGTAAAGAAATACACGGAGGATGACCTTGCGGTCATCTCACGGTCATTTCAATGTCAAATTTGCTAAAAAACTGAAAGCAATTCAATTTTATCAATTTTAAATTTATTTGTGATTCAGACAGCTGGTATGGACAACTGATGCTGACACATTCTTCAGGGTTCATGTGCAGTATCAAAAAGTTTTAAAATCTTGTTTTAATGTCTCCGTTTTTAAGGCCTTAAAACATCCTAAAAACTTTTTTTTATCCCCCGCCGGGCAGGGTTTATGGCTTTGCCCCGGATGTCTTTCCATTTGTGCGGCCGTTCGTCGGTCTGCATTTTTGTTTCGGGGGCAGATCTTGGAAACCCATGAGGAATTTTTTCTCATTTTGCAAGCACACATCCCATATGTGGTGTAGATGTGCCTTTTGGATGTCAAAATGTAGGTCAAATGTCACTTTGAGATATTTTTTTACCTACATCTCTATGCCAAAGTAGCTTTAATTATTTTAGTATTGCTGTAGTTATGTTCAGTTTTAGGTAGGGATATACCCTTAAAATTGTCAACTCAATCAAATTCAAAAAGGCCATTATTGACTTTAACATGTGTATTAAATATCTGGAAAACCGTGCCAGATAACTAGACTATTACTATAACACAAAATGTGCAAAATGTGACTTGTAGCTATTAATGACTTTAATATGTGTAATATCTGGAAAAGCATGCCAGATAGCTAGGCCATTACTGTAAAACAAAATGTTCGGTTTCAGGGGGCGATGCACCCTGAACAATTTCTATCAAGCAAGCGGGCGGGAGATTATGGTGGCCAGCTGGCCTCTTGTTGGAAATGTCTTAAATTTGCAATTTATCAAAAGTTGTGCCCTACGCACAGATGACCATAGTTACGATTTGGCCGTCACCTGTGTTGTGTTTGAAGTTTGTGTAAATTTTGAAAAGAAATGTTCAAACTAGAGATTTGTCTTGAGTTTTGAAAATGATTCTATAGCTTACAATATATCAGTGACCAAAGCTTGCGCTGCCTTTGAGGGTGTACAAAAGTAGCCTTGATGTAGGTATTCAATTTCTTTTTTTTTGTCTTGAAAAGTCTTCAAAAGGTATTAAATTTGATTTAAAAAAGCTGCATGGACCATGATTCTTGATCATGTACTAGATAAAATACCACTAAAATGTTTAACATACATTTATCTTTATGTGGTAGATGTTCAGTTTATCAAATAATTCAATTTGAAGATGTCTATTTCTCATAATATTATTTTTTATTCATTTAAAGCTGAAAATTACATTTGGAATACCAGCTTTTGATGAATGAACCAAATGTACCAAAAAATTGAGAAAGCAAATGAAAAGTATTTTCTATAATTGGCTGTCATATTAAAAGAGGTGGACCACCAGCTTTTAGACCATCCCCTCCCCTACTCAAACATTCCTGGTAGAAACCCTGAGCTTATAGCTTAACTGCAGTAGACAGGTGTGAATGATATACACTTTACTAGTATGTTGATGATATTATTTAGTTTTTATTGTGGTTTAGATCCACTTAATGGACCAACACATTTGGAAGACAAACCTGAAGATGAATTGGAAGAAGATGGCACAGCAGGAGAAGAGAAAACGATATCGAAGTACAGAATGCTAATACAAGAAATACACGAGAAGCAGGACAAGAAGAAATCTGAAGATGTTGATATGGAGATTAGCTGGGATATAGGTAAAGAACAACTTTTACAAAAAATATCATAGTAATTTAGTTTAAATCTGTAGCTTTGCCTGATTCAGTCACATATTTGTTCATTATAAACAGAAAAATTGTTATGGCCTGAAACTACATAACCTCACTTTTTTATAGCATACATTACATGTATGTTGTACAGTGTATTCTAATAAGTAGCTGAAGATAAAAAGATGTTTGAATGACTTGAAACATGTTGCAGCTACTTGTGGCAGCCAGACATTCGTTGTAGTAAACACGAAACATTGTTTCATAATTGAGTTTGGACATTAATTCAAAAAACCGTTGACCCATATTTTTCCGAGATGTTAGCTCCCTCCCATAAATTAAACAATTTTAACTATGAGCTGTTCCATAATAATAACTGGGCATATATTTCTCAATAATCGACTGATTGCTCTGCTTTATTTACCATGAGTCCAACTCGAAGATGAGACTGTTTTATCCAGGAGCACTTTGAAATATTGCAGTAACCGCTACCGCTTTTTGAATAGTATTTTTTTGTTAGAAATGTATATTTTGCACTTTTAACCTTTTCAACACCAAAGTTCATTTTTGTTAGGTGAATGCACTAACATTCAGCTTATTGAATTCAGGTGGTTATTTTTCTTACTCTTTTAATGTCATTCAAAAGTTAGATTGCACATGATCATTAATAGTGTGAAAACCTATTCTCCTCTTTCTCTTTGCCTTTTACTTACAAAACAACAGACTGGGGGACGTAACATTGTCATCTTTATTGACAGACATTTTTTTATCCCCCACCTAACGAAGTTAGAGGTGGAATGATGGTGTCACCATCTGTCAGTCTGCATTTTTGTTTCCGAAGCATATCTCAGAAACCAATGGGGGTGATCTCTTGGCCAAAATATCTTTATTTACTTTAATCTTGCTGATACATGTTCTACATAGCCAGACCATTACTGTGAAACAAAATGTGAGGGATGCACCCTGAAAATTTTCAACTCGAACAAATTGAGAATGGCCGACTATTATTGGCTTTCCGTGCCAGATAGCTAGACCATGACTATGAAACGAAATGTGTGATTTCAGGGAGGGACATGCCCTGAAAAACATCCAACTCAATCAAATTCAAAATGGCCGACTATAATATGCCTGAAATCTGGCAAACTGAGCGAGATAGCTAGACCATTACTTCAAAACAAAATGTGTGGCTTTAATGAGGGATGTGATCTGAAAAATGTCAACTTGATCGATTTCAAAATAGCCAACTTGCGGCCATCATTGACTTTAATATGTGGTATATACGGCAAACTGTGCCAGATAGCTAGATCAAAGCAAAATGTGAGAGCTTAGCGAAGGATGTACTCTGAAAAATGTCTATCATGAGGGCAGGACGGGGATTATGACCACGTGGCATTTTGGCCTCTTGTTATCATTTTGTTAAATCGATATTAATGGTTTAAGAAAATTGTTTTGAATAGGCTTAAAGGAGACAAACAAAGATATATTGAAGGAAAAGAAAGGCAAGGGCAAAGAACTTACACCATGGGAAGAGTTTGTAGAGAAAAAGAAGAATAAAAAAAAGAATAAGAAGATGGAAAGGAAGAAAAAAAATGAAGGAAATGATGTAAGTTAACATTTGAGATTGATGCACATATTTGCAATTTTCTGTGTGTATCATGTACAAAACTCAACACCATGTGAATAGGGAACATAAACGTTGCCAGCCATAATTATTCTCAACTTTTGTCATTTCATTTGACCCAATTGTACATGTGTCATCTGCCTGTCCCCAGCCACTCGCTTGTGTGTCCTTTAATAAAAAAATTTAATAAATTACCTTTAGCTTTCAGCTGTCATTTTGCGTATCTGTACATGTATACAGATGCATTTTTGAGAAATCAAATAGATGTCTTATGTGTGCGATTCGAATTTGTTTCGGATCCTAACCAATCCATTTATTTAAAAGCTAATTTTAAATCATCGTGTGCAACACCCCTTAAACATGTTTGCATCTTTCACATATTTATAGTTCTAACATCAAAGATTTTTTATAGTACCTGTAAGTCCTGTTTTTTTTTAGTTTTATGATGACTCCCCACAATATTTAAATTTGGAGAGTTCTAATTGGACTACATGTACATACAGTATAATGTAGTTTAGCAATCCCAATGGGTTTATGCATATCTCATCATGACAGTGTCTTGTTGTGGGTCCAATCGTATGGATAAACCTATGCGGACGTCAATATGTGTGCCTTTACATAATGTAAAATGTACTTGACTAATGTACAAATGTACATATTGCAACACTAATATACCGGTACTTACAAGCTTGCAACCTCCATTATTGCCATCAATATTAAATTACATGTATTTTATGTAACGGTATGAAGTTATGTATGATTGCGGCAGTGTATCAGTGCAATTTCAGTTCCACAGGAAAGGTTGTTTTAAACTTGCTTCATCAGGGTTTGTATGTGTCCTGGAAATCCTGGAATTTTAACATTCCAATTTCCGGTCCTGCAAAACCTGGAAAAGTCCTGGATTACTGGGAACTCGCTTATAAGATAATACTTTTGTTACTACTTTTTATCCAACAATACAAGCGCCGAAAATACATTGGTTTACTGTATAATCAGGTAATCTGTCTGGTAGGACTTACAATACAACATTTTCTTTTCAAGGGTGTTGCATAGGCTACCATTCACATAAGTTCGATATTTTATTTTCAAACATTGTTTTGGTGAAACATTAAAGAAATACTGTTTGTCGATCACTTCACAAAAATCACGATCTTTTGTGCTCGCCTGGTGCTGTAAGCTAACTGTATTATCCTCGCAATACACATGGTATCCGGCAGACGATGTTAAGCCACACCCCATGATCCTGTTACCGAATTGTTTTTTTCTCTGTACCTGTTTCCTCTACCTGAAATATTGAAAATAATATACTGTATAATTATCTGAAAATTTTCGCGTGTTTAAATTTTCACAAATTTCTGATTTTAAGACTTTTCATGAAGTTTAGAATTTGTGAACTTTCATTTTTCTTCAGTAGCGCTATTATAATAATAATTTTTGCGAGATTCTTGAACTCGCGAATTTGTCCTCCTCACAAAATTTGTGAAAATTAAAACCTTGCGAATATCACCAGATCTGGAGTATATTGAATTGGTAGCTACAGACAGGCCTCGGAGACCCATCCTCCGATGTTCCGTCTTCTTCTACATCCGTCTTGGTTTTGATGGGAACGGATCTGCCCAATATATTTTTGCTTCTATGTTCCGTCATTCGGATGTCCGCCTCCGTCATCAAATTTCGGGGACGAAAGGGTTAAATCAATGAATAAGTGTCCCGTTGTTCTGTCACGTTGTCCGCCTCAGTCATCAAATCTAGGTGACGAAAGGATTAAATCAATGCATGACGTAAGCATCTCATTGTTCTGTCACGGTCAGTCACTCTAATGGTGTGAACGCTACTTGTTTGTATAGTGATTGTGGCATTGCTTATGTCCTTTTCAAAACATTTCCCCAACGCTGGCTTAATGCACCTAACATGTAAGGGATTAGTGGGGGGCTAATGAGCAAATAAAACCCGGAAAACACATGTTCACGATATGAGCATTGGTTTGATGCTGGGCCATTGCCTTTGACACCGTACCCTCAACAAAGGAGGAACCGCTCGTTCTACATAACACTTCTTGACAGCAGTAATATGATACAACCCAGCAAACACGAGACGTTCACCCAATGTTGGTACAATGTTGGGCCAGTGTCTGAGACTATAGGTTCACATTGTACCAACATTGGGTGAATGTTTCCTGGGTCAAAGCCAACGTCTCGCACATTGAATCAATGTTCAGTCATAGGCCTGATTGGCACAATGTTTAATTTTGTGTGTATCTAGCCGCTAGTTAAGCCGATAAAGATTAATTAATTTGACCTTCAATATGTCTGGTGTAGATATCAGTACCGAGATGTTTGATTTTGTTAATTAAATGTATAGGTATCTAACAATTTCTGTGAACAGATTGTAATTATTCATGCCGTCATCTACGTTGAGGACATCAATTTCATAGATTGGGGCTATACTCTAAGCCATGAATACCTTGTGTTTTGTTAGCAGGAAGTGTCAACACCTATTTGAGCGTTGAATGGTTTACCATTGTTAAAAGAACAGTATGTAAAGCCCTACAATAGCAGGAAGACAATAGTCGCACCTCCTGCAACATGAAAGTCGGAGCAGTAAACCGCCTGCCCGAGTAATGACATGCACGGTGCTATACACAGTGAAATGTGTTAGATTTGATCACGGCTATCAGTCAACACCTGAGCTGAGTGATATTGCTTGGAGTCATTTCGACTATCAAATGAAAACATTATTATTCGTTTAAATTAACAATTGAAACAGATTAAAGCAATTAATACTCCTTTGTTCTTTTACCCTTCATGCACTAGACACTACCTGTATCATATCTAGAAAACAGACATGTGTCACCGATTTTTTCCAAAAATAAAGTCAGAATGTACAAATATTATTTTTTAAAAAATCATGTAATTATATATTTGAAATAATAAAATCATGCAATTATAAATTTGAAATAATAAAATTATATTTGTATCATAGTTATGTTGTTATTTTGTTCGCACAACCAATACATGTACTAATATAATAACATTACAGTATGAATTAGATATATATATATCCTCGGTTCCCACACAGCTTGGAGGGGGGTGGGGGAGCTGCTCCGAAACTCTGCCATATTCGAAGTTCCGCCATATGTATTTGGAACAGATGATGACGGAACATCGAGGTCTCTCTGTATAAACACCATAAATCACTTTTCCAAAATGTTATATTCTACTATTCAAGTGCCTGTAAATTATACACACACACCATAATACAATATTTTATAGCACCAAAATAGCATGTGCAACTCCCTTCAAATATTCATTCTCAATATGGCGTTCCATTTTATCTGCCTGTTTATTTTTTTCTGTCGGGTCATGTCTGTCATGGAAAAGTCCTGGGGTTTAATTATTTCCAATGTGTACGAACCCTGTTCATTAAAAAAAATTCAATTTCAAAAAAAAAATTCATATTTGCCTTGTTCTTGCAACTTTTATATGCTGCAGTTTATTACTGTATGTCAGTAATACTGTGATGGGTGTATGTTTTTGAGTGTGGTCTCACTAGGTTTTATCCAACACTGAATAAGCTATATGTTTGAAGTACTATGTAACATTACCAACGTACAGCCTGTATTATAACATAGGGTCATAAAGAATATCATAAGTTAAATGTAGCCTTTTGGTGCAAAATACATCAAGTACATGTATATCCTTTGAACTATCTGAGCAAATTGTTAGGTATATATGTATATTTAATACATTTATTTCAACCGTTGTGCTGGTTAAACTTTTGGAAACTATTTTGCCCGAACAATATCTAATTACCGTACAATGTATTTGATATTTTGATATTCAATATATATATACATTTTAGGCATCATACCAATATTTCTTCATACTATAAGAAACAATGCTGTTGAACATACTTATGTACACATTTATATTTTTATGTTAATCATTTGTGCTAATAGGACAATGACGAATTGAGTGATGATGATGTCAACGTTGACTTGAATGACCCATATTTTAAGGAAGAATTGGACCAAATGAAAAACATATCCACAGGTATGTACATTATCTTTGCGTACAGAGATATGGGGTGTGTGTCATTAAAGATCTTAATCTCAAATCATATTGCAATTTTTAGATGTCCTCAACATACATGTACATGTACTAGTTTCATTAACATCACCAGTGTTTAATCTAGTCATTTGTATCTTAGCACTTCTCAATGCTTCCCTTTGTGAGCGCCATGTTACCCCTCCAATATTAAGAAAATGCCATGCCCTTTCAGGGTTCAATATGTTCAGTATTGAGTAGCAAAAAGCTACACAATTTTGACAAATCGATGATCATACTTCAAAGTGATTAGCAAAAAAAATATTTTATCATTTATGGTAGAAAAAACCCACATAATCTAAAACTTGATTGGAAATCAGTACACAAAATATTCATAACAAATTGAAACCTGCCTTTGATTTACTGTCATGTCGCACTAAACCCCACCCAGGCCATTGTGACTGCATAACCCTTTCAGTACGGGGACCATCTTTATACTTCAGATTCTGTATGAGGACGGTCCCCGAAAACTTCAGATTCTGACGTATAAAGACGATCCCGTGCTGAAATAATTAAAATATTTATAATGGCCGTAGACCCATGACATAGGTATTCAAGTGAAGTGGAAAGATCTAACTAAGAATAAAGACATTTATGATGATTTCAAATTGAAAAAAACCTTTGGTTTATACAAAAATATTTCAGTGTTTTCAGGGTCAAACCTGTGCAAAAGACTTCATTCACAGGTAGACTGCGTTCACACCTATGATATCATGCCTGATAATCATGTGTACATAGTGCTCATGGGTGGCAATGTTTACATACTTAACTGATTATAGTTCTTACCATGTGGTGTGTTGGGCTCAATGGTGGTCTATTGCTGCATGTTTAACCTTTGAAGCGCGGCGATCGACTTTAGTCGTCAGAATCTGAAGTCTGTAGACGTCAGAACTACAGACGTAAGATTCTGACGTCTAAAGTCGATCCCCGCACTGTAAGAGTAAAACATATTTCTAATGGCTGTAGACCTATAGCACAGGTATTCAAATGAATCAGAAAGAGCTAACTAAGATGTTTATGATGATTTCAAATTTAAAAAACCCTTCGGCTTCCAAAGTTTATAGAAAAATAAATCAGCGCTTTAAGGGTTAAGGCCTACCGGTATTTACAAAAATGCAACTGCGCAGACCACAAATCTTTTGGCACTTCCTGCTGTGATGATGCTTATCTCCTCATGATTTTAATGGTGTGATTGAAAAACAAGTGAGTGCTGTAAATAAAATGTGAGGTGGGAGGAGTTATGGCCTAAATGTGCATTGATTGGCATGCCATCTGAAGTCTACTTAAACAATATATTAGATCTATGCAATTTAACAAATTTATTAAACTAATGATTTAAAATATACAATATCTATCTATGGTACATTCTGTGTATTTATCACAATCTCTACACAATTGAATTTATTTGTGGAAATGATTAGTATAAAATGTAAGATTAAAAAAACAATGCAGGTACACCTTTTACTATTAGAATGTGTCATCTCGTTGGGGCCGATTTTATGAAAGAATAACAAACAGAATATACGTTTATAATGTCCACTGCCATGTTTGTATGAGATCGTCGACACACTCTGGTACCGGGGTATAAATATATCGAACTCCTCACTGTTGAACAGCTCAGCTGTTTCGGTTGGTAATCCACTTGATGGCTTGTCAGTGTTCATGTCAGTCTCGGAGGTAGGCCGATTAACACCATGAATAAAATGAATGAATTACTACTGCTATTATAACATTGCCTAATTGACAATAGCAGTGATTTGTTACAGAGGAGTGCACAATGAGGCCAGTTCACTGATCATGCATTATGGCATATGCTGTATGTAACACGCTGAACAACACCGCACGGGCATCGATGGCAGATAGATGAGTTTTTAAAGAAGGATATGCTGTGAAAATATTCCACTCTATCTAATTCGAAATGGCCAACCATCGGTCAACATTAATTAAATAACATGCCAGATTTAATTCTATAAAATTCAAAATGGCCGACTGTCAGCCATTATTTGCTTTCATGTGTGATATCTGGACAACACTTGAACAGTGCCAGATAGCTCATCCTGACGCAGTGTTTCCATTACACTACCAGCAATGAGCCTGTTTCGACCTATTTCGGACCCACTCTGGCAAGACACAAGTGCCACGCGGGCCCGTGCCTTAACCCAACCCCCCCCCCCCCCCCCCAAGATCAGACATCAATGGTAACAGTTGATTGACGACAATCGCCCAGCAAAGTCTGGTGTGAGAACAGCAAGTCATGCGACAGTATATGCGAAGCGATGCGGGAACTTGCCCAGCGACATTCAAATGTTGTGACAGCGGCAATGATAATGGCCCAAGGTTGAGGCAACACTGGTTCCTTGCTATCTGCGAAGTGTGATTTGTTCTGCTCATCATATAATAATAGAGTGTGTACAACTGGATTATACTGTAAAATATTGATACCTCTGATTAAACATCAAGTAATCAGAGCCTAAAATGGGGGGATTATATCAACTGATATATTAAAAACAGTTTTGGCAGTGGATAAATTCTATTCTTGTGGTTTTGTATTGATATAATCCCCCTAATTATCTACTTATGAACGAAAATGTATTGGAAATATGCAGTGTGATTTCGAAAAATAACACCTAATTGCGAGATTAAATGTGCTCGTATCAAGTTAAGAAACCGGCCGCCGTAGTCTAGTGGCTAGAGCTGCGGGCACAAAGTCGGGAGGTCGTGGGTTCAATCACAAATCGGACATAATGGGTATTTTTCTGCGACCAGCCCCAACCCAGGGTGAGCTCGACACAGGCTCAATGGGTAGGCCCGCCACTGACCGAGATTCATCCACTAAAAGGATGCAACATTGGGAGGCGTCTCGGAGCTATGACCCATCTGGGGATGATTAGCTACCAAGGGCCCGCAAGTGCTTGTGATGGCCGGGCCCAGGTAACTCTGGGAAAAAGGTCCTGTGGTCAGTCAGATTGAGGTCAGCAGGCTGATTATATCCGGACCAAGTGACAGGAAGTTGGTCTCACAGCCCTGTCAAGTAGTCCCACGACTAATACGGACCTGCTGTGTTAACCCACATAAACAGACTGCACTGCTTATAATAAAAATGAGCCTCAGTTGGGCTCGCCAAATTTTTTTTTTTTTTAAAGTTAAGAAAATAATTCATGCATGTGTATTGTTATTTGTGCTTATATTCACGGTAAAATATGTATGCTATGACATAGTCGAATTAGAAATGTTCGGTTAACATATTTATTGCAATAAAAACAATATTTGTTCTAAATAGTATTACTTTCACAATTGCACGCAGATTTTGACATTTAGGGATGGAGGGTGCCCAAATAGGTTGAAACGGCGTCATTGCATTCAGGGGTAGAATGAGAACGAATACCTTTGAAGCCTGCATGAAACAGATAGCTAGACCATTACTATAAAACTAAATGTGAGGTTTCAGGGAGGGATATCTCCTGATCTTTGTCCACTCCAATTCTAGTAATTCTCAATACTGCAAAAAAATGAAAATTTCCACATACAGTCAGTGAAAAAACCTGACTAGACTAGACCCTAGTTCTCTGAAATGTACAGTACCAGTTATCAATGGTTCAGTGTCCATGGAAATTGTAATCAAATTTCACTATTACTTTCCCTATGACATGGAGATGTGCAGGTGACTTTTTCAAGGTTTTACTGAAATTCAAAATTGTCGCCACGGATCAACTTCAATTTTTTTGTGGGGGCGCAAAAACCCAAAAAATTAGTTTGGTCAATTGTTT
This sequence comes from Flabesymbios commensalis, assembly GCA_964017125.1. Classification (NCBI taxonomy): domain Eukaryota; kingdom Metazoa; phylum Annelida; class Polychaeta; order Terebellida; family Flabelligeridae; genus Flabesymbios; species Flabesymbios commensalis. The sequence continues at coordinate 47,883,462 of OZ024906.1, forward strand.
TTAAATTGAACACCACATTCCTAGCAACGTGTGGATGTGCAAGTGATTTTTTGAAGAAGCTACCGAAATTCAAAATGGCCGGCAGAGGTCAACTTCAAATTTTTTTGTGCGTGCAAAAACGCTAAAACTTGAAGTCAGAAGTTATTCAAATTTCACTATTACATTCCCATGATTGTGCAGTTGACTTTTTCAAGGTTTTACTGAAATTTTTAAAATGGCCGCCACGGATCAACTTCAATTTTTTTGTGGGCGCAAAAACTCTTTTTGTCAAAATGATTCAAATTTCACAATCTCTTTCCCAACAATATGGAGATGCCATGTGATTTTTTCAAGGTTTTACTGAAATTCAAAATGGCCACCATAGATGAAGTAGATAAATAGCTAAATATTTGTGACCGCAAAAACTTTACCCTAATTTATGGCGGGGGATGATATAGGACTCCAGACCTCTAGTTGTTTACAAAAACGTTGACTCTTCTTCAGATTGGTTCAGTTTATGTTTTCATTTCTCAGGTAATAAAAAAACAAAGTCAAAGTGAGTTGAAAAAAAATATTAAAAAGAATAATATGCATGTTATTTAAAGCATATTTATGATAAAGTGGACACTGTTTTTGTAGAAAAAACTTCAAGTAGAAATCAGAAGAAAAAGAAAAAGACAAAGATTCCTTTAACACCAGAAGAGGAGGTTCTAAAAAAACAAAGAGAAGTGAGGAATAAGCAATTTCTTCTTGTGTTTGCTGCTGTGTATAAAGATTTAGTGTGTAGCTGTCGTTTTTAGCTATTTCGCTGTTTTTCAGCCAATTTTCACTTGTTTATACTGTAGATCTGATAATATTTCTGAGGTTTGAATTTTTGCGAGGAGGACAAATTTGTTGATTTGAGAATCTCGCGAAAATTATTATTATAATAGCGCTATCATCGAAATTGATAATTCGCGAATTCAGGACTTCACGAAAAGTCTAAACAAGCGAAAATGACCAGATCTACAGTATATAAAAAATGCTATTAGCTTTTACTTTTGCCAGTCTGAAGTTTCAACCCTTACACCGCGGGGATCGACTTCAGTCGTCAGATTTTGAGGTCTAAAGTCGATCCCTGCGCTGTAAGAGTAAAAATATTTCTAATGGTCGTAGACCAATAACATAGGTATGCAAATGAAGCGGAAAGACCTAACTAAGACTTTTATCAGGATTATAAATTGAAAAAACCTTTTGATCTCCATGGTTTATACGAAAGTATTTCAGCGCTTTAAGGGTTAAACAGACCATTACAGTTTTCATTTTTAGCTCCCGCCGTCACCGTAGGTGAGACGGAGGGAGCTATGGATTCCGCCTCCGTTTTTTTTTGCCTCTTCTTTTGCCTATAACTTTTTGAGAAAATAAGCTAGGATAACAATTTTTGGTATGTGGGTTACTTCCAGGTGGATAATGGACAGGTTTAAATATTTTTAATCTGAATTCAATACGCAAGGTCGCAGAGGAGAAAATGATGATGTTACGGCGTTGGGCCGTCCGTAAACAATTCGTTTCCGGAGCATATCTCTAAAAGTACTTGTCCGATTGTCTTCAAATTTCACACACAACACCCCTAGGGGGTCTAGTTGTGCCTTTTGGGGTATTTGAACTTTGACCTACTTTTGGTTCAGAACTATGACCTATTTAGACGTTTTGACGCGCACTTCGTTTCCGGAGCAGATCTCGAAAAGTACTAGGCCGATGACAGTCATATTGCACATGCATGTTCTCTAAGGTCCCTAGTTGTGCCTTTTCAGGTTTTTGGACCTTGACCTTGAAGTTGACCTAGCACTTTGACCTAATTTATAACTTTGGTAAATCCGACTGAAAAATTTTGCGGAATATCATGAAAACCGCTCAAGATAGCTACACCATTACTATAAAACAAATTGTGAGGTTTCAGGAGAGGATGCATCTTGAAAAATTTCAAGTCGATAAAATTAAAAATGGCCGCCTATCGGCCATTATTCACCTCGACAGGTCTGATAAATTGCGGAATGTCATGAAAACCGCTCAAGATAGCTACACCATTAATATCAAATAAATTGTAAGGTTTCAGGAGGGGATGCATCTTGAAAAATTTCAGGTTGATAAAATTAAAAATGGCCGCCTTTCGGCCATTATTCACCTCGACAGGCCTGATATTGTGGAATATCATGAAAACGCTCAAGATATCTACACCATTACTATAAAACAAATTATAAGGTTTCAGTAGAGGATGCATTTAAAAAAAATTTAACTCGTCCAAGTTCAAAATGGCCGCCAATCAGCCATTATTCACTTTCACATGGCCGTTATTTTGTAAACCGTGCTAGATGGCTAGACCATTACTATAAAACAAAATGTGTGATTTCAGGAGAGGATGCATCTTGAAAAAATTTAACTAAATAAAATTCAAAATGGCCGCTTATCGGCCATTATTCGTTTTCACATGGCCGATATTTGATCAACTGTGCTAGATGGCTAGACCATTACTATAAAACGAAATGTGAGATTTCAGATGAGGATGCATTTTGAAAAAATTTGACTTGATCAAATTCAAAATAGTCGCCTTTTTGGCCATTATTCATTTTCACATGGCTGATATTTGGTAAACCGTGCTAGATGGCTAGACCATTACCTGATTACTATAAAACAAAGTGTGAGTTTTCAGGGGAAGATGCACCCTGAAAATTTTGAACTTAAGAATTCAAAATGGCCGACAATCAACATTATTTACCTCTATAGGCCTGATATCAGGTAAACCGTGCTAGATAGCTAGACCATTACTATGAAACAAAATGTGACGTTTCGGGAGAGGATGCCTTTTAAAAACTTTCGACTCAATCGAATTCAAAATGGCCGCCTATCGGCCACTATTTACTTTCACATTGCTGATATTTGGTAGACCGTGTTAGATAGCTGGACCATTACTATAAAACAAAATGTGAGATTACAGGAGAGGATACATCTTGACAAAAATTGACTCGATCAAATTCAAAATGGCCGCCTATCAGCCATTATTCACTTTCACATAGCTGTTATTTGGTAACCGTACTAGATGGCTAGACCATTACTATAAAACAAAATGTGAGATTTCAGGAGAGGATGCATCTTGAAAAATTTCTACTTGATCAAATTCAAAATGGCCTCCTATCGGCCATTATTCACTTTCACATGGGCGATATTTGGTAAACCGTGCTAGATGGCTAGACCATTACTATAGAATGAAATGTGAGATTTCAGCTGAGGATGCATCTTGGAAAATTTCGACTTGATCAAATTCAAAATGGCCGCCTTTAGGCCATTATTCACTTTCACATGGCCGATATTTGGTAAACCGTGCTAGATAGCTAGACGATTACTATAGAATGAAATGTGAGATTTCAGCTGAGGATGCATCTTGAAAAATTCTGACTTGATCAAATTCAAAATGGCCCCCTATTGGCAATTATTCACTTTCACATGCCCAATATTTTGCAAACTGTGTTAGATGTTAGTCCATTACTATAAAACAAAATTTGAGGTTTCGGGGGAGGATGCACCCTAATTTTTTAACTAGTTTATATCGATTTCAAAATGACCGTAAATCAGCTATTAGTTACCTCGATCGGCCTGATATCGGGTAAACCGTGCTTCTTAGACCTAGTTGTCCTGCGTTATGATTTTTGACCTAGCCTATATCTACATTAATAACACTACACAAAATTGCTTAAATCAAATTCTAATTCGGAGCGGGAGCTCCTGGACTTATGTAGTCTTGTTACAAGATTGCGTTTGTGTCATATGTGGCCTGATAGAAATACTTCATGAAAGCCTTGAAGTTCAGCTGAAATTTGTTCTCGATATTTTTGTAAAAAAGTACCAATACACCATTAAGGTTTAGTTTGAAAGATACCTGAAAAGATTATTCGTTCATTCTTTCATTAACTGTTTTCGAGTCCCTAGTAGACAGTGTTCCTGTTCAGTGACACGCCAGCTTTGGCCGCCATTGGCCAAATGTCAACATTCATGTTTTGATCTTTATCGAAAGCTGATACCAGTTTTTTCTACTATAGTAGGCCTACTATAAAATGCAAAGAAAGATTCAATTATTGGAATTTGTAAACTGTTGTCGTGAATTCTAATTTTATTTTCATATAATAATTATAAAGCTACATAGATGAATATTTAAGAATAATTAAGAGGAAATAATGACTTCGCCCGAAAACTGCTCTGGCCAAAACCGGGCCAGTCGGAGCTGCTCAGCCGGCCCTAATGTTTCCTTCGGAATAGACCACTATAGCTTATACTTAGCACTCTGACTGACACTCACAACATCCTAGGCCAGGGAACAGATAGACTCGGAGTAAACAAAAACTAACCCTGTATATTATGCAGTATGTTACAAAAACACATTTTAAATTATGGCTAAGCTGTGGACAATTAGTTTTTGAGAGTTCTACGAATACTGACCTCAGAGATTTTTTTCTTTTTTTTTCTATTTCGTTTAATTTAATATTTTGCTGCAGGTAAGAGCTATTTATTCTGTTCAGTTATGGATTAATTGAGCTATAATAATTTCCATGTCATTCAATAATTTCCATTCGCCAGTGTTTTTAACCCGATTGTAAATTCTGTCAGAAAAGCAATAACATAAACCTTCTCACAGCAGTGCGAAGGTGGAAAAAGTAATCCCTTGATGTTTTTCTGTTCCTCTGTGAATAGAAACTCATATGTTGCGGAGTTGCTGTGTTTTACATTTGCCAAATATATTTAGGACTCACTATCGTGTTTATAAGCCTACAGTTGTTATAATAACAAAACTGCTCAAAATGGGCAGTTTCAGCCAAACAATGGCACTCGGTTACAGAGAGACAGCGACGGGGGTGTACCTGAGCGACATCTATTTGTGGAGAATGCAATTACATCTCATTGAGCTAGAAGTGGTACTTCGTTTAACAATCTATTTTGGTAATTTCAATACATGTGTATTTGACAACACGCAAAAAAATGGAACTTTTATACAAATGTCTCCATTACTGTACATTTTTGTTTCAAGGCCGAGTTGTCTTTGTTGTTGATGGATGAAAAGGATGACAAACAGCATTTCAGCTTGAAAGGCATCTTAGATCAAGAAAAAAATCAACAGAAGAAACGAAAGAAAAAGAAGCAGAAAACTATTGACATTGTAGAAGACAATTTCCAGGTTTGCACAACATTATACTAGATACATAGTACTATAGATACTATAACTAACCCATTATGTATTCCGCGTGCATTTATAAAATTATTCATATCAAAATTATCTTCAGCTCCATTTCACGTATAAATATTAACCATTTTTTTTAGCTCCTAGCTTCCAACTTTGCTACTTTGAGATTTTTCTGTTATTTGCTTTTTGAATTTAAAAAAATGTGTGAAAGCATTTCAGCACTGAAGTGAAAATATTTAAATTTGAAATATGTACTGATCCTATGTCTTGACATGCACATTGATGCTGGTTCACAATTTAAACAACATCGGTTCAACATGTCGTGCTTGGACACCCCCCCCCCCATTGTCTGTCTGGCTGTCTGGCAACCCAGGGCAAGTGCTTAAGTTACTTTTTGCCAGCTAGCCGTATGGGGCAGAGAGAGCCAGCACGTGGTCAACACATGTGTATACAAGTATTAGGCCCCTTTACAAATTGCAATGCCGACCCATCTCAGAAAAGATTTGAGTCATAGGCTATATAGCCTACATGTGTAGGTCATATGATAAGGGGGGGGGGGCGTGGTCATCGGTAGAACGCTGTGTTAGAACCATGCTGATCCTACGTGGGGTCTTTCAGAGAAATATCATACATTTTCCCCCTCTCAATGTGACCAGGCGTTCTGGTTAATGGCGGCCTAGTTGAGTTAAGTTTCAGACCAGTGTAGCGACGTTAATTTTGTGCAGGATTGGGCGCTGCGTGCTCTTAGAGACTTAATCCTCCCTCGACACTACTGTAGACCTATATCCCCATGTACAATACAATGCCTTTTACACACAAGTGTTAAAACCCGTCTTGTATTATACATACATGTAGGTGTAGGTTTCAAAGGTATTTTTGTTAAATGTTTGACAGAACGTCGTAATCATTGAGAGTGTAGACCTAAATCTGCATTTTGTGTGTTTTTATCACGAGGGCGATTGGAGGATTTATGGCGGGTTTGACCACTAATTTTATAGCGCACGGTGAAAAAAAAGTGTAGAGTACTTAGTAGAGGCCTACATGGTCCTGTATATTGTATCTTTTATATATCATATCTTCACATATGAATTATTTTGCAGGTTAATGTTGACGATTCACGTTTCAAAGCTTTGTATCAAGATCCTTTATACAACATTGATCCAACAGCACCTGACTACAAGAAAACGAAATCAACGCAAGCTTTTATGAAAGAGAAATTAAAACGACGTAGCCAACAAGAAAACTCCAGGGTATCAAACAAAAGACAGTTGATTGACAACTCTACGGCTTTACCAGAGAAAGCTATGAAACAAACTATAGATGAGAGCCTGCACATTAAACCTCGTGGCATGAAAGATCCCGCACTGGCGGCACTTGTTAAATCTGTCAAAAACAAGACTCAGTCATTAAAAAGAAAGAAGACGTAACACGACGTTATTTTTATCATTATGTTATTTTCTGATGAATGCAAATTGTCATATTATCAACTCAAAAAGCATATTAAAAAATATGTGAAGCTGTAAACGACGCTGGACCAACGTTAAACCAACGTTGATTCAACGTCTTGTGACGCTGGGATATCATCGGCTCGGAGCTAAGATGTTTTTATCAGTCATTCTTTGAGTAGCATATAGGACCATTTGGCCAATAGATGATATGGACTATGGTATTGGTCTACAATACATGAATTAATAGGTTTCTCATTGTTTATCAGTGTTACAGGTGGTTTCTAAATTTTACATTTATTTTTTATTTTCACCCGCCGTTTCATGTCTACATTTGATGTCAAAACATTTGATGTCAACATTTAGACAACGTCATTAAATCAAACATTTTCTTGATAATCACAAGATTAGAGGATATATGATATAGGTTAGATGTAGGCCTATATCGAAATGTATAGTATAGTCAGGTGCCTGCCCGCCTTTTATTTCTGACCCATCTGCACAAAATCATTCCCATCGTGCATTTTCAGAAAATGAGATATTGTAATAGTACAAGAGAACGAATGAGATATTGTAATAGTACAAGAGAACGAATGGACTATTTTGTGGTCCACACTGTTTTGAATTGTCGTTATTCGAACAATGTTATGAAATTTTAAACTCTTTAAAAGATTGTTTAAGAACAATTGAATTAAAGCTCTCCAAATAAAGATTTTAAATCCCCGTTTGTTTACATTAAATCTCGATTTGTTTTCCGTATTTTGTGATTTCATTTACTTCTATGACTGGTGTAACTGAACCTTAGTATATTTGGATATATTTATGATTATACTAGAAGCCTAAACCCGCCCAAATTAGAATAACGGAATTCAAAATGGCCGCAAACATCAAATGCAAATGATTTTCTCCATTGCAGATAAAACGTTATATAGCCAAACCCGTAAATTATCCTAATCTGCATATTTTCAAAATGGCCGCCATGAGCGAAGTGGAATGAAGATCTTACATCTTGTGATTTCACGAAAATGGTCAATTTTGGCATATTTTGTATCTTCTTCAATAATATCTTATCATCTTTATATATAGCCTACCATATCTAAGTTTATAACAGCTAAAAGGCGAGACTTCATATACAAAGTAACGGGTCCCCGATTTTTAACATTTTCAACAAAAACATACACAATAGTTCACCACAAATATGTGTTGAGAAAAATTTCGCCTCACATAAATTGCGCAAATTCCAGATAGCTTTGTTTAAATAGGCAGCTATAGATAAGGTGATGCTGTGGTGACACATTTCCACCCGAAGTGCACGATCACCTTCGCATATAAAGATCAGCATAGACCTATAATTATAAGTTCAATCTGTTTACATTTGCAGTACTCTGGACACCTAGTTTTGTGGGCAATTGGAGGCACCTGTGGAGGAGTCATTCAGCACATGCACCTGTTTATTTCCTGTTTTTCGCCACCCCAGTCATGTGAATTATGACGTTAAGGATAATCATTTAATGTCTTCCTCCAAATATGTATATCCTGATATGTAGCCATTGGGGAAGACTGTTTCAGATACAAGTTGTGCAGTCTCAACGAAATATAGTCCAGGGGTATTAGTCTAAAGAACATAGAGAACTGGGGAAAATTCGTAACAAGCTGAAAATTTTAGAATATATTGTTGAGGCAACATGGAAAAACATATCCAAAGTTCTTTAAAATCACGCTGGTATTAGTGCCTGAAATTGGGGGTAATGAGGGGTAAATATGGGTAATAAAGGGTAATAATGATAACTTTAAAACTATTTGACCTAGATTCATAAAATTTGTATCTAGACATGTTTTAGTACACAAGGAATCCATTACAATCATTTGTATTAATTTCATTACCAAAAGGGGTAAATTGGGGGTAAAATGGAGGTAATAACCATAGCTTATGAGCTATTTGGCCTAGAGTTTCAAAAATTGTCTTCAAACGTATGCTTTAGCATCTGACAATATATTAATTATGTTAATTCTCAACAACCCTTTCATTCCCAAAAGTAGTAAATATTGGAAAATTTGGAGAATAACCATCTATTGGACAGAGATTAATAAAATTGCAATCTAGATTTTTGCCAGAGATTCACCATCCTATGGAAATTATCCTGGCCCAGTTTAGCCTATATGTGCACATAGGTGGCCTAAAACCCCATTCATTTCATTTCGGGTTGTCAAAAATGTGTAGCTGCAGATAATTAGGCATATAATTATTGCACTTAACGGTATAGTGGGAAACTAATGTAAATATTTTAAAAGTTGACATGGGTAATTAGGGAGATGGCGATCACTGTAATAAATATTTGGACATGAAACATGTAGCAATTTTTTATGATGTCGAAGTTATGATGAAAGTGAATTTTCAGTCAATTTTTTCGGAAAAGAGATTTTATATTAGACTGTATAAATTAATTATGGCATGTACGACAATGTTGGATTCCAAAAGAGTTTTCCATGGGATATTTTCTCAATATCGAGATATATAATTATATCGGGCATCACCATGTCCCACGGTGGTTATCCATTTTCATAATGCTGACTATCGCCATATCTCATCCATTAATATTTGGATTATAGCCATGACTTATTTCCAAACAAATACAAATTGTTTTAAGTGTTTTTTTTTGTATATTTTGGGTACATTTAAGATGTAAAACAAGACGGAACGAAAATGTATAAATGCAGCATTGGATAAACGATTTACAGCATCATATAAGATTCCTTTGCGGGGGGGGGGGAAAGGATGGTCGCTAATTTTTAAAAATGGTTTTATTATTTTGGCTCGGATGCTAAATCATACATGTATATCTAGATACCAATTTTATTAATCTAAGTAAGTTAAATAGCTCCTAACTTATGGTTATCACCCCTCCCCCCCCCATTTTACCCCTATTTACCACTTTTTGGGATGAAAGTGTTATTTTACAACATCAAATAGCTGATAATAAGTTGTGGTTATTACACTATTTGGGAATGAAAGGGTGATGAAAGAGTGGTTAAAAATCAGTACAAATGATAATAATAAACACCCCGGGTGCTAAGACATATGTTTGGATAACAATTTTATGAATATAGGTCAAATAACGCAATAAGTTATGGTTATCACCCCCCCCCCCCATTTCACCCCTATTACCACTTTCGGGGAGGAAAGGGTGGCTGAAAATTGCTATTATTTATCGATTTATGCAATAAAACAAGAATTGAAAATTTTAAACTATTTTTTGTCATTTCTGAAAAAGACGCGATGCGACTAAGCCCGTGCAGATTGGTCACCTTTAGACATCTAAAGCAAATATCATTGAACTTTCCTATATCTCCAATTAAACCCTATTGTAATGTATTATACCGATTTTCAGTTGATGACTTATTATTTTTCATCTAAAAATGGGACCATGTCATGATTGTGTCGTTTAAATGTGATAAGGGATCTGAAATGGGTTAAACGTCTAAATTAAACGTGAGCTCATAGCGCTTTGACGTCCATGATAAGATCAAACATGGACGGTCACTTGCAGATGACGTCCAAATCAGATATAATGTTTTGACATTTAAATTTTAAAGGTTATGCAATCAACATAGATAATTAACAGATGCACCAGAAATCCCCTAATTGGTTTCAGAGATATGCTACGAAAATGTGGATGGACGGACGAACGGACTGATAACTAAAAGACCTACAGAAACAATTTTTTTTTACATCATCACGACACCAGTAATCCACTGAAAAGCATCAATTAGATTAGATTAGTCTGATAATCTGCATATTCTGCAACACATGTATACTAGAAGGATATAATTTACAATATATTTGCTCATACTCAATTGAACTATTTCAGTGCCAAAACTTAATTGTTTTAATGGGCTATATTTAAACAAAAAAATATTTTAAAATTGGCAAGTTATAAAGGTCAAAATCTCACAAAACAGCGATCTAAACATGTTTCCTTGGCTTTGACTATTTCCGCAACATTTCCTTCTGTTGGCCTATATTCATATAGGTCTATAGATGTATTTTGTATATGTTCAGGGCTCCAAGGCCGATGAGCTATCGCTCATTGGATTTACCATCGTGAAGATATTGTTATTATTAAATGAGACGACAGCAGAGTTGAGTAATGTGTTAAAACCCATCTTGAAAGGACCCCGTGGTGCGCATACACGTTTAACTCTTCAATCTCATCTTCGACGTCGATTACGTCTCTTGATTCTTCTTATGATTCTCAAGAAAACCCTCCTGGTTTTTGTAGGACTAGCCACAGGGGACATGGGCTCTTGAGACAATGGCATTGGTATGGAAGCATCGATTTTCTACGGTGACCTAGGCCTATATTAGCTTATTGTCCAGAATAAATTATGTTGTGACAATCTCGTATTTTATCTGCCTCATCGCCCCGTCATATGAGAATACAGTGCGACTAGGAAGGTCAGGTCGGTGTTTGATGCCTCGGTTGTGGGTGGGAATGGTGTTTCTTTAAATGATTGCATGGACAGCAGGCTTGGGATGGGGGGGGGGGGTACTGGACTTTTACATTATTGAAAATTACTTAATTGCAAGCTACTGCGATTGCTAAGTTCTAATTAAATAAATTATAATTAAATAAGAAACGTAATTGATAAAAAAAATATGTTATTTTAAGTATGTCCTCATTTAAACGAACTATATTTATTAGGCAAATAGGATTTATAGAACGAAATGAGCAAATATATAACCAGACACATCTTTATATACTTACGATATTTTAGTTAACCTTCATTATATTCATATTCACAGCCAGGCGTTATAGCACATCAGGTTTCCCAGCCACCCTCGAAAAACCTGGAAAATGAATATCATTTTTTCCCAGTCAGGGAATTTGAGAAAAGTGTTTCCAATCAGGGAAAAGTCAGGGAATTATATTATGTTTACTTGTCCAAAAGAGAAAGTGGTTGTGACATCAGTTTGCTGGGGTTTTTTACATTATTGGAACTCATTCCAATAATGTTTTAATATGGTTCACAAAACGGATTCTGGGGACTGTTTTTTTTTGTCCGTACTCTATATGTCCCAAATCTTCGCTTAAACGGCAACATGCATAGATTCAGTTTTCTGTCATTCCATAGCCTGTAGTAGGCCGACCAAACGTTGTTTCTGAATAAGCATAAATTTCTGTATTTGCCGAGTTAGACCCCCCCCCCCTATTGGAATTTCCGTCGTCAATTTTACGACAGTTAGTGTCTCTAGTTTTCAACTTGGAGACTCTTCTCCAAGTTTTTAGTGGGCGGGGGCCCTAGGGTAGTGGTTAGCACCGCTGCCTTTCACGCCAGAGTTCGGGGTTCGATTCCCGGTCTCGGCGGTTTGAAAGAAACAAAATTGTTTCTTCCCCATCCACGTGTGAAAGTCAGTATTGTGGGGAGCCTCCGTGACCGAGAGGTAGTGTGCTCGGCCTCAGACCGCCAGGGCTTGAATTTCGAGTCCTGTGTCTGGAGGACAGTGTCATCTCAATCATCTCACCATCCTCAGGAGGTTCTCCTGGCCCAGTTTAGCCTATATGTGCACAAAGGTGGCCTAAAGCCCGATTCATTTCATTTCCAAGTTTTTAGTTTGACTTTCAAGTCTGTAGTTAACTCCCACTTTACATCTGTTCTGCCTGTGCAAAGTCAAAAGACATTATCTGCTCCCTGGTAAACTAGGCATTTACTGCTTCTTAACTGGCCCATCTTGCCATGGCGCTACCAAAAGGTTGTATTTGCTAACTTGTAAATCAAGTATATACTCCCTTTACGCTGATGTCACTGCCTCCTTCTTGTTAGTAACAGCATGTTCAATAGACAGTATCTGCACACTTGTGAAATAAGCAGATACTTGGTTTTGCTGTGAGCAGAAGCGTTCTATGTCATGCTTGTTCCAGGCAGTCAACATAATGCACTGACCCAATATTGGTTAAATGTTGTGCCATCATTTATAACACTGTTCCAACGTTAAAGTAACATTGTTTCAGTGTATCAAGTTGCCTGTGCCTCCGGCGAAAATGAGATGTTTAGCCAATGCTGTTTTACTGTTGAGCCAGGGTTGTAGATGATGGGCCAGCATTAAACTAGCATTGTGTAAACATATATCGTGCTAAGGCCATTCTACTGGTAGGCCAATGCTGGCCCGTTGTTGTAAACAGTGGGCCATCATTAGGCTAACATTGTGTCAATGTCTCGTGTTTGCTGTGTGGCTGTGACCAGGTGACACCAGATAGGCTGATTCACGTGGCCGGCAGTCTGTGGTGGAGGGGTAGCCCCCACCCACCCTCTCTCCCACAACTGACATCTAGAGGAGTGTTATGCAATATAGAAGTTAGGTCTTGGCTAAGATATCTATCTTCAATAGTATCACATTTTGTATTATTAAAAGTAGATTTTTGGCCTTGGCAGTTAAAGGCAGTGGAAATTCATATAATTTATACATTTCTAGTGTGTAATACGACTGAATAACGTCTTTTTTTGCAATGCCCGTTTATACATCATTTAGTTATCAGCGCCAATACGCTGTCGTGCAAAAGCAAACGGCAGTAACTGCGTACTACGAAAGTATACTGTTACTGCTGTTTGCCAGATTGTAATTGCAGTTTGTGCTCTGATCAAGACCATGAGCTGCTTCTCCAGCGAGAGAAGTCGTTCAGCCAATGTTGGTTTAATGCTGGGCCAATGTAATAGACGTCAGGACAATATTAATTATACACTGTTGAGTGCCTGGCGTTTTTGCGAGTGGTGACGACGCACTCAGTCCTGTTGATGTCATCATATCCTCGTAGCTCTACCGTATATTGCCGGTTAGTAACGGCGGTTTATCACTGGAAATATGTTTGGTAAAATAGCTAAAAAATCGACAGGTGCGTTTATAACCAGACATTCTGTGTAAGCCATGACGATTTCCGGTGAAAATAAGAGTGTTTGCCAGGTCTGGCAACCAACTGACAGACAGGGTAGGCCTATCCTCACCTGCGTTGGTGTGAGCTTTGACGCTTGATTATGAAGTCAATTAACCATCTGCGTCACAATGTGAATAATAATAATATGGACTATATGCGAGCAAATTTAACTAATGTAAATCATGTAAATTGAAACATACTTGTCGGTTGAAAGCAGAAATAATTAGTTCTAAATGTTAATGAAATTTCACGATGGTAGATGATTTTAAACGTCACATATAATAGAAATATCACGGTATTGTTATTGTCCATAGGGCTGAGATCGTCGTCATAACAGTCTAATTGGAGCTGTAGAAGTACAAAGCGAAGGGCGGCGATGGTGCCGGGGAAAGCTAATAGGCATTAACTGTTCACTTGTGATCACTTGTAGTTACTGCCTTTTGGCTTTGTAAAACGTTATACTACTACCCCAGCGTCTAAGCGTTGGGTCGACGTTGTTTAAGTATTATACAAATGTTTTGTGTTTACTGGGACAGTTGTCCACCAGGTGCTGTTCTCTTGGTAGACACAGCCGGCCGATATTGTGTTTAACCTTCATAACCCCCTCGATCCCCTCGAACCATCACCCACAACCCTCGACCAACAAGTCCCTCGACCCACAACCCCTCGACCCACAACCCCCTCCACCCACAACAACATATTTTTTATCCCATTAGATGGTAACCAAATAGCTGGCAAGGTCGCCAGTCACAGCCCGAAAATGGAAACGAAGTGTCAGACAGGCTAGTAACCAAATATTTATACTTCAAGTAGGCCCTATAAGGCCTATATCGAGAAGTTCCCACGTTCAAAAGTTCCCACGTTCCGAGAACTTCAAGTCACCATGCATATGAGACCCACTGCAGGCAGTTAAATCAATTATATAATTGTTGTCAACAAAACTGTTAGGGGGCACTATTCAATCACCGGGGGGGAGAGGGGGGCTGGATTATTTATCCCTGCATAATTTCAACACGTAGGGCTCGGTGACGCGTGGAGAAAAATGATTAGGCCAGCTATAGTCCAGGTCTTGAAATATATTATTTATTTCATAAAGAGCCTGTCCGGGGTTTGATTTTAAAATACTCTGTCCCCCCCCCCCCCCCCCCGCCGATTGAATGGTGCATGACCCTCTAGAAATGTAGGCCTACCTTTAGGCCTATTCTGTGAAACACAGTGACGTCACCGGAATTCCTTTTAAATGGCTAATCGGTGAAAAAAATGCTACACAAGACCCCCTCCCCCATACTTCATTGTATCAGCTACATGTAGCTCCGTGAGTGTGTGCTTTATAGATTATGTCCCCAGTGTCGGGAACATGGGCGCTGTGGCTGGCATCAAAACCAAAAACACAAATTAGGCCTATGTTATAAATAAAAAGGGTCCACCAATAGGCCTTACACGATTATAAACTAAACCTAAATCACCCATTTTCAACTTTGGGTCGAGGGGGTAATTCAGAATGGTTGTGGGTCGAGGGGGTACGTTGTGGGTCGAGGGGTTGTGGGTTGCGAGTCGAGGGGGTTATAAAGGTAACCCCGATATTGACTTGATGTTAGATTAAT
Source organism: Flabesymbios commensalis (assembly GCA_964017125.1). NCBI lineage: Eukaryota > Metazoa > Annelida > Polychaeta > Terebellida > Flabelligeridae > Flabesymbios > Flabesymbios commensalis. Next base: position 47,898,628 of record OZ024906.1, read on the forward strand.
ACAGTTGGGCTAGCGTCGTTTATACGCATCTAACATTTGTGCAAAAACGTTGAGCCGAACTTGTATGAAATTATACAAATTATGTTTTGTGTTTGCTGGGAAACTGATTTTTCAGCTATATAGACAATCAACAAAAGAATTAAAATATATGAAAGTCAAAATCAAATATAATAACAATACATTTGTGACCCGCCACGCGAGAAGGTACCTCCCCGCGGCTTTATTCAAATTATTTATGACGTCATTTAAAATTTAATTTTAATTATTACATAACTAAATTTAAAATATTAAAAATCAAATGAAAAAAAAACTAATAAAGATTTTTCAAAAATTCTTTCAATATTGAGACAGGAACCAAACGGCTATCGAATCAATTGAAAAAAATCAATTTTGACAAAATTGAGCTTATGGCCCTTTTCGCGTGGCGGGCCTTCTGACAATCGGGCCTTCTGACTAATCATCCTTACTGGTTTTCTGACTAACGGGCCTTCTGACTAATGGGCCTTGTGACTAACGGACCTTCTGACTAAAAGGCGGACACCGGGTGGACGGATGGAAGGGTGAAACTATTTCCACTATCTCGGTATGTGCCCTATAGGCCTAGTGGAAATACAACACATTGGAAACAATGTATTATATATATGTGGAACATTTAGTCAGAAATAAACACATATCATTCGGTTTTATCTCATTCCGAAACATAACATGGGTATCTTATAAGCTTAAATTAAAGTTCTTTGGACGTTATCTTGTGCCAAAGCATAAAGTATCCAATATGTCAGCTATAAATAATATTGAGTTTAAGACAACCATTAAAGTTAAATTATATTTTGATGTTTTAAATTAGTCAAATAATAAATTATCGTCACTTGAACTGTCTGTCTCGTCACTTGATGATATAATATTGTCATCCCCTAATAACTAAAACATCTGTATTATATGCACGAATGACCAAATCATTATATAGTCCTACATTGTCTATTGCTTCTGTGCTACATAAGTGAGTTTTAACGACGCATATGAAAATATATATATATATATTTAAACCAATAGAGTACATCATTAATGTCATAAAAATCAATAATTGGAACCATTTTGCTAATCAGCTTATAGATACCAGCAAGAATACGTAGCACATCTTCTTGATATCAGTAATCAGGTAATATGTTTGTATATATGTCAGTGGCGGATCCAGCATAGGGCGTACCCGGCGTACGCCCCCCCCCCCTTATTGGTGAAAATATAGCTTTTTCATGCATTTTTTTGAATAAAGTGAAGCTAACAATCTTTTTTTCAGCCAAAATGTGGCTTACGCCCCCTCCTCTTGCACACTCTTGACCCGCCATTGTATGTAGCAACAATACCAAAGGGCGGGGGCCTGGTGCCTGCTTGAAAAGTCAGAGATCGCAGATTCGTCTCCTGCTTTGGCATTCCAAGTTTCAAAGAAGAAAATGTTTCCTCCCTCCTTAATCGTAAAGATTGAATATTGTGACCGAGAAATAACGTGCTTGGCCGCAGACCAACAGGGCTCAATTTCAAATCATGTGTCTGGAGGGCAGTGTCACCTCATTCATATCACCATCCCCAGGAGGTTCTTCTGGCTCAGTTTAGCCTATATGTGAACAAATGTGGCGTAAAACCCCATTCATTTTATTTAATTACATTTTATAAAGCCAACTAACACCTGGCTCGACGTTTGCCTGATAACATTGCAGCAAAGATCGTGTGAGTTGAGAAAGCCTTCATGGGTCTTTATCCTTTGGTCGATCTACTGTTAGTATTGTGATTTTCGTAATTTGCATTACGTAAGATTGGGGAGTCAAAGTGCATTACGGTTACATGTGATAATGATGGATTAGGGCTGCTGTAGATTTCACGGCTGAGTAAGAAACATTAAAAGTTGATATTTTACAACTCGTGACGACTTTGTTAGGCCTATTTAAGGCAGAAGAATTGAAATTGAAGAATAAAGACTTCGTGAAAATATCGGCTAACTGGGGCCTATTAAAAGACCTAGAATAAATAATAATTGCACATCTACTCTTGTATGTACATAATTTTTACATTGTAGTCCTGTAAAAATGATTTTTTGTCAAGCATTTTTCATTACGTGCAGTGGGCCTACTTCAGAATGTGTGTAAAATCAGCAAAATGTATGATGGGAATCGAACATATAATAAATTCCAATGATGGATGAGATATAAATATATACTACCGGCCTATACATATTTTATTTTCATGATAATGCAATTTAGAGCACAGCCTAGATATACCCCCCCCCCCCCCCCGCTGACACACCTATAGCTGATATTTTGCAATGCTGTTGACAAGTTTCAAGGCCCCTGGGCCTTTTGTTTAGCTGTGTGTTGAGCCATTGGTTGTTCCCTGTAGATAACCCATATATTTCACTGAGAACAATGCCTACCTTAGGATCAAACTAGACCAATATAATCTTATAAATTGCCACCATAAGAGTTTGAAACTGGGGGAAGCTAGCAGATGTTCTGCTTTTCAAAGCAAATATATCATGGTATCTATACAATATTTTGCGATGATATATATTGCATTTGAAAATCTAACCCTTGGTCTTAATAGCTTCTGACGCCATAGCCACAATTGTGGTAATAAACATTCTTAAAGCGGCTGATCTAGATCTCGGACACATCATTGGATGAGATGGTCTTCTCTGACCAATCAGTTCACACACACAATATCTAAGTCACTCGCATCTCTGGATATTTCAACATGTACGACAAACATTTGACATTGATCCAGTGCATTGCAGACCATGCTCATATGTGGCTGAACTGGATCTCTGACACATCATAGGTCGTGTAAAGTCATCTGAACCAATCTCATGCACGATATCTGAGTCAGTCATATACTGAAGGGCCCTCACACTTTCCGGCCACAATTGTAAAGTGATCCGATACTGCTACGAAAGGTAGTATCTGCTTACATGTAATGTAAGAAGCCACTGTGTTTGTTGATTGCGGCTGTGTATGCTCACCCTGATCCTGGCTAACTGTGATTATGTAATACGAGAGACCTCATGCCTTTTGTAACAAAATTATGCAAAATATAATCATTTTTATACTGCCCCATATATGCGAAGCTAAGATCAACCTTACATTGTGAGAAATGTTTTTATCTGGTTATCATGGGAACAAATATTTTCAGGATATTGAATTATTATTGAAAATGGGGTGTAGGCCTACATGTGAACTGGTATTTTTAATGTTACCATAAATGAACATTTGTGTAAATATAATGTGACGAAATCTGTGACGTTCATCACAGAAACGCCATATTTACACAATTGTTATCCACATTTAGCAAGAAATAGAAGTATATCTAATAAAAAAAAAAGAGTTTAAACATGTTTAAAACTAAAAAATCTAATTTAAACTGTTTTAATATGTAGAGTAGCACAAATAGAGCATATTATTTTTTCAATGTGGGTAACTTTAAGTGTTGGTCTTGTAAATTTAGTTGAGTTTACGAGCACAGTGAAAAGCTTTCTTACAGAAGGTGTGTTGTTTGTATTCTTCAGCTTATTCTGGCATCCATTACCCCCCCCCCCCCCCCTCCCAAGTAAAAATCTAGCCATGATTAAAGGTCGGAATAGTTTATTGGAGCGTGTTCAACCATTTCACGCCTATGGATAATATAATATCAGTGATAATTATAATATCTTTATACACGATTTAGTGAAAAACCCCATCATATTTGTGCTATAACATAGCACAAATATAGCACAAATATCATTTTTCGCACAGAGGTGGCCTAAAACCCCATCATAGTTTTAATATTTATTACACGATTTTCAAAACTTGCAAAAAAACTATATTCGTATTGCTGACAAGGCCACCTGTAAATGATGACGTAATTAAACGCTGTGCATAACATAGCTTCGTTTACACATCCTCACCTTGGTCACGAGTCCGGAATTCCGCGATTTCGCTAAAATTATTTAGCTTCTACTCAGGGTTGGCAATATTACCCTACCCGGGTTTTCTCGGGGTGGGAAAACCCGGGATATGAATCGGTCTTATAGGCCACTTTTATGCACATACAGGCTAAATTGGACCAGGAGAACCTCCTGAGGATGGTGAGATGACACTGCCCTCCAGACACAGGATTCAAAATTCTGGAGGTCTGAGGCCGAGCACACTGGGCTACCTCTCGGTCAGGGAGGCTCCCCACGATACTGAGTTTTACGAGTGGATGCGAAAGAAACAATTTTTTTCCTTTCAAACTGCCGAGACCGGGAAACAAACCCCAAACTACAGCTTGAAAGGCAGGGCTGCTAACCACTACCCTTGGGCCAACACCCAGAAAAACCCGGGCCGTGCAATGCTTTTTAGCCCAAGTGGGCAATAATAATGAAATGTAGATTTTTTTTACTATCAAACATTTATCAATAATCAGACAATAAGTAAATATAATTCTTATTGTCCATTTCAATCCTTAAATTTATTTATGAACTATATAGAAGAGTCAAACACCATGCTGGGTGGAAACTGGCCAATCCATGACTTTATTAAAAAAATAATATAATTTATTATATAATAAATAACTGAGAATTAAGGTAACTCAAGGTTATAACAAAATGAATATTAAAACACTTGCATCCAAATGGGTTATGATTTACAACTAGCAATGGTTCCAATAAATGAAAATTAATAGAAAGATTAATCATGTAGTGTAGGCTACCTACAAGTTATCTACAGTAATGATAAAATATACATATTGCTGAACATAATAGTTACAGCACTACTAACTAGATCTAAAGCAAGACTTAATGATGAAAACCGCCTTATAAAAAGGTCAGTAGCCTATACAATACAAGTGATTTTGACAAGTGTGGGGTCAAAACTGCCGAACAGGGAATTTCGGTATCCTGCAATTTATATATATTGACGAAGAGAAGTCTATATTATATACAGGCTTAATGCGTATATATGCGTGATGTTATGCAATGCATAATGTAATAAAATAATGTATCCGGGCTAGACAATAATGTTTTTTTTCAACCCAGTTAGCAATGATGGGCAACAATAAAACTTATAAAAACAGAAGGGTTAATAAACAAAATATGAAAAATATATATATATTATGGCTATAATCAACATATATCAATAAATAGATATAACTTATGGTTCTCATCCCAGTGTTCATTTCATTCATTAAATTGAATTTTTTACCCGGGCTGGACAATAATGCTTTTTAGCCCAAGTGGGCAATAATGGGCAATAATTAAAAAAAATATTTAAATATATCTTTTTGTGGGCTAGAATCAAACATTTATCAATAAACAAATATAAGTTATGATTCTCTTTTCATTGTTCATTTCATTTATTAATTCAATCACGAATCATTAATCGTCATAGGCCTACTGATTAGACCGTTATCACAACACTTAACTGGTGCATAAAACAACCAATAATGTAATAAACTCCCGATAATGTAATACTTCCCGATAATGTAATAAAAATTAACCGATAATGTAATACTTCCCGATAATGTAATAAATTTAACCGATAATGTAATAAACAACCTCCCCAATAATGTAATAAACTTTTAGCTGTTAATGTAATAAACAAACTTCCCGATAATGTAATAAAACTAACCAATAATGTAATAAAGTGTCAACGTCAATCGAATCATTTCATTTTAGTTATTTCAAGACGTTGTAGACAGTGTTATTTTCAGATTAATACCTGTATGAATGAATGGAGTTGTATACGACCGGTGTCCAAATATAGGCTACACTGTTGAGATGAATGCAATGACACTGCCCACCAGATACAGAATTCGGTCCCTGGGGGCCTGAGGTCGAGTACGCTACCTCTCCATCACGAAAGTTCCCCACAATACTGAGTCTTTATGAGTGAGCGAGGAAGAAACTTTTCTTTCTTGTAAACCTTATTAGCGACAGGGCAGGAAACGAAGCTGCGATCTCAGATTTTTCAGGCAGGCAGCTTTACCCACAACACCAGGACCCCGCCCTTGATACGTGTAGGTCAATACAAAGCATATTCCTATTCTATTCTACCTACCAGGCTGAAAAAGTCCAGAGCCTGTAATAATCAACCTCTTGAGTCATTCTATTTTGTTAAAATCCATTTCATGTAGCCAGTGGGATTCGGACACCTATTTTCGAAATGGCCGCCATAAAAATTAGAGGAATACCTCGAAATATGTCAATTATGATATTTTGCTCCAATAATGTAATAAACTCCCGATAATGTAATACTTCCCGATAATGTAATGAAAATCAACCAATAATGTAATACTTCCCGATAATGTAATAAATTTAACCAATAATGTAATAATCTTTTTTTTTTAAGTCAATCTATCTTGCTAAAATCCACTTAATATGCCCAGCGGGATTCGGATACCTATTTTCAAAATGGCCGCCATAAAAATTAGAGGAATACCTTGAAATATGTAAATTATAATATTTTGCTCCAATAATGTAATAAACTCCCGATAATGTAATACTGCCCGATAATGTAATAAAAATCAACCAATAATGTTATACTTCCCGATAATGTAATAAATTTAACCAATAATTTTAAAAATATTTTTTAAAAGTGAATCTATCCTGCTAAAAACCATTTAATATGCCCAGTGGGATTCGGATAACTATTTTCAAAATGACCGCCAGTAAAATTAGAGAAAAACCTTGAAATATGTGAATTAGAATATTTTGCTACAATAATGTATTAAACTCCCGATAATGTAATACTTCCCGATAATGTAATAAAAATCAACCAATAATGTAATACTTCCCGATAATGTAATAAATTTAACCAATAATGTAATAAACCTTTTTTTTAAAAGTCATCCCATCTTGCTAAAATCCTTTTAATATGCCCATTTGGATCCAAATACCTGTTTTCAAAATGGCCACCATAAAAACTAGAGTGATATCTTGAAATATATCAATTATAACATTTTGGTCCAATAATGTAATAAACTCCCGATAATGTAATACTTCCTGATAATGTAATAAAATCAACTAATAATGTAATACTTCCCGATAATGTATTAAATTTAACCAATGATGTAATAATCTTTTTTTTTAAGTCAATCTATCTTGCTGAAATATGTAAATTATAATATTTTGCTCCAATAATGTAATAAACTCCCGATATTGTAATACTTCCCGAAAATGTAATAAAATCAACTAATAATGTAATACTTCCCGATAAAGTAATACATTTAACCAATAATGTAATAATCTTTTTTTTAAGTCAATCTATCTTGCTACAATCCACTTAATATGCCCAGCGGGATTCGGATACCTATTTTCAAAATGGCCGCCATAAAACTTAGAGGAATACCTTGAAATATGTCAATTATAATATTTTGCTCCAATAATGTAATAAAGTCCCGATAATGTAATCCTTCCCGATAATGTAATAAAAATCAACCAATAATGTAATACTTCCCGATAATGTAATAAATTTACCCAATAATGTAATAAACTTTTTTTTTCTAAAGTCATTTTATCTTGCCAAAATCCATTTAATATGCCCAGTGGGATTCGGATACCTGTTTTCAAAATGGCCGCCATACAAACTAGAGGAATATCTTGAAATATATCAACTATAACATTTTGCTCCAATAATGTATTAAACTCCCGATAATGTGATACTTCCCGATAATGTAATAAAATTAACCAATAATGTTATCTTCCCGATAATGTAATAAATTTAACCAATAATATAATAATATTTTTTTTTAAGTGAATCTATCCTGCTAAAAAACACTTAATATGCCCAGTGGGATTCTGATAACTATTTTCAAAATGGCCGCCATAAAAATTAGAGAAATACCTTGAAATATGTCAATTATAATATTTTGCTACAATAATGTATTAAACTCCCGATAATGTAATACTTCCCGATAATGTAATAAAAATCAACCAATAATGTAATACTTCCCGATAATGTAATACATTTAACCAATAATGTAATAAACCTTTTTTTTAAAGTCATTCCATCTTGCTAAAATCCTTTTAATATGCCCATTGGGATCCAAATACCTGTTTTCAAAAAACGCCACCATAAAAACTAGAGGAATATCTTGAAATATATCAATTATAACATTTTGGTCCAATAATGTAATAAACTCCCGATAATGTAATACTTCCCGATAATGTAATAAAATCAACTAATAATGTAATACTTCCCGATAATGTAATAAATTTAACCAATAATGTAATAATTTTTGTTTTTAAGTCAATCTATCTTGCTAAAATCCACTTAATATGCCCAGCGGGATTCGGATACCTATTTTCAAAATGGCCGCCATAAAAATTAGAGGAATACCTTGAAATATGTGAATTATAATATTTTGCTCCAATAATGTAATAAACTCCCGATAATGTAATCCTTCCCGATAATGTAATAAAAATCAACCAATAATGTAATACTTCCCGATAATGTAATAAATTTACCCAATAATGTAATAAACTTTTTTTTTTTTAAAGTCATTTTATCTTGCCAAAATCCATTTAATATGCCCAGTGGGATTCGGATACCTGTTTTCAAAATGGCCGCCATAAAAATTAGAGGAATACCTTGAAATAAGTGAATTATAATATTTTGCTCCAATAATGTAATAAATTTAACCAATAATGTAATAAACTTTTTTTTTTAAAGTCATTTTATCTTGCCAAAATCCATTTAATATGCCCAGTGGGATTCGGATACCTGTTTTCAAAATGGCCGCCATACAAACTAGAGGAATATCTTGAAATATATCTATTATAACATTTTGCTCCAATAATGTAATAAACTCCCGATAATGTAATACTTCCCGATAATGTAATAAATTTAACCAATAATATAATAATATTTTTTTTTAAGTGAATCTATCCTGCTAAAAACCACTTAATATGCCCAGTGGGATTCGGATAGCTATTTTCAAATGGCCGCCATAAAAACAAGAGGAATATCTTGAAATATATCAATTATAACATTTTGCTCCAATAATGTAATAAACTCCCGATAATGTAATACTTCCCGATAATGTAATAAAATCAACTAATAATGTAATACTTCCCGATAATGTAATAAATTTAACCAATAATGTAATAATCTTTTTTTTTTAAGTCAATCTATCTTGCTAAAATCCACTTAATATGCCCAGCGGGATTCGGATACCCATTTTCAAAATGGCTGCCATAAAAATTAGAGGAATACCTTAAAATATGTAAATTATAATATTTTGCTCCAATAATGTAATAAACTCCCGATAATGTAATACTTCCCGATAATGTAATAAAAATCAACCAATAATGTAATACTTCCCGATAATGTAATAAATTTAACCAATAATTTGATAAACTTTTTTTTTAAAAGTCAATCTATCTTGCTAAAATCCTTTTAATATGCCCAGTGGGATTCGGATACCGGTTTTCAAAATGGCCGCCATACAAACTAGAGGAATACCTTGAAATATGTCAATTATAATATTTTGCTCCAATAATGTAATAAACTCCCGATAATGTAATACTTCCCGATAATGTAATAAAAATCAACCAATTACCAGTCAAGCTAGATATAGAGCCGAAATTCCCGATTCCTTATTTTGGACATGCATGTCAAAAATGAGAAATACGGGAATTAATCTCTACATCTAGCCAAACTGTTAAATCATGGGGGGGGGGGGGGATGAGTTTTAATTAAGGTGAAGCATATTTTATAACATGATAAATTTTCTGAGAATAACGGTAGGCCCCTACCGAATTTGACATTACCTACATACAGCTAGGCCTATTAAACTACATAGGTGTGATTAAAACAAAATATTCACAAAGAACCTTCCCCAAATATTTCAAAATATTCCTTTATTTTTATAGCGGTCATTTTGAAAATAGTTATCCGAGCCCTACTGGGCATATTAAATGGATTTTTAGCAAGATCAAATAACTTGAGAAAAAATGTTTATTACATTATTGGTTAACTTCATTACATTATCGGGACTTACTACAATATTGGTAGATTTTATTACTTTATCGAGGAGTATTACACTGTCGGGAGTTTATTACATTATTGGAGCGAAATATTATAATTAATATATTTCAAGATATTCCTCTAGTTTTTATGGCGGCCATTTTGAAGATAGGTTGTGTACATGTGGCATACATCTACATTAATAATTGCTATTTTATTTTGCAAAATACAACTTGAATAATTATGCATTCAACAAATATTTTTTGGTATCTTGTGTGACTGAAATGTGTATGCATTTGAATTTCACATAGTTTACATTGGGTACTATTTTTAAATCGATACTACTTTACAGTACATCTATTTTCATTTAGATCGTAGGGGAAGTTAAGTCTTTTATACAGTGTGCTTCAAGTTATAGCTTTGTTGATAACATGTTTACCATGTCTACAGATCCAAGCCAAATACTAGTAAGTACAAAGTGGCGTTAACATTTGTATAACTTGTTGAGTCTCAAATGGTCTGCAATGTCACTGCTGGTATTTTTTATACCTCATAAACTACATGAGTATTATATTTAACATTGTCTGTCAAGTATGTAATAATTTTCCACAATGATATATAATTATATTTTTTTTAGATATATGCATATATATATTGATCAATGGAAATATTCCCACATTTTACCGTTTTTGTTTTTGCTATTATTGTGTTTTACGTTTTATACAAAGCTTTTGTTTTCTGGACTATTTTGTAAATGGTCAGTTCCCAGTGAAAGGTTCGTTAATTTTATCGTATTGCACTATGCTTCTTCAATGTTGATCCTGACTTCAAAAAGCAGTATTTTTTTATATATTTTACATCTCATATGGTATTATCATCACTGCGTACTCTGGTGCCCAATATGCAGGATCGATATTTAAAGTTTGTATGGTTATCTTACAATAAGGTTGTTTGTTACCGAATATACGTTAGTAGTTGTGATTTTAATGTATTTATCAAAATGAGTGCCTAGATAAATCTATGTGGTGTGCAGATGAAACATACTAAATTTGTGTTTTACTAGAAGGTTGTGTACATGAAGTATACATGTGCATTAATAATTGTTATTAATAATTAATAATTGATAATTAATAATTAATAATTGTTGTTTTATTTTATTTTGCAAAATACAGCTTGAACAATTATTCATTCAACCAATAATTTTTGGTAACTTGCGTGATTGAAATGTATATGCATTTGAATTTCATATACATGTAGTTTACATTGGTTACTATTTTTGAATCGATACCACTTTACAGCACATCTATCGCCACTTAAAATAGGCCTACATTAATTAGAGTTAATTACATTATTGGAGCAAAATGTTATAATTGATATATTTCAAGATATTCCTTTAGTTTTTATGGCGGCCATTTTGAAAACAGATATTTGAATCCCAATGTGCATATTAAAAGGATTTTAGCAAGATAGAATGTCTTAAAAAAAAAAGTTTATTACATTATTGGTTAAATTTATTACATTATCGGGAAGTATCACATTATTGGTTGATTTTTATTACATTATCGGGAAGTATTACATTATCGGGAGCTTATTACATTATTGGAGCAAAATATTATAATTGACATATTATTTCATAGTATTCCTCTAATTTTTATGGCGGCCATTTTAAAAATAGGTATCCGAATCCCGCTGGGCATATTAAGTGGATTCTAGCAAGATAGACTGACTTAAAAAAAAAGATTATTACATTATTGGTTAAATTTATTACATTATCGAGAAGTATTACATTATTGGTTGATTTTATTACATTATCGGGAAGTATTACATTATCGGGAGTTTATTACATTATCGGAGCAAAATGTTATAATTGATATATTTCAAGATATTCCTCTAGTTTGTATGGCGGCCATTTTGAAAACAGGTATCCGAGTCCCACTGGCATATTAAATGGATTTTAGCAAGATAAAATGACTAAAAAAAAGAAGTTTATTACATTATTGGTTAAATTTATTACATTATCGGGAAGTATTACATTAGCGGGAGCTTATTACATTATTGGAGCAAAATATTGTAATTGACATATTATTTCATAGTATTCCTCTAATTTTTATGGCGGCCATTTTAAAAATAGGTATCCGAATTCCGCTGGGCATATTAAGTGGATTCTAGCAAGATAGACTGACTTAAAAAAAAAGATTATTACATTATTGGTTAAATTTATTACATTATCGAGAAGTATTACATTATTGGTTGATTTTATTACATTATCGGGAAGTATTACATTATCGGGAGTTTATTACATTATCGGAGCAAAATGTTATAATTGATATATTTCAAGATATTCCTCTAGTTTGTATGGCGGCCATTTTGAAAACAGGTATCCGAGTCCCACTGGCATATTAAATGGATTTTAGCAAGATAAAATGACTTTAAAAAAAAGAAGTTTATTACATTATTGGTTAAATTTATTACATTATCGGGAAGTATTACATTATCGGGAGCTTATTACATTATTGGAGCAAAATATTGTAATTGACATATTATTTCATAGTATTCCTCTAATTTTTATGGCGGCCATTTTAAAAATAGGTATCCGAATCCCGCTGGGCATATTAAGTGGATTTTAGCAAGATAGATTGACTTAAAAAAAAAAGATTATTACATTATTGGTTTAATTTATTACATTATCGGGAAGTATTACATTATTGGTTGATTTTATTACATTATCGGGAAGTATTACATTATCGGGAGTTTATTACATTATTGGAGCAAAATGTTATAATTGATATATTTCAAGATATTCCTCTAGTTTGTATGGCGGCCATTTTGAAAACAGGTATCCGAATCCCACTGGGCATATTAAATGGATTTTATCAAGATAAAATGACTTTAAAAAAAAGAAGTTTAATACATTATTGGGTAAATTTATTACATTATCGGGAAGTATTACATCATTGGTAGATTTCTATTACATTATCAGGAAGTATTACATTATCGGGAGTTTATTACATTATTGGAGCAAAATGTTATAATTAATCTATTTCAAGATATTCCTCTAGCTTTTATGGCGGCCATTTTGAAAACAGGTATTTGAATCCCAATGGGCATATTAAAAGGATTCTAGCAAGATGGAATGACTTAAAAAAAAAAAGTTTATTACATTATTGGTTAAATTTATTACATTATCGGGAAGTATTACATTATTGGTTGATTTTTATTACATTATCGGGAAATATTACATTATCGGGAGTTTATTACATTATTGGAGCAAAATATTATAATTGACATATTTCAAAGTATTCCTCTAATTTATGTTGGCGGCCATTTTGAAAATAGGTATCCGAATCCCGCTGGGCATATTAAGTGGATTTTAGCAAGATAGATTGACTTAAAAAAAGATTATTACATTATTGGTTAAATTTATTACATTATCGGGAAGTATTACATTATTGGTTGATTTTATTACATTATCGGGAAGTATTACATTATCGAGCGTTTATTACATTATTGGAGCAAAATATTATAATTGACATATTTCGAGGTAATTCTCTAATTTTTATGGCGGCCATTTTGAAAATAGGTATCTTTATTACAGGCTCTGGACTTGTTCAGCCTGGTAGGAAGAATAGAATAGGAATATGCTTTGTATTGACCTACACGTATCAAGGGCGGGGTCCTGGTGTAGTGGTTAAAGCTGCCTGCCTGAAAAATCTGAGATCGCAGCTTCGTTCCCTGCTTTGTCGCTAATAAGGTTTACAAGAAAGAAAAGTTTCTTCCTCGCTCACTCATAAAGATTCAGTATTATGGGGAACTTTCGTGATGGGGAGGTAGCGTTCTCGACCTCAGGCCCCCAGGGGCCGAATTCTGTATCTGGTGGGCAGTGTCATTGTAACTCAAGCCACATACTTACGATTACTTTATTAGAAATTCAGTTATTTAACGATTTATTTATTTCCTTTTTGCTTCGTCTTTTAGAAATATCACTGAAAAACGTGCAACGCTAAAACGTAAAAATGTGAAATCTAGTTACTGATTCAAACGGCTTTTAATGCCCCAAAAGGTAATATAATACAATCGATGTCACACACACAATTCCATATATATTTGATGATACATTATTGAATGTTTTTATGAAAGTATTTCTTTGAATATCAAAGTATTTTGTCCCTTTGTATCAACGCTACATATAACATTGTATTATCGCCCAATAATTTTATGGTTCTAACGGTAGCTAATTTCTATTGCAGTTTCGACGGTGGATATAAGCTTATCACAACAAATAAACATGATCCAGCAGTTGAATTTTACGGGTTATTTTTAAGACTAGACTATCACCACTCAGTAACTTACAGTCGAAACTTTAGGCTATTTATAACCCAAGTTATTAACTGCCTATAACGAGAGGCCTGTCTAAACTACGCACTCCATCAACGTCAACGAACGCCAACGTCAAGTCGTAGCCAGGATCTAGCCTCACCAACGAGCGGACCCGTCGCTGTCAAGTCTCACCAACGTCATTTCCTGATTCGTGTGATTGCCTATCCAATGAATTACGTGAAATTGTCATCAATTAATAGACCATCGAACTTAGAATCTATCAATATGATACTCAGTGTTCTTGTGAACCCTCTTCACAGTGTCTAATCAGACTTATGCTGTGAATTACAAACTTGAAAATTGTGCACTATCAGACTATAGTCATTAGTTAATTCTATTGTACGGTATTATTGTGTAATTTGTTGTCAACCACTCAAAGTTATAATTGTTTCATAGTGAAATGGTTTTTATACATCGTTTATGCCATATGTACCTTTATTGAAAGGGTAACAAACCTTTCTTACTTACTTACCCACCCTCATTTAAACCCTTCTCACTGGCTTTATTCATACACTTGAATAATAAATCCACACACAGATATTTATAACTTGAAGATTATTCCTACAATTCCGAGTGACCATGGCTACAACGCAAAACGACAGTGCAGATATAATTGCCGAAAATATTGATAGGCCAGTAAATTTATCAGAAGACGAATTGTCCGATGAAGAAGATAATCCAGAGAGGAGAAATAGAAAACCAACTGAAAAAATGAGAATACTTCAAAATGAAGAACAACAAAAACGAGAAGCGAAATTTATTAAAACCTATGAGAAATGGAAAGAGCAGGTCAAGAAGACTCGGGTCTCACTAAAAGGCGAACTCACAGAGGAAGAAATTGACACGTTATTACGAACGATAGAAGACTCGGGATCCTCAGTCATTCAAGTTTTCAACGATATACGACAACATGGGACTCCTTCTCAGACAATTAAAAGAAAAACCGATGCCTGCGCTGCAGTGACATTGGACATCGTATCCTTAATGCAGCACAGGTACACAGAAACTGGAGACAAGTGGGACGAACCTAATGAGAGAGCAAGATTGCATTCTTTACTAGATAGTGAATATGCTCACTCCATTTATGGGTCAACAATTATGAATGCTTCAATTGCTTCGCATGCCGAAACCGAAAGGAGTCGTTACACAAATAAAACCGAGACATCTAGCATAGTGGCCAAAAGAGCTGAAGTTGCTGCTGAATTAGCTGCGAAAGAAGCAGAGCTCAAAGCTATTGAAGAGGAAGAAGTGGAAAAGGCAAAACTAGAACGAGAGATAAAGCGCTTACAAGCTCAGAAGGAGATAAAGATAGGCCAAGCAAAAATGAAGGTTTACGAAACAGAATTAGAAGGCTCAAAAACACTGAAGAAAGCAGACTACACTTCACCACAAACCGGTCACCACACCTCTCCAAAAACAATTTTATCGAGCCATGCAGAAAATCCTATTCCCCATGTAGCGATATCACGCGTCGTATCAAACCCCACGTCCCCTAAAATATGTTCATTGATACAACCTGAAAATCTTGTCTCTCGAGTACCAATATTATGTGCTGTACCAAAAACGCCTGTCGACAATACAGCATCATTCACACAAGTTATGCAAACCATACCGTCCAACGCATCAGAAAAGCCTGTCGGCCATGCAGAGTCGCCCACACAAGTTAAAGAAAGCGTACCATCTGTCTCGTCGAAAACACCTGTGGATCAGACGCAATTACTGGCACAAGCTATACAGTCCAGTATGTTACTCGGCAGACTACCTTTACCGGAGCCTATGATATTCAATGGTGACCCCTTGCAATATGCCGAATGGAAAGATGCCTTCATAACACTGATCGATAATAAGGCTATCACTTCACAAGAAAAGTTTTATTTCCTGAAGAAATATGCCGGTAAAGAAGCGGGTAAGGCGATACAAGGATTTTTCTTAAGCCATACAGATGAAAGTTACAAGGCTGCCTGGAAAACGCTTGAGACCAGATATGGCAATCCATTTATTCTCCAAAGGGCCTTTCGTGACAAATTATCAAACTGGCCAACGATTGCACCTAAAGACGCAGAAGGTCTTAGAGAATTTGCAGACTTTCTTCAAGGCTGCGAAAAGGCCATGATAACCATACCCAGTCTCAACATTTTGAACGATTGCATGGAAAATCAACGTTTAATGTCCAAACTTCCGATCTGGGCTTCAGCAAGATGGAACAGAATGTCAACTAAAACGGTTCAAGAATCTAGCAAGTATCCAGACTTCCAAGCATTCGTCAAATTTGTTGTTGATGAGGCTAACATAGCTTGCAATCCTGTGTCTTCCCAATACGCTCTGAATACCGATAAAAAACCGCGTGAATCAAAATCCAGGTATGCCAATAGTCTCGCTATCCACACAAACTCGTCAAGTAGCAAGAATACGTCGGAAACAAACAACCCTTCTACCAACAAAAAGTGTCCCTTTTGCACAGAGGAATCCCACTATCTGCCATCATGCCCCGCATTCGCTCAAAAGACATTGAAGGACAGAAGAAAGTTTATTCTGGAGCAAAAAAGATGTTATGGCTGCTTACGGATAGGCCACACATCTAAGGACTGCAAAAACAAACATACATGTCAAACCTGCAAAAGCAAACATCCAACATGTTTACATGACCCAAACTTTAGGAAATACAGTAACGACACTCAAGAAACAACAACGCCTAAAGTCACCGCCGACGCTTCTGCTTCGTCACTTAACACAAAATTAGAAGGATCCACATCAACGTCGACAATGGTACCCGTATGGATATCGACCGATTCTAATCCCAATGAAGAAAAGTTGGTCTATGCCCTTCTGGACACACAAAGTACAACAACGTTTATTGATAAAGAAGTTTCAAAGTCATTACATGTCAAATCAGAGCCTGTTAAACTAACTTTAACTACACTGACCAACAGAGCCGAGAATGTGGCATGTGATAAAGTTAGTGGTTTACAGATCAGAGGATATACTTCAGATATTAAAATTAAAATACCCTCCGCCTATACCAGAGATATTATACCAATAGAAACATCCCAAATACCAACAAACGAAACAGCTAAAAACTGGCCGCATTTGAAAGACCTAGCTAACAAGATTCCTCCCTTACTCGACTGCGAGGCAGGACTCTTGATAGGCTTTAACTGCCCACAAGCATTAGTGCCGCGCGAAGTGATCTATGGCAAGGATGACGAACCATTTGCAGTGCGAATGGACCTGGGATGGAGCATTGTTGGTAATTCATGTCCTGCAGCTCATAACTTCAACGTAATTAGTTTTTGTCACCACACAAGTGTCAAAGAATCTCCACTAATAACGCCCATTGACGCCCTGAAAGCCTTAGAAAGGGATTTTCAAGACACCGATACTAGCGATAAGACTATGTCGCAAGAAGATATTAAATTTTTGGAGATCATGGACGCAGGAATAAGAAAAACTGAAAATGGACACTATGAGATGCCATTGCCCTTCAAGTCGCAAACTGTTCCACCATCTCTTCCTGACAACCACTCAATGGCTGTAAGTCGTCTTAACTACCTGAAAAGAAAATTTGAAAGGAATCAAAACTACCATTCAGAGTACCTACAGTTTATGAATGATATAATTACGCAAGGATACGCTGAAAGGATAACAGAACGAGAAGAAGGTGATCATTGGTATATTCCACACCATGGGGTATACCACTCAAAAAAGCAGAAACTTAGAGTAGTTTTCGATTGTTCGGCGAAATTCAAAGGACAATGCTTGAACGATAATCTCCTAGTAGGTCCTGATCTAACGAATAATCTGAATGGTGTACTCATTAGATTTAGACAACATCCTATCGATGTCATTTGCGATATAGAAAAAATGTTTTACCAATTCTACATTAGACAAGAACACCGCAATTTCCTCTGTTTCCTGTGGTGGGAGGACGGCGATACATCTAAAGATGCAGTAGTATACAGAATGAATGTCCATCTGTTTGGTGCTGCGTCATCCCCTGGCTGCGCAAACTACGGCTTCAAATACTTAGCAAAACAAAATGAAGAGGACTTCCCTTTGGCATCCAAGTTCATAAAGCGAAATTTTTATGTAGATGACGGGCTAACGAGTGAACCCACAGAAGAACGTGCCATGAGAGTTGTCGATGAAGCTAGAAGACTATGTGTCAAAGGTGGTTTACGACTACACAAATTTTCGTCCAATAACCGTCAAGTTATGGAAAGCATTCCTACTAGCGAAAGAACAAGTAACAGCCAAACCCTAGATCTCAGTTTTGATGACCTACCCATGGAAAGAGCCTTGGGTATGAAATGGTCTGTAGAGTCAGATACACTTCATCTGTCTTATAATTTTCCTGATCAACCACTGACACGTCGAAGCATCCTCTCCACAGTCGCGTCTTTGTATGATCCTTTAGGCTTAATCGCACCGTGCCTACTGCAGGGAAAGAAAATTCTGCAAGAAATGTGTCACAAAGGTCTTGGTTGGGATGATCCGCCAGACTACAAGTTATCTCAAAGATTTGAAACTTGGAAAAATGATCTTAAGACATTAGATGGTCTGTCTATTTCAAGATGCTATTACCCTAATGACTTTGTTCCTGTATTCTCAAAAACTCAATTGCATCACTTCTCGGATGCTAGTTCAATAGGGTACGGTTCATGCAGTTACCTGCGTTTTCAAAGCAAGGAAGATGATGTCTACTGTTCACTCGTCGTAGCTAAAGCACGAGTCGCTCCTACAAAAATAACTACCATACCGCGCCTGGAGCTGTCAGCCGCATTAGTTTCTGCAGAAATGAGTGCAGTACTCAAACAAGAACTGGATTTGACAGTAGATCAAGAATATTTTTGGACCGATTCACAAATCGTCCTTGGATACCTAAATAACGAAGCGCGTAAATTTCACATATTCGTAGCCAACAGAGTGCAAAAAATACGGCAACTTACCAAACCTGAGCAGTGGCACTACATCCCTACAATTGACAACCCAGCAGATCATGCTTCCAGAAGTTTGTCCATTAAAGAAATTGGCACGTCTCGCTGGTTCCAAGGTCCAAAATTCCTTTGGGATAAAAATTGGAAAAACCCCACTGATGTTAAACTGGAATTGAATCCTGAAGATCCGGAAATAAAGAAAGTCTCATCATTTAATACTGTTGTGAAGAAAACGACTTTCTACTTGTGCGATAATTTGTCACATATCTCAAACTGGTATTCAGCCTTGCATGTCGTCGCACAGATTTTAAGACTTTCAAATGGTATAAAGAAACGAGGCAAATTCGGTGTTGACGAAATTGAAAATGCCGAGCTCGCACTTATCAAGGACATCCAACAGAAATATTTCCGTACGGAATTGGACATTCTGATGTTAGGAAAAAATATTCCTAAGTCAAGTTCTATTTACCAGCTAGACATCTTTATCCATCGCGGAATAATGCGAGTGGGTGGTAGATTGCGTAAAGCAAACATGGACTTTAACAGCAAGCACCCTATGGTATTACCTAGACAAGGTCACACTACTAGATTAATCATAGACTATTGCCACAAAAAGGCAAATCACCAAGGCAAAGGCCTTACTGTGAACGAAGCCGCGTCC
Organism: Flabesymbios commensalis; assembly: GCA_964017125.1. NCBI lineage: Eukaryota > Metazoa > Annelida > Polychaeta > Terebellida > Flabelligeridae > Flabesymbios > Flabesymbios commensalis. The sequence continues at coordinate 47,918,571 of OZ024906.1, forward strand.
AGAGGATATTTCATTCTCCGTGGAAGCAAAGAATTCGAAAACTACTTAAGAAAATGTGTTGTGTGTAGAAAGTTACGTGGATTACGTCTCCAACAGAAAATGGCCGACTTACCTAGTGAAAGAGTTGATCCCTCTCCTCCTTTCACATTCACTGGCATAGACTGTTTTGGACCATTTCTAGTGAAAAACGGCAGAAGGGAGTGTAAACGATATGGTCTATTATTCACCTGCCTTTGCTGTAGAGCAATTCACATAGAGAGTCTTGACGACCTTTCAACAGACGCCTTTATTAATGGCTTGCGGTGTTTTATCGCCCTGAGAGGCTCAGTTCGAATGATATACTGCGATCAAGGCTCTAACTTCATTGGAACGAACAATGAATTAAAACAAGGGCTTGAGGAATTAAACTCAACTCGTGTGAACGACTTCCTTCTGGAGAAACATTGCGAGTTTAAATTTAACGCACCCGGGGCAAGTCATGCCGGTGGTGTCTGGGAGCGCCAAATTAGATCCATTCGAAGTATCATGGGAGGCATATTGACCAAGCATCCAAGTAGACTCGATGATTCTTCCCTAAGAACATTATTTTACGAGGTAATGGCTATAGTGAACTCTAGACCCCTCACAGCAACAAAAAACGGAGACACTACAGAAATTCTAACGCCTAACCACATACTAACCATGAAACCTAAGATACCACTCCCTCCGCCTGGCAAATTTGTAAAGGAAGATGTGTATCTAAAGAAGCGTTGGCGCCGCGTGCAGTATCTCTCAGAGCAATTTTGGTCTCAGTGGCGCCGAGAATACGTTTAAATTATTGCCCGAAGACAAAAAATGGCATAACGTGAAGAGAAACATTATGGTGGGAGATATTGTTCTGCTAGTGGAACCTGATACTACGCGCAACGAATGGCCTCTTGGACGTGTGGTTGAAGTTAAAGTCGATGATGACAAGTTGGTGAGAAGGGTAAAGGTGATGGTGGGGACTAGTAGTCTTGACAATAACGGTCGTAGGAAAAGTAAACCTTCAATCTTGGAAAGACCAATCCAGAAGCTAGTTCTAATATTAGAAACTCAATAAAAAACATTTTGTGAGAAAGCATTTCGCTACTATGTTAAAATAAGTTTACAGTTTTCATGTCTCAAGTTGTGGCTTGAATATGAAAATTACCTGCAGATTATTATGCATAATGTTATGTGAACTTATTCCGGTAATTTGGTGGGAGTGTAACTCAAGCCACATACTTACGATTACTTTATTAGAAATTCAGTTATTTAACGATTTATTTATTTCCTTTTTGCTTCGTCTTTTAGAAATATCACTGAAAAACGTGCAACGCTAAAACGTAAAAATGTGAAATCTAGTTACTGATTCAAACGGCTTTTAATGCCCCAAAAGGTAATATAATACAATCGATGTCACACACACAATTCCATATATATTTGATGATACATTATTGAATGTTTTTATGAAAGTATTTCTTTGAATATCAAAGTATTTTGTCCCTTTGTATCAACGCTACATATAACATTGTATTATCGCCCAATAATTTTATGGTTCTAACTTAACCAGGGGTCTGGCCGGACGAATGGTTGCCAACTGGTGGCTTCGTCACTCTCAGACCAGGTAATTTCTGATCATCCAGCGTGGTGACGTTTTTTCAAACACTGCTAAATGCAATGATAGTGTATTTACAGTGTCATCACAAACCTAATCATGCATAATATATATTTTACTTTACCTTTATTCAATTTGTCAGTATAATAATTATATTATTATCCGTGAAAAACACTTTTAATTTCCGAAACACACCTGTTTCACGAAGATGTCATGGATGTTGTGGCTAGCGTCTCCCATTCGTGACCCGTTGAATTCTGGGTAGACCAGATCAACTCATTTTAATGAGGCCCCGGTTTGTGCCCTCTGGGAACAACAGGGAAAGTGGACGGCATCACTGGCTGTATGCTAAATCTGCGCTGAAAAACAGCTCCGATACCAGCGTGTCACATATAGCATGATGATCTGTATCCAGTATGAAAACATGAACACGTGTGTGATGGTCTTGCACAAGTAATTACAATCACATTCCGGAATCCCATAGACTTGCATGTATTATCGCCCACACGCTCAGAGGCCACAGGCCTATCAGGGACCCCTCAGATCCACTGGCAATTTTATAGATGGAAAGTTAAAGTGTTGTGGATTCAAAATGTGTTTTGTAATAATCCAATATAGCCACAATTTGACCTTATTTGCAACATATTTCATCATTTGTTGGCATGCGGTGAGATCTGTTTAGCATATTTGCCCCAAATTAGACTATAGTTCGGGATGATCATACAGAATGTAAATACCAGTTGAATGTAGGCCACACATGTTTAAACTCATTTGCATAAATCCCAAATGGATGCTGTTTTACCTTATTTGGTTATAATTTTTTGGCATATATTGACCTTATTTTAACATGTTTGGCTACAGACCCGTAGGCAGGATTTTTGTGTGGGGGGTCGTTTTAGGCCAGAAGTTGGACCTTTTTTCCACTCTCGGCAGCCGCCAGTCATGCCAGTAGGGTGGTGCGAGGGAATTATGCCTCTCCTAATTTGTTTTAAATATAAAACTCCCATATTTCGCACTTCCTGCTTTTAAACACAATTTCCCCTCCCCCTCCCCTATGCTAAATTGAATAGGCTACCCCTTAAAGTCATTACGATCATTTTGAATTTATGTGTATTTTTTAGGCCTATGAGTTGAATATATGAGCCATTCTTTGCAAGCTGTGAACTTTAGTATCCTGTATATAGAACACCTAGATGAAAGGCTGTTAAATGTAGCTGCCCATGCCAGCAGCTCACTATCAATGTGAACAGTGTTGGCGAAAAAAATCACTCTCCTAAGTGCATCCATTATATTATTTTTTGTAATCTGAGTTTGACAATTGTCAGCACCGAAAGGTGATTTTCTGTGTTTAATAACATTTTGCAACGTAGATAGGTGCCAGGTATCTGGAAATGTATTTCCTAGTTGTAACCTCAGGGAATACCAATCAGATCCTTCATAGAAAAAGTCTGTCATATGGTGCATGTTGCTACAAGTAACACTCACACATGTGTCCATCAAAGTAATGTCAACACCATAACACAGCATGTTTATGTGGCTAGCTGTGTTTGTTGCAATTGGTATGTTGTGATGATCATTGCATACGACTGACCTTTTGCTGGTCTAGCATGGGATACACGAGGTTGGTGAAAGTTTCATATTTTGTCCTTCAAAAATACCACTCTAAGGAAGATTTTTAAAATGTATGTTTATTGTAAGTCAGCACCGTAACGGCCCACATATAGCCACAGTTGAAAGTAAAAATCAAAAGTCAATGTCGTTAGTTTGACTGGAATAACCCAAATATATGAGATAGTTTGGGTGATAAAAGGTTGATATTTTTCAGGGGAAATCTTCAATAAACATACAATTCGTCATCACCGTAACAGTCATCAACATATTTCTGTTATGGAGCTGACAAATTTTGTTATGGTGTTGACAGATTGTGTTTGCATGCTCTACTATACATCCACATTACATTTTATATGCTCAAACAGCTGAACTGCAAATTTAACAGTTGACTAGACCTTTAATCCCATTCCAGTGTGCCGGTATAACACCTTTGCGCATCAGACGTTTGACCCGAGCGGAGCGACGAAATTTTTGCCTTTCTTTGGCAGTTTCCAGCAGATTTGGAAAGATCTGCTGGCTGTCAACAACCTATCTTTTTCTTAAACATAACTGAACAAATTATTTTTTTCCCATACACCATAGAGCAAACTATTTTTTTACGAAAAAACCATACCCCCCCTGGTATTTAATGGTCGACCCCTTAGATGGTTTAGCATTTTTTCTAGTCACAATAGGCTTATGCTAATACGGCTACAAGCGTCAACCACATTGCAAAACACGAGACAATGACTTGGTAAAATGTTTATTCATATTCTTCAAACTTTAAGCCAAAGTTTTTCAAGTTGGCCAAAAATCGGCGACAAGGGATGGCCAAATTGTGGACCTTCAGCTTGCATGGGGGGGGGGGGGTCGTACGACTCCTCCGGGGGGGGGGGGTCGTACGACTCCTCCGACCCCCCCCCCCCCCCTGGCTACGGGCCTGGGCTATAATATTATGCTTTGTTGTTAGCTAGGCTACTAATGATTACACAAAAGGTTTAACATGAGAACAAACAATGAAACTAAGTATTTTGATCCTCCTTACCATAAATCCAAGATGACCCCTGCTTTACTGTTTGATAGCATATGTGACCAGATATGGCAAAATGAGTCTTAAAGCGCACTTTGACAATTGATGTTGGGGGTCATTCAAAGCTAAAATAACCTTTATTTGAAGTATTTTCAATATTTACATACGTTTCTCATATGTAAATTCATTTTGTTAATATTAATGCTTAGTCTAACCACCAAGCAACGGACACATATCGGCTGAACAATCGTGACTACTGATTACACTAAAATATACGTGGGTGCAAGCAGTTGTGTGGAAGGCTTGCTAACCTTATCTTAGGCCACTATGTTTAATTTTCTCTGTTTTAGATCAGAGGCGGAGAAAAACATTTAAGAGAAAAAACATTGAGCCTATTTTTGAAAAAGTTAATGAGGGCAGCCAAATTAAAAAAAACAATGGACAAATTGCTAGAAAAGTTAATGAGAGCGACAAAATATAAAAAATGGACCTAAAAAAAAATAATAATGAGGGCGACGTGTAAAACAAGCATTAAAAAACATAGCTCGAAAAATACTTTTTATCTCCTGAAATAAACTTGTTTTTTTTTGGAATGTTTTTTTATCTCCCGAAAATAACTGGGCTTTTTTGGAAATCGGCAACATTCTAATGCGCAAATGCACTGCCTAAATCTAATGCGCGCGCTCATTTAAAACAGAGAAAAAACATAGTGGCCTTCCCAGGTAGGCCTGTAGTTACAAGGCCAACTATGACTCGGCAAGTGACGGCGTCGCTGAATCAACAAGCTTGTAAACAGCAACGACATCAGCCTACGACGTATCCCATCATTTCATAGTACAGCAGCGACTCTAATAGCCTTCACATCGACCGAAAAGACATCAACACACCCGCCCGCCTGTACCATCACACCACCAACTAATATGACTGAAACTAAGCCGTACCAACAAAAAACATTCCTCAGCCCAATTTTCAAGTAATTTAAGATCTTTTTGTAGCTGCAAAAAGTCATTTAAAATTGCAATTTCATTGTACACAAGGCAGTCATCAGCAAACAGGCGACATTTTGATTTAACGAGATCAGGCAGGTCATTGATGAAGACCAAAAACAGTATTGGACCCAAGACCGATCCCCGAGGCACCCCTGAGTCTACAGAAAATGTATCCGAACTATATCCATCAATCACGACCTTTTGGTTTCTATTGTTAAGGAAAGATGAAATCCATTTATGGATGTTTCCTCTTATACCATAATGATCTAGTTTGGACATCAGTCTGCGATGAGAAACCATGTCAAATGCCTTCGAGAAATCCAGGATGGCTATATCCACACGGTTCCCAACATCGGCTGATGCTAACAGATCATTTACGATAGTAATCAACTGGGTTTCGCAAGAGTGACCCTTTCGAAAACCATGCTGCTTGTCTGAAATTATGTTTTCGTCATCAAAATGCCTTAACATGTGTCTTACCAATATATTCTCCATGAGCTTACAACAAACACTTGTCAAGGAGACAGATCGATAGTTTGAAGCCAGGCCCCTATCACCCTTTTTAAAAATTGGGCTAACGTTGGCAGAGAGCCAATCACCCGGTAAATTTCCAGTTTGTAATGATTGAGTAAAGAGAGCTGCAAGAACAGAAGCAGACTCTTTCGCTGTCTGTTTTAAAAATATATTGGGGATCCCTTAGTTGTAATTTTCAGGTCACCAATAGTAGGGGCAGTGGTATCACCCAATTTTGGTACAGGAATTTTGTGGTCTTCTTTGACAAATACAGATTGAAATTGTTTGCTTAGAAGGGTTGCCTTTTGGGTAGGGTCACTATGTAGTTTACCTTCCACCTTAATAGGGGCCACCACATTATTGTCATTCTTCAAGGACTTAATGTACGACCAAAAAGGTTTTGTATTATTGTTTTCTAAAGCATCAGATAATTTACTTTTTACGTGGTGTCGATGTGATCTCTTCAAGTGGTGATTTGTTGATTTTTTGACATTCCGGTATTTCTGCCAATCATTTGTGTTACCGGTGAGTTTTGCTCTGTTATATATTTTTTGGTTAGACTTAGCCTTGTTATCAAACCAAGGTAAATTGTGCCGAGTAGATAGCTGTTTAGATGGTACATATTTTGATAACATTGCCTAAACATGATTTTTAAATAAAGTCCAATTTGTATTGACTGATCTTAGAGTATGTTTTTTTCAGATAATCAAATCTAAATTTTGCTGTGTCCTTTTGGATCTGATCCCAGTTTACCTTAGAAAAAATATTAATCTTTCTAGGTTTAGGTCTTGAATAGGTGGGACGGATGTCAGTGTCAATCACTGTCATGCCTTCATGATCTGACATGCCTGTGACCACTGTTACACTCTTTACTAGAGAAGGGTTGGTGGTAAGATATATATCTAGGGCTCTACCCCGACGTGTAGCTTGCTGTTGGACATCTGTTAGTGAACAATTATTCGCAATATCTAGAAGTTTTTGATTGGGAGCACAGTCGTAAGCATATGGTTTTACTGTGCTAGAGTCCCGATCAACATCACCACAGTTAAAATCCCCAGAAATTACTAAATTCTGTCCTGGTTGAGTGATTTTTTCAAAAGAATTTTCGAGGCTGCACAATGTGTTCACACCACTACTAGGTGATCGGTAAAAACTACATATATGGAGTGGCTTCCCTCCTGGAAGCTCAACTCAAAATGTTGTTCGTAATTTTAGTCTGCCCTGAGTCTGCGTCAATGTCGACTTTGATGACAACATAGCCATCTCTAATTCCCATCAGGACCCCCCCTCCGTGTGACGTTCTGTTCTTGGGGTATGTGTTTGTAACGTATTGTGGGGGTGGGGTTTCAGATGTGAAAATGTTGTTCGTAATTTTAGTCTCACATCCAATAATCACATCAGGCTGAAGATAATCGCAGGCTGATTGCACTGCCGCTTTTTTGTCCCTGAGTTCGTTTATGTTTACTACCAGGGTTCTCCAGTTTTTCTTTTTAGGATGCGCCGAGGAAAAATATTTACTTTGCGTCGCAGTACCGGTACCACTATTGTTTGATAATACGAAACTGTCCAAGTGAACTCGAGCAATTCAGAGAACAAAAAGTTCCTCAAAATTATAGTTTTAAAATTTATTCAATTATTCACCAGTTTTTACTAAAGTACATTAATAAGAGAAAAGGGAACAAATCGACAGGTCATGATGATATAAGTGCAAGATTTATACAATTAATAGCTTCTGATATTACTGATTCAATAGTAAAGATTTTGCAATTCTAGTATTAAAACCGGGTGTTTCCCATACGTTTGAAAAGTGGCAAGAGTTACCCCAATCAATAAAAAAAGATTCAAAGGAAGACATATGCAATGATCGACCCATATCGATTTAACCAATAGCTTCTAAAATATAAGAAAAACACGTCTTGATTCCTTTCTATGAATATATGACCTCATGCAATTTACTTTATCAAAAAATAATCTGGTTTTAAGGTCAATCACTCATGTGAGACTGCACTTACCCTTATGGTATATACCTGGCTCTCAGCACTAAATAAAGACAATGCAATAGGGGTGTTGCTTATAGACTTATGCATAGCATTTGATCTGGTAGATCACGATATTCTAATTAAAAAACTTAAAATTTACAAGTGTAACTTTTCCTCGCTACAATGGTTTAAATCTTACCTTAGTAATAGAGAACAGTTTGTAGAAATAAATGGTAGAAAGTCAAACCCATTAAAAAGTTAATCTGGTGTATATCAAGCTTCTCAAATCTAGTTCCTTTGTGTCCTGTTATATATTGTATGATCAGCTGGTGACCCGGAATGAAATAATGACTACGATACTGAACACTCCTTCTGATGTGCAAAATAATGTCCCACACATAATACCTCTCTTATAGAAGTACTATATCCCATGTATACGCTCAGCCCTACCAACATTCTCAAAGAGATAAAATGTAAATAGACCGATGTAAATTAATTAAGCATCAGGAGCCACATTTTATAATTAGTAGGCCTCCATACATGTAGTGAAATAATACCTTAGCTCATAAGTAGGAAAATCGTCTCCGAATACAACCAGAAGAACATACTATTTCATTATCACATTGATAGAACATTTATTTTCTATTTTCCTTGTGAACAATTTCCCTGAACTCATCAACTTATTTTACACATATGTCTTGTTATTGATATCATAAAAAATACACGTTATTTATACCTCATCTAATGTTTTTTGAATAAAATATATTAAATAATCAAAAGTAATTTTATATCAATAACTATATCTGTAATGCTACTATTTATCTTAGAGGTTACTGTTAATAGCCACTTTTTGTGTGTAATGTTGCAGCTCTCAAATTTTATAATGGTATGCGCGTAGTTTTGTGTGGTGAGACCATAGAAGCTTTTGGCGGCCATCTTGGATTTATGTAAATTAATGTAAAAGGATAGTGTCGGTTTCAGTTATTATCTCAGTGGTGACAAAAAAGTTCTAGTCTCCTGTTGTGTACAGACCAGTAGCTATGACTTTCCTGAAAGAAAGAAGATCAGATATTGTATGAATTTCCTCTGGTAGATTTTACTAGGTGCCAAAAAAAGAAAATGAATTTGTTCCGTGTCTAACTCTATTGTAAAAAGGTATTTCTAGGGCTTTCACATAATTTCTATGAATTCAAGTAAATTTAGGAGTTGTGATTAGACTCTGAAGGTATGGTGGCGAAAGGTTATTTATCATTTTGAAGGTCTGAATAGTTATTTGTTGTTGTCGTCCCTCTTCTAGGGAATGCAAGCTGGTCTGACTCAACAAAAAAGATCTGTAGGCGTATGTATAGCCATTTGTGATATACCGCAGAGCCAGTTCTTAATTTTTTTTTGAGTGTTTAATACCGAGCAATGGTGCCATATTGCTGGGCAGTACTGTAAATTGATCGAGATAAAAGCTCTGAAATGGCCATCTTCACATCTGGACTGATGTGATGGCATAGTCGCTTCAGATCGTTCACTTGTCTTCCTGTTTTGTTACACAATTTATTGGTGTGGTGAATAAAACTAGCCGATTGTCCAGTTTCACTCTTTCTAGCTTTAATGCAGTTTATGGCAAACAACCAGATACATTTTTCTGCTTCCCTTTCCAGCTATAAGTTAACAATTTGGAAATTTTTATTTGCATAAGAAAGAGTGTTATCATCTGCATAATTTGTAAGCAGGACAGTTTTGGCAAAATAAAAAAGATCAATTATAAAAACATTGAAAAATATCTAGGACCGAGAACAGATCCTTGTGGAACTCCTTTGTTGGTGGTTTGCCACGAACTGTACTTTTCGCCAACACGGACACGCTGTTGTTTGTTGGAAAGATATGATCAAATAATTTTAGACTATTTGGGCTGAACACCATAGGCTTACAGCTTTGCCACCAGCAGATCGTGAGGCATATAGTCTAACGCTTTGCTTAGATCCATTAGAATAGCTCCAATTTTCATTTTGGCACGGTCTTTGTGCCAATGCTCTAATAGACCTAGCAAGGCGTCCTGACAGCTATAGCCCAGACGAAAAGCAGAGAGGTGTGGAGAATGTGCAACATTTAAAAAAAGGAGAAATCTGGTGTGCTAATACTTTCGCGAAAATTTTGGCCAAAATTCGTGGAAGGCTTGTTGGACGGTAGTTGCCATTTTGTAGATTTTAAGCTTTTTCACAAATTGGAACAACTGATGATTTTTTTAAAACGCTGGGAAAACACCCCTGATCAATAGATTTATTTATTGGTCCAGAAATAATAGGTGGTATTTCAGAGCCAGTGTGTTTTAAAAATTTCGGGGAAATTCACTTAGCTTTTTATAGCTAGAGTTTTTTAAATTTTAGAAACATCATCACTCGTGGTGGGAAAAAATCAAAGGTGATTCGTTGATTATGTTCGTTAATTTCAAGAATACTGGGATGATTTTAAAGGTAAGAAAGAGTTTGATCTTTTCCAATGTCGGCAGCTACGTTTACAAAGAAATCATTCATAATTTCCGCTATTTCACTTTGTTCAAATATAATTTTACTATTTTCCGATAATATAATTTCTCCTGATCCTGTACCACTTTTAATAGTGAAGAAAGGTTTTACAGAGTTCCAAAAATTCCATTTAGTCTGCGTGGTTATATCAAACAAGTAGCCCTCATAGCCTTACGCCTCATATCTACACATAAATTTCTTTGTGTTCTTTACTTTTCCCAGGTGTCTCCATTTCTGTTTGTAATGTACTTTTTGTACAGGCGTTTTCGTATCCAGATGGCTTTACGCATATGCGTGCTTATGTAGGGCGGCTGGTTTGATCGAATCTTGCGTTTTTTAATAGCAGCATGCTGGTCAATGGTTGATTTAAAATTGTTAGTAAACAATCTCCATCCAAGCTCTGAGTCTTCTAGAGTAAGACAAGACCTCAGATTACTATCTGCAACACTTTCCAGAAATAGTGTTTTATTGATTTTTTTTGTGAACTATACTCAATAACCTTGTTTTGCATGCGTCGGACATGACAGCGCATTATGGTGAAAGTTGAAGCATGAAACTCAATAATAGTTGAGATCATCCCAAGCAAAAAAATTGTCGTACCTAGTGGTAATTTTATCTAAAATAGGCTTGCACAGGCCCTTCTATCATTTTTAACATCTTTCTTCTGCTTAGCCATCTTTTTTTTAACTATGTACGCACACGTGTTGACAGGCCAACCACTGGATTCCTATGTAATTGTCACTGTGTAGGGCAGTTTCGTTGTGCATTTATGTAGTAGATGGGGCTATAAACCATTGCAGCCGAAAAGAGAGCATGTTTGTACCCGCCGTCAGATTAACTTGTATCGCATGTTTTTCGCCGATTTCTCAGTCAATTCTCAACTGATTTTCATGAAATTTTGTATGGACTATTTGCGAGTCACTCGTTTAATTTTCATCGGAAAATAATGTTTAGCTAAAAAGTTAGACCATCTGGCATGTAATGCAATTCAGGGCTAAAAACAAACTTTAATTTAACCAGTTTAATGGGTTTATAGAGCGACGTCGTAATTTCAAATTTACTACATGTCAAATGGTCTAACTTTTGAACTACATAATATTTTTTTATGAAAATTTCACGGTAGTCGCCGCGTGACTCGAAAATAGTCCTTGCAAAATTTCATCAAAATCGGTTGAGAATTGATTGAGAAATCGGCGAAAAACATGCGATACAAGTTAATCTGACGGGTATATATGTTTAGGCCTACATGGTACCGGTAATTGTAAATTATTGCTTCACATCACTTTTCGGCACAAAGTCATTTAAGTGACATTGTAATCAGGTGATATCATTAAAACGTTGTGGTCAAATTATGCGAGGAAAGATGAACAGATGTTGATGTGGGGGTGGGGGTGATAGTGCATGGCGGGTTATTGAAAGCGTCTGTATATCTATATTCGCTATATTACTACACACTGTGGGCTGACTGCCATAAGTGCCCTGAGGGCACGCGCCAGGGCTTCTTTATGCCTGCTGCATTTTCACAGGTGGACCGAAGTCGCCAGTACCCGTCAGTGCGCATGCTTAAGATTACTTCACACTGTCGACCACTGCTGTGGCCATTGATCAGTGTTGATCAACAAAATTTTCTTCAACCCACACGGAATAAAACATCTTTTACAGTCTACTGATTTCTTTAATCATCACAAAAATTTTCCAATTAAGCAGGTAAATGTTCTATAAAGCCGATTCGATAAAAAATATTGCATTCAGTATCAGTTTTTGGATGTTTCGGGCGATTTCTCACCCTTTACAATGATTTTCGATCAGCCTGTATTAGAGCTGTAGTACGAAGCGCCAGCATGTATTCGTACGGAAGCTCATTAGAGTAAGTTCTAACGGTAGCTAATTTCTATTGCAGTTTCGACGGTGGATATAAGCTTATCACAACAAATAAACATGATCCAGCAGTTGAATTTTACGGGTTATTTTTAAGACTAGACTATCACCACTCAGTAACTTACAGTCATTGCATTCATCTCAACATCCTCTGGAGGTTGGCACAGTTTAGCTTATATTTGCACACCGGTCGTATACAACTCATTCATACAGGTATTAATCTGAAAATAGCACTGTCTACAACGTCTTGAAATAACTGAAATTAAATGATTCGATTGACTTTGACACTTTATTACAATATTGGTTAGTTTTATTACATTATCGGGAAGTTTGTTTATTACATTATCAGCTAAAAGTTTATTACATTATCGGGGAGGTTGTTTATTACATTATCGGTTAAATTTATTACATTATCGGGAAGTATTACATTACCGGTATCGGTTAATTTTTATTACATTATCGGGAAGTATTACATTGTCGGGAGTTTATTACATTATTGGTTGTGATGGCATTCAGTTAGCCAGAAATTTTCACGAAATCTTTATTTTTCAATTTTAATTCTTCTGTCTAAAATAGGCCTAACAAAGTTGTAAATTATCAGCTTTTAATGTTTCTTACTCAGCCATGAAATATACAGTAGCCCTAATCCATCATTATCACATGTGGACGTAATGCACTTTCACTGCACCCTCTTACGTAATGCCAATTATGGAAATCACAATACACACAGTAGACCTAAGGATAAAGACCCATGAAGGCTTTCTCAACTCACACGATCTTTGCTGAAATGTTGCTGTAATGTTGTCAGGCCAACGTTGAGTCATGTGTTAGTTGGCTGTATCAAATGCTATGAAATGAAATAAATGGGGTTCTACACCTCATTTGTACACATAGGCTAAACTGGGTAAGGAGAACCTGAGGATGGTGAGATGAATGAGGTGTCACTGCCCTCCAGACACAGGATTCGAAATTGAGCCCTGTTGATCTACGGCCGAGCACACTAACTCTCGGTCACGGAGGCTGCCCACAATATTCAATATTTACAATTGAACAGGGAGGAAACATTTTGTTTTTTTGTAACTTGAATGCCAGAGCAGGAGACGAATCCGCGATCTCTGACTTTCCTAGCAGGCACCAGGACCCCCCCCCCGCCCTTCGGTATTGTTATTACATATATACAAACACATTACCTGTGGATTTAATATTGGTTCACCGTCAGGGGCGCTGCCCAACATTTTTCATATTTTATTCTGCACAACATATTAAATGTGCATAATATATATTGGTCATGTCATTGCTATCTCTTACCTGTTATAATTGACAGGTATGTTTTTACTCTGGTTCTGCCATAATAGTGTTCCCTGTTCCACTTTGATTTTCATTTATTGCAAGAATGAAAAATATATATTTTCAAGTTTTATAATCCACATGCACGGCTGGTCCTCGTCTTCATCATTCACGGTTGGCCAGTAATTGGTAGAAAACAATCAACGAATGGGAAAGCGTGAATTCAACTATGATGCTGTGTCATTAAAAAAACACTATTGGCCCAGCTGCTTTATAGACACTTTATAGCCCTACATATTATTACTCCGAGGCATGTTTTTAATATACATATATCCACTTCTAAAGTATGCATACTTTTAGGTGCATCCCAATAAATACGATACGGCGAACAGTGGATCAACACTCAAAGGTTCCGAATTTCAGAAGTTTAGCCAGACCAAATATAGAGTTAACTCTATGGCAAGACACGTGTGATTGTACTCCAGCGGTATTGCCTCATTGTAGTAGTCAACGCGATGCGTACAAAGCATAATCTCATAATATATTACACTGGCTATATGGGCAAAGCCCGCCACTTCAAGACTTTTCCACAAGCTACATATCAAAAAATCAACTTCTCACTAGACCTCTTTTTGCAACTTTATTTTAAAATATTAAAATTATTTTTTTTTGTCCTGAAAAATTGAGATACCAAGTATATAACATCAATTTTATTCATTTTTTAAATGAACAATTAAAAGCACCCAGGAACACACACAGAATACGTTACATTTTTTTATAGTTCAAACATTTCCCAAAATATCTGATATGTATTGGGCATTTTTGTACAAATACTATACAAAATAAAAAGATGCACAATGAAATATAATAATGTAATTTCAATGTATCTAAGTGTCAATGGTCTTGATACATTGCAGTATACGATATATAAAGGTTTTTCAAAATAGTAGTGTATTTTTATTTAGTTTTTTTCCTGATAAGAAGAGTAGTGTGTACATGTTCAATACCCATTCAATATTGTTTAAAATAAACCTAGGCAATACGATAAATTGTGTGAGTCATTGTCAACAGACTTATTGTATCTACTATTTCACTATACTTCACCAGGCACAAAAACATTATCAGAATAAAAAGTAACGTTTTCTGTATTTGTTTGTATAATGGACGTTATTACACACTGCCACATTGAATAATCGAGGTGTTTTTTGTCTAAGCACATTTTTGATTTTTTCCATAACGATATATACTGAGTTTTTGTCTTTTCTTTCCTGTTGATTATTATTTCCAATAAAAATGCAAAATACGTTACCAAAATACGTTACATAACTAACATAATTCATGTTATGATAAAGTAATGATACTAAAATGTCACTATATACAGTAAATAGTTGTATCATACAAAGTGTGAATGTTTTGTACCTTTGTTACGAAACAGAATGCACTATTACAACATTGTTTAGTGAAGAGCAAAATACGTTACCAAAATACGTTACCAAAATACGTTACAAAATGTAACGTATTTTGTGTAACGTATTCTGCATTTTTTTTTCTTTTTTCACAATTGTAAAGCTGGGTTCAGTGGCAAGGCTAAATTTTTACTTGCTGCGTGGAGACATACCTAGTCAGTAACTAAAGGGCCATTTGCTGTTAAGTGTGCATATCACTATATCTTCAGAGTCCATGTAAAGTATTCTGTTTTCTTAAAAAATAAATAGCGTCTGCTTGTTTCTATTGATTATTTCAAGAGTAGCACTGTTAGTATCACATAATTTTTCTATGTCTTCTCACATACCTACCTTAGATTACATATTCATCACACAGCAAAGAACTTTAGTTGCTCTTAGAATTTTTGGCAGATAAAAACAACTAACTAACTCAAGTGTAACGTATTCTGTTATTTTGTGGCGACATAAACATTAATTCAATTTTGCAAGGGACAATATACTACTTTTTGGAATTCTTTGTTTCAATACATCACTACTATATGCTCGTCAAATTCAAACAATTTATCTTCCAAAAACTGCACCCACTCATGAACAGTGACCTGTCTAAGACAAAAATTTAGGCTGGCGACATGCCAAAAATGTCTTTTTTATGACATTCCAGTTGTCAAAAGCCCAATTTTTCTCGTCTAGGCTATTGATAACTATACATTTTCTGAAAGGTCTATGCATGAATTCAATGATAAAACTGGTTAAACATAAGTGGAGGTCACTACAAACGAGAACACTGCTGGGGTCACATAATTCTTGAAGTCGCGGGCTTTGCCCATATACGCTATACTTTCCACAGAAGCTACATCGACTTAATGTTAGTTTAATGTTGGGCCAGCAGTGCAGACGGTGGACTAGCATTAAACCAGGGATAACTTGATATTTAGTTTATTGTTGTGCCGCCCTCTACATCGTTTACCCAGTATTAAAGGAATATCATTTATTAATAATACAGAGTTTTCGTAAAATGAAAGCTTTTTTTATCGGACACAAAATAGATTATTAATCTTAGGCGAATCCCAAGCTATGTAATTCGTGGTTTGTTCGGATCTCGATTTGTTTGTAACAGTCTCTTTTAGCAATGAAATCTTGAGGGTAGTTCAAACCAGAAATTAATCCGAAAGAAATATAAATTTATATAGCAGATTCTATGTCTATCAAGAAAATCTTGTATTTTAAATACGTTTCAATAGTTCTTTTATATGATAGATATAGTTTTGCATTGTTTTTGAATATATTCAACCATGTGTCAGTGGTTTTTTAGATTATGACTTCGATTGACATCGCCGACATCGATCCGGTCGCAGTCACGTGGCTAAGTCCACTTCAAATTCTTATATTATCGCTCACGCTGAATTCGTGTTTTTATTAACTATTATTTATAGTATTATCCGTACGCGCTGTTAATCAAATGTCAAAGTTACTTGAGTCTAGATTGTGTCTAGACTCGGCTCTAATTGTTACTCTAACTGTTAGTAGACTCAGACTATACTATAGACTAGTATAGACTATGGCCATAGGCTCCTGGCCTAGCCGCCCTAGGCCAGGGCTAGGACTAGACTTTGGTCTAATTCATTTTAAATCTAATAGTGTAATTCTAGACATTGCACATTACAAAATTGTGGCTGTCTACAAAAACGTATATAGGCCTAGTCTAATCGCTTTTCGTTTCATTTCATGAAATCAAAAAATTTGCGCTGCTTAACCTCATTTTCATGGAATTAAAATTAAAATATATGATGTAGACTAGTCTACCATAAGACTGGTTGAATCGTCATTATTAGTGTAATAGTCGGCAGCACTTCCAGTCACTAGTGACATATTTTTGGAGTGACAAATTCATAATACAAAATTCATCTGGATTAAATTTGGTTTGGACTGTTCTTTCATGATTTTAATAAAATGTAGTCCAAAAAATATACAATCTTAGAAATTTAAGCGCTAGTGTTAACTTTAAATTAAGTTAAAAGCACAATGACCATATAATTTTGATTTAATTTAAATCAATGAGAGTGGTGATAGTTCACCAGTTTTAAATTTGATTTAAAATAGCAAGATTTGATGAACTTTTTGAGGAGATAACCAATTGCACATAAAAAATTTGTAGCTGTCTATACTTTATTTTTATATGACTATAAAGATCTAAAAATAAAATTTATGTTACAAATATTTTTAATAGTTTGTGTATATATTTGATAACAGCTTTGCGTGGTTGTTATTGAATCTGTCTGACCAATTATTTGGATTATGACCCTTATCTTTGTCTCATTGACATTGTTGGCTTTCCATGTGGTCTAGTCAGTCTCTAAACCTTACATTATCGTTCACTCATTCTTTGTTTCAATCGTGAATTTCCGTTGTTATTAAATTATCAAATTTAACAAATTGAGCATAAAACAAGAATTCTCATAATGCAGAGTAACACTGATCGGTTTCTCATTTATTAAACATTTGCGGAATAACATAATGAAAAAATCATTTGCATTTTTGCATCCAAATTTGGGTTTGGATGATGCTTCCATAACTTTTAATATGTCAAGGGAGATGGAAAATAGTTTCATCTTTGTTATATAAAAATTTTGGTTTCATTCAGGTGAAAAAGTACTATGTTAACTTGTTGTGATTCGCTGAGTAAAAATTTGAGATGGCGTTCACTTTAGACAATATTAATTTTATAAATCGACGATAATTGTGTCAGAGAATTTGTTTAACAAGGATTGATTAACTCTTGAGGCGATAACCACTTGAGCTGCTTTTATGCTAGTTTGTGGTTGACTCACTGATTCCTTTCAGGAACTGTTTTTCCTGTGGGCCATTCTTTGGCATTGCCACTGCGGCCTTATGGGGTTTCAGATAGGTCTTGTTGTCAGGAACATATGTTTTTGGCCTTTTTCCTCGTTGGGAGTTTCATCTTTGTTACTTAAATTTTTTGGGTACATTTTATTGTGTGATTTGCAGGGTCAACTTTATAAATTATCTTGATAAGAAGATTGATTCTTGTTGTGATTCGCTGAGTAAACATTTGAGATGGTGCTCACTTTAATGCAATAGACAATATTAATTTTATAAATCAATGATAATTGTCTCAGAGAATTTGTTTAACAAAGATTGATTAACTCTGGAGGCGATAACCACTTTGGCTGCTTTTATGCATTTATGCCAATTTGTGGTTGACTCACTGATTCCTTTCAGGAACTGTTTTTCCTGTGGGCCATTCTTTGGCATTGCCACTGCGGCCTTATGGGGTTTCAGATAGGTCTTGTTGTCAGGAACATATGTTTTTGGCCTTTTTCCTCATTTTTTGGAGTTTCATCTTTGTTACTTAAATTTTTTTGGGTACATTTTATCGTGTGATTTGTAGGGCAAAAATTTCCAAATAATATAAATAAATAAGAGGAGCAATTGTTGTTTCTAGGATTTGATTTAGCAAGAATTGATAAACTCTGGAGGCGATAATCACATTGGCTGATGCCAATTTGTGGTGGACCCACTAATTCCTCTTTGATTGGAGTTTTCTTTTTTTTGTTACTTTTGGTCAATGAAGCATACATACCAGCCACTCTTAATCTCAAATTAAAATATACAATATTAGTGCTCATAAGGATATTTGAAAATAATTCATGTTAGGAAGTTAAGATTTAACGTTCTCATTAGTAATAATTTAAATTAAGGTTAAGAGATATAGTTGATAATTTCTTGATTTCATTTTATATAATTAATGCAATTATGCCAATTTGTGATGACTCTGGAATAATCCCAGGGGCTGGTTTTCCTGTAGGCCATTCTCTGGCTTTGCCAAAGTGACCTTAGGTTTCAAGTGGATCCTACGAAATAATGTTTTGGGTCACCTTTTTCTTTCTAAGTTTTCTTCTTTGTTGTTTGTTTTGTAAAGCTTAGTGATCCAGCTGCTTTGAAATTAAATAAAAAAAAAAAAAAAAAAAAAAAAAAAAAAATGGCCACAAGAATTAAATCTTTCATCATTCTTACTTAGATATATATATATATAATAAATAATTTGTAAATTAAAATAATTCGGAAGAGTATCCAAGTGTAGGAGTGTAAGGTAAAAGCAATATAATTATTCAATTAAACTACTGCAAGAACATATTATTAGTCAATAAATACAAGGTCAGTTACAACAAGACTTGGCCAGTTGTTACAGGCCGCAGTAATTATTGCATGCCTTATACGCCAACTACATGATGCTCTCTGTCTAGCTTGATTAATCTAGCATCAGGACTTGCGCCAGCTGCTGAAATCAGTGCTAGTAATGATAGACAGGATGCATCCGGACTTGCGCCAGATGCAATGAACTTCATGAAGAACCAAACATATGATTATTCATTTGTTAGTTCGGCAGGACTTGCGCCAGCTGTTCTAACTATAGCAAACATGATGGGGAGTGATATGCCAACTGGATTTGCGCCAGCTGCTGAAATCAGTGCTAGCAAGGATGGGCAGGATGCAATAAACTTTGTGAAGAACCAAACATATGATTTTTCATTTGTTATTTCGGCAGGACTTGCGCCAGCTGTTCTAACAATGGAAAACAGGATGGGGAGTGATTTGCCAACCCGATTTCGGCCAGCCGGTTTTTTGATACAATATCCACAAGCTCATTCTTACAGGTGGAATTAGTTTATTCTAGCATCAGGATTTGCACCAGCTGCTGAAATCAGTGCTAGCAAGTATGGGCAGGATGCATCCGGACTTGCGCCAGATGCAATAAACTTTGTGAAGAACCAAACATATGATTTTCCATTTGTTAGTTCGGCAGGACTTGCGCCAGCTGTTCTAACAATGGAAAACATGATGGGGAGTGATTTGCCAACCCGATTTCGGCCAGTCGGTTTTTGATACAATATCCACAAGCTCATTCTTACAGGTGGAATTACTTTAAATGTGAATGATTTATGTCCTTTTTCTTCTCCCGTAGAAGAGAAGAAAAAGCTAAAATTTTACTTTTTCGTCAATAACTGCGTGAGTAAGAAATTATAATTATTATTATTTTAATTTTTTTTTTTTTTTTTTTTTTTTTTTTTTTTTTTTTAGAATTCTTTAGTTCTTGCTTTTGAATGTATATGTAAACACCATTTTTAGTGAATACAGCAATACTCAAGATGTGGACCATTTCCTCATGTTCCTAATTTGCTTCAAATCCTTCTAAATCTATGTTTTGTGGTTTTCTTATGTTTTCAAAGTGTGTCTGCAATACCCAGGTCAGCTCAAAATGAGGTCTGTATACTTCTGTTGTCAGATTTTACACTTACAGAAAATAAAATTCCACTGACATATAAATCCAGCCAGTCAAAACACTACTCAGACTTGCTTCAGGAATTATAAATACAATAGATGTTATGATAATGTGTCCCTTATTATCTACATTTGGAAATTTTAATTATTCGGTTATCTATTCATTACATGTAAATTTCAAGTTTCACTTCTGTAGACATCCTAATTTCAATTTAAAAACTAAATTTCAGACTATATAGCACTTCACTATTTAGAATTAGTGTTGTTTCTGATGCCGCAAGTAATGGTGGATTAGACAGATGAGAGGTTGGAATTCATATGTGCTCTTACGATGCATTCGTAAGTTTGTGTTGTGGGGGTCAGACACTTTGTGTCTGTGTGCCGTTTTCATACCCTCCTCAACAACAGATAATCTTGTTTAATAATGTTATTGATAGATTTTGTCAATGTTATGTAATTTGTATGTAATGATACAAGAGTCAATGTTCATTAATATATTAATGTGAACAATTAGTAGATTGTTATTGATAGGTTTGGTTTTGTGTGAACAATTACTAGATTGTTATTGATAGTTTGGTTGATATTATCTAATTTGTTTGTAATGATACAAAAGTCAAATTTCACATTTAAATAGTAGATTAGATCAATCAGAGACATGTATAAATATTCATAGTAGATTAGATCAATCAGAGACATGTATAAATAGTCCTAGTAGATTTGATCAATTTGAGACATGTATAAATATTCATAGTAGATTAGATCAATTAGAGACATGTATAAATATTCACTGGTTAATCCTGTTAACTGACTGTCAAGTAAATTTATACCTATTTTGGTCTTAGGGCTTCACTCTGTTACAACCACGTTTACATTAACAACATTTGAAGTGAAGCCCTTTTTATTTGTAGTCGTTTAATTTGATGTTTATTTTTAATAAACAAATTTTCCCCATTTTATGTGTCTGTTTTTTGTACGATAAATACAGAGTTTTCGTAAAATGAAAGCTCTTTTTCTCGGACACAAAATAGATTATTAATCTTAGGCGAATCCCAAGCTATGTAATTCGTGGTTTGTTCGGATCTCGATTTGTTTGTAACAGTCTCTTTTAGCAATGAAATCTTGAGGGTAGTTCAAACCAGAAATTAATCCGAAAGAAATATAAATTTATATAGCAGATTCTATGTCTATCAAGAAAATCCCACCTCCTCCCTCTTCCATCCGCTGCAAGTTTTTTGTTCATTTTTCTTCTGACCGTTTTCATACCCTCCTCAACAACAGATAATCTTGTTTAATAATGTTATTGATAGATTTTGTCAATATTATGTAATTTGTATGTAATGATACAAGAGTCAATGTTCATTAATATATTAATGTGAACAATTAGTAGATTGTTATTGATAGGTTTGGTTTTGTGTGAACAATTACTAGATTGTTATTGATAGTTTGGTTGATATTATCTAATTTGTTTGTAATGATACAAGAGTCAAAGTTCACATTTAAATAGTAGATTAGATCAATCAGAGACATGTATAAATATTCATAGTAGATTAGATCAATCAGAGACATGTATAAATAGTCCTAGTAGATTTGATCAATTTGAGACATGTATAAATATTCATAGTAGATTAGATCAATTAGAGACATGTATAAATATTCACTGGTTAATCCTGTTAACTGACTGTCAAGTAAATGTATACCTATTTTGGTCTTAGGGCTTCACTCTGTTACAACCACGCTTACATTAACAACATTTGAAGTGAAGCCCTTTTTATTTGTAGTCGTTTAATTTGATGTTTATTTTTAATAAACAAATTTTCCCCATTTTATGTGTCTGTTTTTTGTACGATAAATATTACTATTTGTAAATTCAATTCAAAATAAAGTTATGGCTTTGGTACCACACATTTTAGTAACTTCTAATTAGATCCTTATTAGCGTGATATTTAGGCCTTTATTACAATGTGATGTTGAATATCAGCTTCCATCGATAGGGTCCATAATACAAGAACATAAATTAGGCCTACTATTTGTGTTTCTAGCATAGACTTAGGTTAAAATCTACGTTCAGTTTAACTTTAATATAGCCCAAACATAGGGACGCAGCCGATTAATATATAATATATATATATATATATATAATATGTATGAGATTGGTACTATTACATATTCAGTGCCCGATTTATAAATTGGAAAAAGGGGGCCAAGGGGCCCATGATATTTTTCGGAGGGGGGGGGGGCATTAGCCTTACACGATGAGGCATGTGACCCATTATTATTTCAAAAGGGGGGGCATTTTCCTAACAACAAATAAAACACTTAAGGGTCATTCATATCACCTCATATTCCATATTAAACGTTCATCAGGTGTTCATGCTGATAGAAATATCAAAGATTCATATTGGCGGTCATGCTATTATTAAAACTGGAAGCAGAAAAAATAGTTTAACATTCAGCGTTTGCAAGTAGGCCCAATCGACTTCACGTCACCACGCACTCACATGAGTTAATATCACTTGTGTCAATCAATTGCGTCAACAATATCGAGTGTTATTGGAGTCGATCACATAGCTTGAGTGCTACTCATTGTCTTCCTCGGGTGCTGTCGGATCTCTTCTTGGGGCAGTGTCATCAACTTCCTCTGTTGTTGCCGCTAGGCCTACACCTATTCACCTTAAACCGCTAAGCGCGACTGTAGTCGCTTTAATCCGTTTTATTGGCCATTTAAACATCAAGATTTGTAAATTGCTTAGTCTTAAATTAAAAATTAATCAAATACGAGTTGTTTTCTCTCACTTAGTTGTGGGTCAAGGTAGTGAGACACAACTCCAAGTGTGTGAGAATTTAAATTATTTAATTCAGCGGTTTAAGGGTTAATATATTATTATTATTATTAGGCACAATGAACAAATTTTCTACAATATTTGCTGTACAAAATAAATTTGTAGGCCTATTATTATTCGAGGCTACTTAGCCCCATGTGGCGAGGTTACCAAAGCTGTGGCGAGGTTACTCAGCCTTCTGTGGCGAGGTTACCAAATCTGTGGCGAGATTACCTGTGGCTAGGTTACCTTGTGGCGAAGTTACAGTCAGGAAACAGGTGACAGTCCAATATTTCGTTGGAATCAGCAACATTTCAACTACATTTTGGTTTCAGTAGCTCGTTTTCTGCCATATTTCATTTAAATTGTATTGGTCAGCATATAGGCCTATGTTTTGGATCATGGGATGCCGAGCCTTGACTCTGTTCTAACAACGCTGAATACTAATACTGAAACTAATACAGCGATACACAGCTCACAATTTGACAATGTGCGCCGTAATGGGCATTTATCGTACAAAAAACAGACACATAAAATGGAGAAAATTTGTTTATTAAAAATAAACATCAAATTAATCGACTACAAATAAAAAGGGCTTCACTTCAAATGTTGTTAATGTAAACGTGGTTGTGAAGCCCTAAGACCAAAATAGGTATAAATTTACTTGACAGTCAGTTAACAGGATTAACCAGTGAATATTTATACATGTCTCTAATTGATCTAATCTAGGGCCTACTATGAATATTTATACAGGTCTCTAATTGATCAAATCTACTATGACTATTTATACATGTCTCTGATTGATCTAATCTACTATTTAAATGTGAACTTTGACTCTTGTATCATTACAAACAAATTACATAATATCAACCAAACTATCAATAACAATCTAGTAATTGTTCACACAAAACCAAACCTATCAATAACAATCTACTAATTGTTCACATTAATAAACATTGACTCTTGTATCATTACATACAAATTACATAATATTGACAAAATCTATCAATAACATTATTAAACAAGATTATCTGTTGTTGAGGAGGGTATGAAAACGGTCAGAAGAAAAATGTACAAAAAACTTGCAGCGGATGGAAGCGGGAGGAGGTGGGATTTTCTTGATAGACATAGAATCTGGTATATAAATTTATATTTCTTTCGGATTAATTTTTGGTTTGGACCAGCCTCGCAGATTTCATTGCTAAAAGAGACTGTTACAAACAAATCGAAAACCGAACAAACCACGAATTACATAGCTTGGGATTCGCCTAAGATTAATAATCTATTTTGTGTCCGATAAATAGAGCTTCCATTTTACGAATTTATTGGCGACACTACCATGTCAAAAATAAGAAATACTGGAATTTCGTCTCTATATCTAGCCTAACTGGTAAATGCACAGCACAAAAATTAAAAAAAACTTTTGCAGTTCTATTCTATGGACATGTTTACATTATATGGTCATATTAATAAGCCAAAATAGAATCACTGATTTTTTTTATGATTTTAGCCTGAGCCAGTCCCTTTAATTCAGCAGGCAGGGCCTTATCTTCAAAAATCCTATGGCCCACTAAAATTAACTTGTTGCGTCAAAAACAAGGATATTGGTGTGGCGCAGCGATAGAATGATGTTGGGCCAGTTTTATTTTTTGTTGGAATCGCACAATTAAGCCTGCTCTTTATAAGTCAGGCACTGGGTATTCTTTACATCAGGCGCCAGAAATACCAGATAGCACGATACATTGGCCCAATGCTGATGTAATGCTGGGCCACTGTCTGCGACGCTTGGCCAATATTATTCCAATCAAAACCCTTTACGGTCTAATCACTATATTTAATCATGAACATAAATTTTATCTGAACACTTCTTAAAGACGAAAGTAGGCCTACCTAACCTAGGGACCCCAAACGTTATATTGGACATATTCACAAGGACTGGTGTACAGAAATGTCAACCGTTTATCACACACAGCACCCCTATTTCCCCTAAATAAGACACAAACTCAGGCAAAATAAACTTAATAAATAAAAATGTATAGTTCACCATATACTTTGTCCCCTTTTCATGTCAGATGGGCGTAATGAAAGGGTTAACTTACCA
Source organism: Flabesymbios commensalis (assembly GCA_964017125.1). NCBI lineage: Eukaryota > Metazoa > Annelida > Polychaeta > Terebellida > Flabelligeridae > Flabesymbios > Flabesymbios commensalis. The sequence goes on from OZ024906.1 coordinate 47,943,637, forward strand.
CATGATCGGGCATTGCAATAAATTACATTATTCGATCATTTTTCACACCAGAAGTGTATAAATTATATCAATGTGCAATGCCTTTTACCGCCAAGTCCAAAAATCTAATTTTAATAATACAAAATTTGCAATTTTTTGAGATAAATATCTTAGCCAAGACCTATTTTGTTATATTGCGTAACTTAACACGGTTGTGTCAAGTGAGGCAGAGAGGGGTGGGGGAAGGTGGCTAGCCCTCCCGAGACAGACTGCTGGCATTCATGAACACCTACCCAGCTATCACGAGGCATTGACCCAATGTTGTTTTAATTTTGTGCCGACGTCGAAGACGGCGGGCCAGCATTAGAAAGACATTGGGTCAATGCCTCGTGTCTGGTGGGTTGCGGTCACAGCTGATCAGCAAACTCAAGTCATTGACACAATGTTAGCCTGATAGTGGCCCACTGTTTACAACACTGGGCCGGCATTAGCCCAGCATTGGCATACCAGTATATAGGCATTAACAAGATAAACGTTCACCCAATGCTAGCTTACTGCTGGCCCATCGTCTACGACCATGGCTCAGCTGTGAAACAGCATTGGCTAAAGGTCTCATTTTTGCAGGGAACACCGGCAACTCAATACCCTGACACAATGTTGGTTCAATGTTGGAAGAGTGTCATATATGATGGCACAACATTTAACCAACATTGGGTCAGTGCAAGCCAAAAGGAGGCAGTGACATCAGCGGAAAGGAAGTATATACTTGATTTACAAGTGAACAAATACGGCCTTTTGGCAGCGCTATGGCAGGAAGAGACGGGACGCCAGTTAATAAGCAGTAGATGCCTAGTATACCAGGGAGCAGATATTGCCTTCTGACATTGCACAGACAGAACAGATAGTAACGGAAGTAACGACAGACGTTTGTGTGGAAAACCAGCTTAAAAGTTTGTCGAGTCGACAAACTAAAAACAGCCGGCGATGTACTTCACTGGGTTACGCAACCAGCGAGACGTCCTCTACGTCACTGGGGTTATGGTTCGTAATCTGTAGACGCCAGTTGACGCCAGTTGCCAGTTGACTTTCTATTGACAAGAGTTTTCACAGCTAATGGCTGCGCAGTGCACACACAATGCACTGTTACAATGCTAGTAGACCTACAATGCTGCTTACTGTTTTTGACACTGGCCCAACAATAAATCGGAAATCAGCAGTGGCCTGTGCTGACTTATCCCCTCTAGGCTACTCCTTGGCAATCAGAAAACATCCTTTGATATCACATGGCTACATGTGACAAATTTTGTGTTTGAGCCCTAGGGTTTATAATTATATTATTTAAAAAGTTGTGTTTTATCTTCCATCAGTTCAGAATAAATAAATAAAAAAATTCTAAATTAAATTTGGTTAGATAATTTATTAGTGGCAGCTTATTTCTATGTCTAAAAAGAAATATTAGATATGGATATTTACTACTATAATAACTGAAAATGCCAGCCGCAAAGGCTTCATCAGCTATATGTGTAGGCCAGCTTGGTGCAGGCCTACATACAAAAACAACATAATGTGGAGTCAATTCATGCCATGAACCACTTGTATTCCCACCCACAGATTTAAAGTAAAGGTCCATAAAATAAGTTGTTGTTAATATCAAATATAAATATAACAAGAGCACACTCGACAACAGCCCGCCGCCATTACTGAACTTAGTTATAGCACCCACAAGGTCAAATTATTGACGTAAAATGAGAAAAATCACAATAAACCGGACATTTTAAATTTTTTTGAGCCATTATTGAACTTATCCGAGAATTGGTCATTTGTAACATGCATAACAAATTTGGGAAGGGTATAACAATTTTTTTTCAAGTTATCGCACCCACAAGGGCAAATTATTGACGTAAAATATAAAGAAGAGCACACTCGACAATAGACCGCCGCCATTATGGAATTTAAAAGTTATTGGTCCACAAGGTCAAATTATTGACGTAAAATGCAAAAAATCACAATAACTCGGCCATTTGAATTTTTTTTTAGCCTTTATTGAACTTGTCCAAGAACTGCTTATTAGTAATATACATAACACATTTGTGCAAAATAAATTTCAAAATGTTATCGCGCCAACATCAAATTATTGATGTAAAATGCAAAAAATGTAATAAATCAGCCTATTGATTTTTTTTAGCCATTATTGAACTTGTCCGAAAACTGGTCATTTGTAACATGCAGAACAAATTTCGGAAAGATACATGAAAAACTTTTCAAGGTCAAATTATGGACGTAACATGCAAAAAATCGGCCATTTTGTTATCCCGCTCACAAGGTCAAATTATTGGGTGCCAGTCACTTCGACACAAACAATTTCGACACAGTGCCATTTCGACACAGAAACGTGTTTTTGTCCAAAAATGGAGGAGTCATTTCGACACAGGTTTGGACGTTTCGACACACTTTTTGAAAATGTCATTTTTGTGTTTCCATCCAGGCTGACATTCCGTGGACTTTGTCTTAGTTGGTTTTAAAATTTCACAAACACATCTAATTTGCATAAATTTGCATAAATTAACATAAATTAACATATTTAAAGCCACTAATCTTAAAAATGCTCTATCTTTTCAAGCAAGTAAATTACAGAGGTGTTTCGGGTGTCTATACCCATGTTTTTCCCCCCATGGAAGTCGTTTCACTACATTTTTAAGACCACAGAACAACTTAATTTGCATAAATTAACATAAATTAACATAGTTGAAGCAAAAAAATATATAAAATGCTCTAACTATTCAACCAAGTCATCAACAGAGGTGTTCTTGGTGTCGATACTCAGGTTGTTCATCCCATGGAAGTCGTTTAACTAACTTTTGAAGACCACAAGTTAACATAATTTGCATAAATTAACATAAATTAACATATTTAGCCAGAAAAACTATAAAATGCTCTAACTTTTCAACCAAGTAACCCACAGAAGTGTTTTTGGTGTCTATACTAAGGTTTTTCACCCCATGGAAGTCGTTTCACTAACTTTTAAAGACCACAGGACAACCTAATTTGCATAAATTAAAATAAATTAACATATTTTGAGCAAAAAAACTATAAAATGCTCTAACTTTTCAACCAAGTCACCCACAGAGGTGTTCTTGGTGTCTATACTAATGTTTTTCACCCCATGGAAGTCGTTTAACTAACTTTTGCATACGACAGGTCAACCTAATTTGCATAAATTAACATAAATTAACATATTTTACCCCGAAAAACTATAAAATGCTCTAACTTTTCAACCAATTAACCCACAGAGGTGTTTTTGGTGTCTATACTAAGGTTTTTCACCCCATGGAAGTCGTTTCACTAACTTTTAAAGACCACAGGACAACCAAATTTGAATAAATTAACATAAATTAATATATTTTACGGATTTTTTTTAAAATCCTCTAACTTTACAACCAAGTCACCCACTGAGGTGTTTTCGGTGTCTATACTAAGGTTTTTCACCCCATGGAAGTCGTTTCACTAACTTTTGAGGACCATAGGACAACCTAATTTGCATAAATTAACATAAATTAATATATTTTAAGCATAAAAAACTATAAAATCCTCTAACTTTTCAACCAAGTCACCCACAGAGGTATTTTTGGTGTCTACACTAAGGTTTTTCACCCCATGGAAGTCGTTTCACTAATTTTTGAAGACCACAGGACAACCTAATTTGCATAAATTAACATAAATTAACATACTTTAAGCAAAAAAACTATAAAATGCTCTAACTTTACAACCAAGTCACCCACCGAGCTGTTTTCGGTGTCTATACTGATGTTTTTCACCCCATGGAAGTCGTTTCACTAACTTTTAAAGACCACAGGACAACCTAATTTGCATAAAATAACACAAAGTAACATATTTTAAGCTAAAAAACTATAACTTTTGAAGACCAAAGGACAACCTAATTTGCATAAATTAGCATAAATTAATATATTTAATTAATTAATTAATTTATTTATTAATTAATTAATTGATGGTAAAGAAAAATCAAAAGTGTTACTTAAGAAAGTGAATAAAACAAATTGCAATCATTTCAGCCACTTGTTTTTAGTTATATATGACAGCTCCGAAAAACGACTTTTTTCATAATATGTATTGTAAATTTGGAAATATGTAATTTTTTTGGTGGATGCACCAATTTACAGATTTTACATTTCTTTCAATGTCTAAACTTTTTAGATAATATTTATTAACTGGTGGAATGTATTTGATAAAGAAACTTATTTGATTTAACAAACGAAAACATATTTAGCTTCTATCGTTCTAATAACATGAATAATTGCATTTTACAACCTAAAGTTAAACATATTTAGCTTCTATCGTTCTAATAACATGAATAATTGCATTTTACAACCGAAAGTTATCCTTAAAGAATGACTGAAACCCAAATGAGTTTAATTCGAGCCGTTTAAAATATATTTACACGATGAAGTTGCATCGCTACATGTTGCTCTTTGTTCACAATGTAAGATGGACCTATTATTTAAATGGAATACTACTTTACAACAATTACGTAAGGTACTTTATGTCAATTTATGCTTATTTAAACTTCAAAGATTGTTGATAACCCTGTGAATGTATGAATAAATGACTGCTATTGCTGGAATCCGTTGGTTTGCTAATTATTGGCTGCTACATATTTTTTAATTTCAATATGATTTGATGTAAGATAGTGTGGTTGACGTGTTAATACACACGTGTCGTCTGTGGCGACTTTGCACTGTTAATTTGAATTGTAGGTTATGTATCGAATAATATATGATCTGAATAAAAAACATGATTTGAAAACTCCGACATCGGCTACACTGTACATGTATAATAGTTTTATCTATCCATGTATTAATCATTGCATTGACATATAGGTGTGGGTATTGGGTGGAGATAGACGCCATAAACAGCTGTGTGAGTAAATTACTTGAAAAGTATATATATAGTATAGTTTTTTCCGAGCATTTTATAGTTGTTTTGTTTAAAATATGTTAATTTATGTTAATTTATGCAAATTAGGTTGTCCTGTGGTCTTCAAAAGTTAGTGAAACGACTTCCATGGGGTGAAAAACCTTAGTATAGACACCAAAAACACCTATGTGGGTTACTTGGTTGAAAAGTTAGAGCATTTTAAAGTTTTTCGGGTTAAAATATGTTAATTTATGTTAATTTATGCAAATTAGGCTGTCCTGTGGTCTTGAAAGGTAGTGAAATGACTTCCATGGGCTGAAAAACCTTAGTATACACACCGAAAACACCTCGGTGGGTGACTTGGTTGAAAAGTTGGATGATTTTATATTTTTCGGCTTAAAATATGTTAATTTATGTTAATTTATGCAAATCAGGTTGTCCTGTGGTCTTCAAAAGTTAGTGAAACGACTTCCATGGGGTGAAAAACCTTAGTATAGACACCAAAAACACATCGGTGGGTGACTTGGTTGAAAAGTTAGAGCATTTTATATGTTTTGGCTTAAAATATGTTAATTTATGTTAATTTATGCAAATTAGGTTGTCCTGTGGTCTTCAAACGTTAGTGAAACGACTTCCATGGGGTGAAAAACCTGGGTGTAGACACCAAAAACACCGTTATTGGAGATTTTGTCGAAAAGTTAGAGCATTTTATATTTTTCCGGCTTGAATTATGTTAATTTATGTTAATTTATGCAAATAAGGTTGCTCTGAGGTCTTCAAAAATTAGTGGAACGACTTCCATGGGCTGAAAAACCTTAGTATAGAAACCAAAAACATCTCGTTGGGTGACTTGGTTGAAAAGTTAGAGGATTTTATATTTTTTGGCTAAAAATATGTTAATTTATGTTAATTTATGCAAATTAAGCTGTCCTGTGGTTTTTAAAAATTAGTGAAACGTCTTCCATGGGGTGGAAAACCTTAGTATAGACACCAAAAACACCTCGGTGGGTGACTTGGTGGAAAAGCTAGAAGATTTTATATTTTTCGGGTTAAAATATGTTAATTTATGCTTATTTATGCAAATTAGGTTGTCCTGTGGTCTTCAAAAATCAGTGAAACAACTTCCATGGGTAAAAAACCTTAGTATAGACACCAAAAACACCTCGGTGGGTGACTTGGTTGAAAAGTTAGAGCATTTTATATTTTTTGCTTAAAATATGTTAATTTATGTTAATTTATGCAAATTAGGTTGTCCTGTGGTCTTCAAAAGTTAGTGAAACGACTTCCATGGGGTGAAAAACCTTAGTATAAACACCAAAAACACCTCGGTGGGTGACTTGGTTGAAACGTTAGCGCATTTTATATTTTTTTGCTTAAAATATGGTAATTTATGTTAATTTATGCAAATAAGGTAGTCCTGTGGTATTCAAAAATTAGTGAAACGACTTCCATGGGGTGATAAACCTGGGTGTAGACACCAAAAACACCGCTATTGGTGATTTTGTCGAAAAGTTAGAGCATTTTATATTTTTTCGGCTTGAATTATGTTAATTTATGATAATTTATGCAAATGAGGTTGCTCTGATGTCTTCAAAACCTAGTGAAACGACTTCCATGGGGTGAAAAACCTGGGTATAGACACTAAAAACACCTATGTGAGTGATTTTGGCGAGAAGTTAGAACATTTTGTATGCTTTTGACCTGGCATATGCGCATTTTTAGCGATAATTATGTTAATTTATGCTAATTTATGCAAATTAGATAAATTTATGGGATTTTTAAATCAACTAAGACAAAGTCCGTGTAATGAAACCCCATAAATAAAGACAAATATGCATTTGTGAGAAAGTGTGTCGAAACGTCCAAAGCTGTGTCGAAATGACTCACTTTTTGGAGTGTTTCTGTGTCGAAGTGTCTCTTCTGTGTCGAAATGGCACTGTGTCGAAATTGCACTGTGTCGAAATGACTGGCATCCAAATTATTGACGTAAAATGCAAACAAGGCCCGTCGGCGACGGAAATAGGCCTCAGCCTCTAATCATCGTTTAAAATTAAAAATCATTCGAAACAAAGAGCACACTCGACAATAGCCCGCCACCATTAAAAAACTGCACATTTTGCTCAATAGTAATGGTCTAGCTATCTGGTCTGGTTTTCCAGATATTACAAAAATAATGGCCATTTTGGCCTTCATGACCTTGTTTCTGCCCGAATCTTGCCTAATTTCAAACTCATCTGAGCTATTAGTGAAATGGATATATGGTATGAATTTTGGAGCGATAGGCCTACATAAAAAAGTGTTGAGTGAATCACGTTAACGGGAAAATTTGTCAATCGGAAGTGGCCGCAGGTCGGCCATTTTGAATTTGATAAAGTTGAAATTTTTCATGGTATATCCCTACCCGAAACTGCACATTATGTTCAATAGTAATGGTCTAGCTATCTGGTCCGGTTTTACAGATATTACGCATATTAAAAAAATAATTGCCGTGGCCACCATGACCTAGTTTATTGCCCAATTTCGAACTCATCTGAGCTATTAGCGAAATAGATATATGGTATAAATTTTGGAGCGATACACAAAAAAATGTTGAGTGAATTGAGTTAACGAGAAAATTTGTTGATCGCAAAATATTCAAGGTCATAGGGGTCACAGAGAGGTCAAATGTGAAATAAGTCAAGCTTTAGTCATGATTAGTAGTAGTAAATCTTTGCTTTACATCACTTTTCGGCACAAAAGGTCTTTTAAGTGACTTTGTAATACGATAAAAACGTTGTAGTCAATTGATGAGATGAGTAGTAGTAGTAAATCATTGCTTTACGTCACTTTTCGGCACAAAAGGTCTTTTAAGTGACATTATAATACGATAAAAACGTTGTAGTCAATTGATGAGATGAATGATGTACAGATGATGTGAGGGTGGGGGTGATAGGGCATGGTGGGTTATTGAGAGCGTTTTCCTTCGCTCGCCCGATAAAGGGTTCTGGGCAATGAAATGAAATGAATCGGGCTTTAGGCCACCTTTGTGCACATATAGGCTAAACTGGGCCAGGAGAACCTCCTGAGGATGGTGAGATGATTGAGATGACACTGTCCTCCAGACACAGGATTCGAAATTCGAGCCCTGGCGGTCTGAGGCCGAGCACGCTACCTCTCGGTCACGGAGGCTCCCCACAATACTAACTTTCACACGTGGATGGGGAAGAAACAATTTTATTTCTTTCAAACCGCCGAGACCGGGAACCGAACCCCGGACTCTGGCGTGAAAGGCAGCGGTGCTAACCACTACCCTAGGGCCCCCGCCCTTGGGTTCTGGGCATGTCTAGGGGATATACCCCCAAACATGCCCAGACGGCCGGAGACTTGAGTTTCGCTGTACAATTTATTGATGAAACTCTGTGGCATTTTGCGCAGCTCCGCTATCCTCGGGTCGGATAGTCCCCAGAGTAACAATAGGAAGGATCACTCCCTCTGGGTAACTCCATTCATCCCACGTGAGAGACCTAATGTCAAACACGCTATTGCCGGTTATTTAAGGCTACCACAGCCTACATCAGCGCCAGCACTGATGCGGGTGCTGCATTGGCTCCGCTGTTGAGCGGAGGAACCAGGGTACGCCACTGGCAATCCGTCCGAAGATTATAGCCAGATACGAGGAGGCTGCAGCTGCCCTTGGATGACTGCTGTAGACTAGTGCTCCCGTACAATGCCGTAACAGCATCCAACAGACGAAACAGATCCCTAATGACCCTCCCCGAATGGGGGCGAAAAGTACTACTACTAGCAATCATCCCAGTACCCCTAGTCATGATTAACCTGTATGTGAAGTTTAATGTGCATTCCACTTACGCGAAACAAGTTATATAGCTAAAAGTGGCGAACAGACAGACAGACGCGCCTGATGACGACAATAGGCAACAGCCAAAATTTTGGCCGAGGCTTAAAAATCGCAATAAATCTACCATTTTGATTTTTTTTTCAGCCATTATTGAACTTGTCCGAGAACTGCATGGTCACTAGTAACATGCATAACGAATTTGGGAAGGATACATGAAAAACTTTTCATGTTATCGCGCCCACAAGGTGAAATTATTGACGTAAAATGCGAAAAATCGCAATAAATCGGCCATATTAGAAAAAATTTCAGCCATCATTGAACTTGTCCGAGAACTGGTCACTAGTAACATGCATAACAAATTTGGGAAGGATACATGAACAAGAACCCTGCGGTTCTGAACATTATTGAGAGTAATTTTTTAAGAGTAATGCATTAGACTGAGGCTGATATTTATATTAAGCAATGGGCCATGTAAAATTGTAATCAAAACAAATATATTTTCCGCCTATACAGCCCAGCAGATACTATGTTAAGTCAAAGTTGGCTTAAGGCTGGTACAGCGTCGTATTAAGTGGGCCAGCATTGACACAATCTTGACACTGTGTGCAGATGTGTACTGGTAGCTTCAAATTACCGTACCAAATAGCGATATCCTTCTAAAGATACGAATTTTTGAAATTAGCTGTTCACAGACTGTGTCACGGCTGCAGATGTCTGCCAGCCCTGCACTGACAAGATACGACTTTTTATGTCTCCACATCGTTGGGACGCATATCAGATTATAGTAGCTGAAAAATGCTTTCTGGTGATATAATTATTTTTACTGTATCTTAAATACTTTTTTCTGTTATTGATTTAAAACCATGTTCAAATGGGTACGTTTTCGATGTAAATATGTATTTATTTACATGCGCTGCAGTTAATATCCAATGCACCTTTGGCGTTACAAGGTGCATTAGACCACTAATTAGCAGGGGACGTCAGCAGTGTCCGTGTGTCTGCTAGTTGTGATAAACATCCCACTTCAAATACCTAACTTTTTCAATTATGGTCGTACGGACATGTAATAAATATCACCAGAAAACTTATTCAATGCTGAAAATAATGATATAAATAAGTTAATGATAGCGCCTAAACTCGCAAAGTTATTGATTTGAAAAATAAGGCAGGGTATAGCAGTCTATCATTATTGAGAATAAAAGTAAACGGGGTATGTCACCACGAGACACCAAGCCGATGCAGGCATTGATGACGATGGCCCATAATTAGAACAACACTGCACCAACGTCTCGCGCCGACCATATTCACAGCCACGTGCATTACAGTGCCTCAGAGTGTAATACACGTAAAGATAATATCTGTGCTAGTGCGTGCGCGTATTGTCTGTTTAACGCCAATCTTGGTTACCATAGAAGACGCCCGCCTCGTCTGTTTGCCATTGAATATTGTATTGAGAATACAGTGTACATCCATAACATTTTTTTTTTAAATTGTATTTAGCAATGTATTATCGATCAATCCTAGAGTTTTGGGTTGAGTTAGAGTGTTATGTGTGTGACACAATAACAGAACCATAGCGTGCAGTGTCAGCCTTGATCTCTCACAGCTATTTTTCACACCTGATGTCGGCACCTGGATTAAGTAGGCTCTACTAGGCTGTACGTTGAGTTGTGTCAAAAAGACGGCAGCTCGTCAGCATTGCTTACAGCATAAGTGATGACTGCATGGTCATTGCACTGACTCAGTGATCATTGAGTCAGACATATTGATCAGCGTTTCAGCCATACGCTGTTAAATATCACCCATGCGCTCTAAGATTGAAAAAAGTAGCGTGCAGTGCATATATATAATAAACCAGCCCCTACTGCGTCTCCCTACCTGGCACATTTTTTAGGGATAATTCTGTGAAACGCAGTGACGTCACTTGGTGAAAACAAGGTTATGTAACACCCCTCCCCCATACTTCATTGTATTAGCCAGCTCGGTGAGAACAAAGGAGGTCAAGGTCATTGAGTTTCACAGAATAAGGTACATTTTCTTGCTGGCCCACAATGGAAAACTAGGACTCTGTATTCAGTATATCAGTCTTATTTTTTGACGGGTCGACATCAATTGAAAGTAGCTGTCACAGTCAGTGTCACATGTTTTGTAGGCCTACTGAAAAGTATAGGCCTATATTGAGATGTGGAAAAAACATTGCCTCAATTCTTATGAAAACACAAGCCACTTCCAGTACTTCTAAATTACGTGTGTTACCGTTAGAACCGGCAATTAACACAGGCTGTCAACTGCACTCATCAGACTGTCACAACGAAAATGGAGGTGTTTAAAGGGTGATGTCTTAAACATCAAATTCGGCCCATTTTATATTTTTTCTAGAGCTTTTTCACTCCTCTCAGATACGACTACCCCTTTGATGCGACTTTAGTTCTCTGGCAGTATGAAAGTCGTGTCAGAGGGAACAACTGTACTGTGCAAGCAAAAAAAAAAGTTTTTTTTTAGTTTCGTTTTGTGGTGTCTTCCTATTTGCGCTTTAAATATAGCTAACTGACTGATTTTGTAATATAATGGCTTTTAATATCAATTTTTCATGAGATGTTCTTCAAAAAAACGTGCCAGATATTACTTAGTGGGAAACCACACATGCTGCAAATTTTATGCAGCAGTGTAAGGGTTAATATTTCACCATACTTTGTCCTTTTTCCATGTCAAATCGTCGCAATGAAAAAGTTAACTTATATATAACGGGCATTGCTATATGTTTCTGTATAACCGCGTGCATTGATTCACAATAACCACTGGGCCAACAGTAGCCCAGCACTGGGGCAATGAGTTGTGCTTGCCGGGTGATAGCTGATCACAGGCATACCACATCTGGCTTTCCGTCTCTACAGTTGGTTCAATCCAGACTTAAAAATTGATCATTTCATCAATAATGGCGCTAAGAAAGTTTGTAATATATCAATCTTGAATAGTTTGAGCTGAAAAGAACAAATATATATCTTGAATCCTGATATATTTACAACTTAAATAGATTTAGTTCAAGTCAGAAGTGAGAAGGTGGCGAGCCGGGTGTGTATCATGTGTATACACTGACATACACAGCCACAATTAACAAACACAGTAGCTGCTTACATTACAGGTGAGCATATACTGCCTTTCGAGTTTAAAGCAGTATCAGCTCACTCACGGAAAGTGTGATGGCCCTTCAGTATATGACTGACCCAGATATCACGCATGAAATTGGTCGAAATGACTTTTTCGACCAATGATGAGCCCGAGATCTAGTTCAACCTGATTGACATTAAACTGTATCAATGTCATGTGTCTGTTGTCCATGTTGAAATATCCACAGATGTGAGTGACCTAGTTGTTGTGTGTCTCATTGGTCAGGGAAGGCCATCTCGTCCAATAGTTTGCCTAAGATGTAGATCAACAGCACTAAGAATTTTTTTACCACAATATTGGCTGTGGCGCTGGATGCGATTAAGACCAAGGGTTAGATTTTAAACAGCAAGATATATCATTGCAAAATATTGCATCTATATCATAATATATTTGCTTTGGAAAGTAGAACATCTGCCAGCTTCCCCCAGTTTCAGACTGTCATTGTGGCAATTTCTTAAGATTATATTGGACTAGTTTGATCCAAAGGTAAGCAATGTTTTCAGTGAAATCCATTGGCTATCTACAGGGTATAAACTGATGGCTCAACCCACAGCTCAAAAATTGGTGACCACTAACTGTCGTAAAATTGACAACGGGAATCCTAATAACTCCGCAAATACAGATATTTACGTTTATTCAGAAACAACGTTTGGTTGGTCTACTGTAGGCTATAGAATGACAGAAAACTGAACCTATGCATTTTGCCGTATTTGAGAAGATGTGAGTGATAGTCATTTGGGACACACATTATATGAACACAACAAAACAGTGCTCAGAATCCCTTTTGTGAACCATATTAAAACATTATTGGAATGAGTTCTAATAATGTAAAAATTACCGATAATTAAATCAGGTATAGCCTAGGCTACAGATGATAAAATGAAAACTAACAATAATAATAGTGTACACATTTTATTGCAGCCGCTCATAAATGCTTGAAAGTAATATGCACAATTTATTACAAAATAGATTTTAATAAAAATAGATTTTTCACAATCATATATAGATTACTGTGACTTGAATAACGAGTTGATGAGAGGTTTGTTGGGCGGATGAATCTATTTTAACATGAGACCCTTGTGGACTTTTCCACAAAAGAGGTTTTACTAAACGCAAGCTTATTCTTGACACAAGTGTAACTAAACAGACTGTAGGGCCTAACTAAACAGACGATTACAATTTTCATGAACTGTATCCACAAAAACAGTTTTGCTCATTCTGATATCGTTTTAATGCAGTATCACATACTACCAGGTATGATCATTTCGCTATTTCAACACTTGACATAAAATACAACTAGCTACGAACTACAAATGTTGCTTAGAATTCAACTATCTAGGCCCATAAGATAAAACGCAAGTCACAACTTTCCGATATCTATTCTTGTTGTGCCGATTTGTGTTAATTGTTATCCCATGAAAATAAATTGTTTCAGGGTATATCTCTCCCTCAAACTGCACATTTTGTCTTATAGTAATGATCTAGCCAACCAGCACGGTTTAACAGGGGTGATTGAGACATTACAATAATATTTGCAACAAGAGTTTGTCTGTAATTTTCAAGGTTTGTTTCAATAGTAAAACAGAATTTAGCAAACAGTGTATTTGCCTTAAAAAGTTACTAATATGTAGAAAATATCACGTGCAATGAATGAACTGAATGGAAATAGTCTATTTTATTGTGTTGAATCATTTAAGTTCAAACATCGGAGTATCGTCAAAATCCAAGGTTATTGATGGGAGTGTTACTTAACGAAATAAATACTTATCCTGTTATCAATCAAGGAAATAAACGTTGGCCCCTTCATTTCCTATAAATAATGAGTTTGAGTATGTCCAAAATTACACAGAGCACTGTGTAGTCTGTTCCAACCAGACACAGACGGCACGCGTGTATCAAAATGCGGACAGCTCTCTCAGCAACACGAAGACTTGACCCAATGTTGTTTCAATGTTGGTCCAGCACTGTTGGCGGTGGGCTAATATTGAAACTACATTGGGTCAAATCCTCGCGTTTGCTGGGCTCCACACAGGTGTCTGTCTACACCCACCCCTCCTCCACCATAATATTCTCGCCAGCCGATCAGGGTACTTTTAGCAAGACAGACAGCCAATCACAAGCTTACTACAATACTTGAAATTGAGAGCGGGGGACATATGACGTCAACCATCAGCAAATTTTAACATGTGAAATAGCAGTGTCTACGGTGGGCAAAGTAGTACAAAATAAGAAATACAGGAATTGCTGCTTTATATCTTGCTTAACTGGTAAATACGCAACACAAAATTTAAAAAACTTACGCAGTTCTAGTCTATGGGCATGTTTACATCATTATGGTCATATTAGGAAGCAAAAATAAAAATACTGATTTTTTGATGATTTTAGCCTGATTGTGTCGCCTTAATTTTAAGTACAAATACACATTACAATTTTTCAATTACAATTACTCAATTACATTTGTAGTTGACCCAACCCTGGAGTTACTCTACCTTTTCCACCAAAAAAGTATGGCAGTCCACCTTGATTTACCAACAATTACCAAGCAAATTGCACTGGCACTTGTCAGTAGCAAGTTAGATTATTGTAACTCATTCTTTCACAACATGTCATAAAGCTCCACAAATTCAAATTGATTTGTTCTTCCCGGTATAAAACCCAGACTGGGTCAAGATCTTACTCTATAGCTGGCCAAGCTTATACAGGGAACGCTCTGTCTGTGCCCATACGTAATGCCCAAACAATTTTTACATTCCGTAAATTACTTAAATCTCACCTATTTGATCATGCTTTCCCTCCTTAGCTCCTCAGTGGCCCGGCTCCCTGTTGACGAACCAACCTGCTTTGGCCTGGATTATGACACATGACCAAGCTGAGGATTTGTGCGCCTGATGATTTAGGCGCTATATAAATTTTTTGGATTGATTAAGACGAGTAGATCAATAAATGTGAAGTAAGATCTATATGTAATAAAATGGAAATTCAAATTTTGCGTAGATTCAGCTATTTTTCTAAAAAATACAAACCATTGATGATAAACAATTGACCATTACAACTCAGAAGTGGTGACAGTTATTAGTCGCAAATTTTACATCATGTTTTGATTGTCACCCCTAACACTAAACTTTTGAACCAATATTGGTAGAATTGAGGTGCTTCTCTGACACTGGCGCAACATTAAACCAACACTAAACATCTTGTGTTTGCTGGGACAGCGTTTTTAAACAGCAATTGATCGCAACCCAGCAGTGACAGGCGTTGCTATTCTTGTTGATTTTAACTAATCCCTGTGCGCTGTGATTAGGAACTGCAATTGACGATCACTACTCAGAAGCTCAATGTGTGGATTTGTCACACCACTTGTGAACAGCAACTGGAAGTAACAAAAAAATATATTAAAAAGCAAGATAAACTACTTCAACTAATAATAATGGATAAATCAGTTTATATTTTTACTTATGATGACTACCAGTAAAAATATTTAACCCCCCCCCCCCCATTTCCCCCACCCCACCAAAAACATTCCAAAGAATTTTTTTTAAATCTGTACGATATTTTTTTACATACCACAATTCAGTTTCAGATTCTTTTCGGTCGAATCTTCCAAAATTTAAACAGATTGTGAGAAATACCTAGAGAACTGTCACATCATATTTGAATGCAATCCAACAAATGGTTAAGGGAAATATTGCGTCCACAAGTTTTTCTGGCAGCCATCTTTCAAAAGTGTTTAGGGTTGGTGCCCCAGGAAATATATGGGAAGAATTTCCCAGGCATATAGGTCATATATGATATAGTAGTGTGGTTGTTCAGATAAAAGTAACAGATGGTGGACGCAGACTGTTCAAGTTGCTAAAAAATAAAAGTAATGCATCCGAGGCGATTCTGGACAGTAATGTTATAGATATCGATTAAAATACCCGACAGTACCTGACATCAATCGTCATGTCATATCTGAAACATTGTAGTTGATTCAGACCTGGGTGTCACATATCAAAACAGTTTAAAACATTAACCCTTAAGGCGCTGAATATTTTGTATATAAATCATGGAGACCAAAGGGTTTTATTCAATTCGAAATCAGCATAAATGTCTTAGTTAGCTCTTTCCTATTCATTTGAATACTTATGTTGTGGGTCTACGGCCATTATAAATATTTTTAATCTTACAGTGAGGGGATTGACTTTAGACATCAGAATCTGACGTCTACAGATAAGTCTATCCCCGCGCTGTAAGACACTGTGCACGAAGCTGATTGTGACAAATTACTGGGATCTTGACCCTCAGAATCTGTCAAACAATAAAAAATGTAAGGCTAATAACAATGTGACCTAGATTGCGGACAACTGGGGTTAGTGGAAAAAAAATCTCCAGACAGATAATAAGAGTAAATATGAATACAGTACAATACACTTGATACTATGACCTTGTCAAGCAAATTTAAAATCTGCGTAGGCTTAATGCATTATGCTGGACCAGCTTCGTAGATGCTGGGCCTAAACTTGGAACTAAATTTGATTCAACTTTTAAACACGAGGCATTGAACCAATGTTGGTTTAATGCTGGACCAGCGTTGGAGTCGGTGGACAGTAAGACGCTCATAATCACACAAAAAGGAGACAACAAACTAGCAGTGAGTGTTTATACATTTTTTAACAGCCAAGAAGGCTCCACTCTCGCACTTTTCAAATAAAAGTTATAAATTAACTAGAAGTAAGTGTTTACCATGTAAACACAAAAGAAGGCTCCCCCTCGCACTTTTCTAATAAAAGTTATAAGTTAATTATAATTTTACCAGCTAATCAATCTGTACTGTAATTATCAAGTAATATTAGGAGACGGAGGCTAGCAGCTTTAGGCAAATATGTTTTAGATGAGAGCGCGCATTGGATTTAGGCAGCACAATACCAAAAAAACACTCTTCATTTTCTGCCCAGCACGCGCATTGGATTGTTGCCGATTTCCGAAAAAAACCAGTTAATTTCGCAAGATAAAAAAAACTTTTTTCCGAAAAAAAAGGTTATTTCAGGAGATAAAAAAACATTTTTCCAGGATGTTTTTTTTTTCTGTTTTTTTCGTCTCCCTCATTAATTTTTTTTCAACTAGATCAAAAGTTTTTTTTTTATTTTGTCGCCCTCATTAACTTTTCTAGAAATTTGTCCAATGTTTTTTTCTGTTTCGTCGCCCTCATTAACTTTTCCAAAAATCGGTTCAATATTTTTTTTCTTAAATGTTTTTTTACAGCCCTCCCTCATTAAATTTAGGATTTTTTCCGATCTAAAACAGAGAAGATTTTGGGTTTTTTCCGATCTAAAACAGAGAAAATAAACAATGTAGCCTGAGGGTGACAAGGTGCTGTATTGACCCAAAAAGATTAAAGATGGCAGTCATAAGCCGGTATGTTTTTTCAACTTTTTGAAAAACTGATGCAGTTAGTATAGGAAACAATACTAGCATGCAGTACGTTGAATATTGAGTATATCGGATAAGTTATCAGGGTTACAAGATTCTAATTTGTTGAAAAAAGATTTAGAGATGAATGCCATGACCCGGATATTTTCATGAATTTTCTGAAAAATTGATGCAGTCTAGGAATTAATACTACTATGCAGTATGTTGAATATTCTGTATATCGGATAAGGGCTTTGAAGTTATCAGGGTGACAAGGTTCGAATTTTACGATAAAAGATGGCCGCAATGACCCTGATATTTTTCTGAACTTCTGAAAAATTGATGCAGTCTAGGAATTAATACTACTATGCAGTATGTTGACTGACTATTCAGTATATCGGATAAGCGGCTTTGCAGTTATCAGGGTGACAAGGTTCGAATTTGACGAATAAAGATGGCCACCATGACCCAAATATTTTACCGAATTTTCTGAACACTGAGTGAATCAAAAAAGCGGGTTTATAGATATCAGGATGACAAGGTCCTAATTTGAGGAAAACAGATTAGGGATGGCTGCCATGACCAAATATTTTATCTAACTTTCTGAAAAATTGATGCAGTCTAGGAATTGATACTTACATCCAGTATGTTGAACACCAACTGAATCGAAAAAGTGGTTTTGTAGATACAAGTATCAGGGTGACAATGTTCTTATTTGACGAAAATAGATAAAAGATGGCCGCCAAGACCCGGATATTTTTCCAAAAAAATTGATGCAGCTTAGGAATTAATACCTGTATCCAGTACATTGAACACCAAATGAATTGAGAAAGCGGTTTTGTAGATATCAGGGTGACAGAGTATGGATGGATACATATGCATAAATCAAAAAGTATTTTGAATGCAAACTAAATCGATGTGACATCATAGGGATGCATGAACCATCAATGCATCTCCAGTGACAAGTAGTAACGACGGCGGAGAAGAGACGAACAGTTCAGAGAACATTGCTCTTTGTAACGTGAACGAAAAATTATACTTTTTGCTTTCACAGGTTAACTACACCTCACAGATTGACCAGCAGGATCAACACAATTCTCCATCTCCATGTTTAGCACATAATAAGGATCAGTTTCTGTAGCACCTGTAAACAATAAACAAAAATAAATACCACCGTATTTTGTGAATATATACGTAAGATAAAATAGCTTAACACAATAAATTTGTTGCTAAATTGCTAACTGTATACTTTAAACCCAGAATTAGGACCCGTGATCCCATCAACATAATATTTATTATTTACTGTTAAGAATTTTTTTTTTAATTACCTTAAAACTGATATGAAATGATATGATGAAGTATGTAATTTCCACACGAGACCACACATAAAATGGTCAAACTCAATGAAATGACTGATGTTAATGTAATGACATGCGTGGACTGAGAGGACAGTGAAGCGATATAATGGGAAGTGGAGACAACATTGGCATGGGCTAGCAACAGGTACACTGGCCAGGCATGCTGAGCAGCCTGGCAGCGATCTGTGGTGAGAAAGCCGTGCCTACCTGGGGGCTGAAGCCTGTAGAATGACGTCAGATGAAAATGAATCACAAATCGTCAGGGATGACCAGCAGCGCCATGAGAAAGATGGGTTATGGATTACGATATCTCTGCCACCTCTGTGTTTCCTTCCATTGATATACTAGCGCCAATCCACACAGCATGATTACAAAGTAAATTTCTGGGAAAAATGCTTTTAGGTCGTTACAGAATAGTAATATTTGGCACGTCATAAGACACAAACAATTTCAGAATAGTGGGCACAAATGTTAAAATCTGATTTTGTATTTTTATAAGTAATGATTTTGAAGGTTTAAAATAAGAACCAGAAGCTGACATGCGCGCGCATGCATATAAAATGTCCAATGCAAGCAGTTTTTTTTTAAAGCTGAAAACACAGAGAAGGCAGGGTACGTACATAGTACGTGTTGACACTTGGGGTCTGTCAAAGAAAAGCATGACATGTACTGCATTGTGAACCTGGGGGGTAGATGATTTCATAAGGCTGATCTGATAACATGAATAATATGGGACTAAGCCATGTATTTATCACAATTGTGACAGCAATTAACTTAACTAAATTTATAAAATGAGATGATTTATGTGACTAAATGAATGGAAAGATATTTTGTCCTCTTTTTGAGACTGAAATATAAAAAAATATAACATCTTCCTTTTTTTGAAGTTGATTCAATTGTATACTTTTTGAGGGCAACTGTTTCAGGTCTATTGACCAAATATTATACCGGTAATTTCTCTAAACGATTACTGTTTTAATACACATGGCCATATCAAAGACAAGGCGTTTCATATAATAACTAACACTCATTCCAGTAAGCATCTTTTTTTTCTCACATCCTCAATACAAAGAAATGAGTAATGCAACATTAACAATACAAAAAGAATAGGCTCTGCCTGATTCATACCGCAGTATGAAAGAATAACAACTTATAGAGCCAGATTTATCTTTACAAAAAACACAAGGATATATATAGTAATATCCAAACAATGAAATGGATATGATAAATCACATGACATGCAGTTTATGAAACTAAATGAAGATCCAAGCAATGAAGCATCATCAAGATGCAAGTCATTTATAGCATCAGTCTTGAATGCGAGGAAAATGTTCATGCTTTGTTGAAAGGATGGTGATCAAATGTGTTGAAAATGGAAGTAAAATGGGTTTGACTGAAAAGATGGAAATGGGTAATATAATACACAATGATTACGTGACGGTGATTAAAAAATGCTAGTTTTGATACCATTTTAAATGATGTGAAATGTTTGAGGTGTATAAGTGGATGTTGAATATATGACAGTATAATGTAAAATGATGTATGGCACAACAACCTCAATAGATGCAACACATGACAAATGTCTGAAGTGTGACGAAAAGATGCTGGTGTTAGAATTCGATGCAGATGGGTTGATGAATCTAATAAACAGCTGGCCGCTGACTAATGGGTTCCATTTTGCACCATGGCTTGCCCCTGGCGAGCTCTTTTTGATTCCTCCTGGGAAATACGTTGCTGTATCAAATACTTTGCACGCTGCACAGCACTTGGAGTACCTGTCACAGTTACAATTCTGTTACGCGTGCCAGGGGAATAAACACCTTTTTTAGATATTTGAATATTAGCACCAGTATACTTCTGTAGCTCCACTATACCCCTACCACCAGGCCCAAGAATTGCTCCTACTATATGCTCACCAACCTCCATCTCTTTCTTACTGGAGTCGCTCTCATCGCCAGAGTTGGAGCTTGCAGCTGTTGCAGTTGGGAAACTACCCATACCAGTACCAAGCCCGAAAGAATTTTGATTGGTGCCTGTGTAGGCGGAACCACTATTATTAAAATTACCAGAGTTGTTATAATTGAACATAGCATTTCCTTCATTTTGTGCATTACCGCTATTTGCAAAGTAGCTGTTATTACTGGTGCTCTCACCAGTATCACCACCTGCCATAGTAGTAGTGGTACTACCGACAGGACCAAACACACTGGGATTACCATCACCTCCAGCCCCATTAGTACTATTACTCAACAAACTCCCAGTATTATTAGCATTGCCAGTGTTACCACCCAGTATACCTGCAAGATTTGCTAAAGTAAGATTTCCTTGGGTCTGTTGACCCATTCCCCCGAACCCGCCTGTTGCATTCATTCCCCCTAGATTTCCAATACTGCAAAGATTAAAAAAACCATAGCTCGCCAGGGTAAAGACAGCGGTGCTGATTTCTTCTGTGGCCTGTTCGGTATAGCCACTAGTTCTGAGTATTGTGCGCAGATTTTCCATACCAGGATTAGCCATGCCTTGGTTGGCATTTATGTGCAAATTGTTCATACTATTGTTCATGCCAAACATCCCGACAGGGGCGGCTCCCATCCCTTCTATATGGCCACCAGGACTATTAGCAAATGGTGATCCTGTAGGGTTGGATGAAGCAATGGGACCCTTAACATCAGCATAACTGATATTCGGACAGCTTGCACTCTGTGGATCTTCCATTACCTTCTGAATAATTAGTGACACAGCCTGTCGACATTGCTCCATCTCTCCAGCTAAAGAAAAAAAAATTCACAAGAGATA
Organism: Flabesymbios commensalis; assembly: GCA_964017125.1. Taxonomy (NCBI): domain Eukaryota; kingdom Metazoa; phylum Annelida; class Polychaeta; order Terebellida; family Flabelligeridae; genus Flabesymbios; species Flabesymbios commensalis. Next base: position 47,965,096 of record OZ024906.1, read on the forward strand.
ACTGCCACATTTATATCATATATAATATATCATACTATGTACCATATCTATTCTTATAAATGCCTAGAGGGGCTAATAGCAGCCTTGAGAGGAGGCAATTATTGAGGTAGTAACATGAATAGTCATGTGTACAATACTTATTTTGTCAGAAAGGGCAATGAGAAAGTCTTCTAGCTGCTATTTGTACTCAACATATTATATTAGTAAAATTTATACTTAAACTAACTTTTTTAATAATTATCAAATTCTATTGATTGGCCAAGAAAAAACAAAAGCTCAGGCAATCTAACAGCACCAAACTTGGACCCCTTTGTCACTCTTGGCTTAATATTTTTAAAGGCCTTATAAATGCACAAAATGAAAAATTACTAATACATGCAAACATTCCACAAACACCAATTTGGTTCAATGTCATAAGTTATGGGCAATGTATCGCATAGTTATCATGGCCTCTTTTAATCTATTGATGTAATTTAAACACAAAAAATATTTACCAGCAACCGTGACACATCTTTCCGGCAGATTCGTTTCCTTAGATTTCTGAGATATCTGCACATATGCTCCAGTCTCTTCTTTGATCTGACGTATATGGTTACCACCTTTTCCTATTATCATGCCAGCTGTAGTATTAGGCACCAAGACTTTGACCTGTTTTACACATTTCATCAGCTATTCAGACAAAAGATTTCAACTTTGCATTTATTTTGTTATTTCACTGTGCTTCAATCATTGAAAAAGAGCTAATGCAAAATATGATATATGCATATTAAAAAAAGTGAGCATTCGACAAAGTAAGTAATTTCCTTCAAAATATGCATTTGTTAAATGTGACGAAATGGCACATACATGTATATTACAAGGTAAAATTAAAAGAAAGGTACTGTACAATTGATCAAAGGATAAAGAGAAAGCTCAACACTCCACGGTAATCTATCAGAGAATGCTCAGAAAAAAAATGGTGAAGATAGGATCACTATTGGCGACTGTAGAGCATTGATGCAAATTGGCCAATTTTCGAACTTAACAGGTAATACATTAGAGAATGTCAGGAAAAATAAAGTGAAGATCACATCAATTTAGTCTTTTATGTTGAATTGTTGAATAATAATAACAACAATAGACAGCACTACTAAAAACAAAAGGAAAATGGTACTCGACTGGAGTTGACACTCATTCAGTTGTGGGCGATATAACGTTAATACGTACAGTACACTGGTAAACATTATTAACATTAACTGAATGACGGTCAACTCAGATCAAGTAGCCAATCACCCCGAAAACAGTAAATCTCCATCACATAGTGGGTGGAGACTTAAAAATGTCACATACAATTTTGGATTATTTCAGTAAGAATTATGTGGTGTAAAGCGGCTTAGTAAATTATATGTTTTGTAGATCGATGATCATTTCATACATTCTGGGATTCTTAGGTTAAACAAGCACATCGGGGCAGAAACAGGCCTCAGTCTCTTATCACCATTGAACATTGTGATTAATAATATATTGTGAAAACCTTTGTGGTGCCTATCTGTTTCTTTTAAAAGGAAATATTGGCTGATATTACTTTTAGGCGAGAGTTCATTAAATAATTGGTACTCCAGACTGCCGAGTCACGATAATGGAAAATTTTCAATAAAAAATAAAATTGAAATTTTGTCATTTTTTTATTTTATTATACTGTCGACCAGCTATTTATCGATCGATATAAACTGATATAAATTGAAAAAATAATGTAAATAATGCAAATTTTAAAATAAAATGAGTGTAGACATCTTTTATCGTTACAAAATTAAACAAGTTTAAACAAGTTAAACAAGTTTTTTAAATAATGTTTTCCACAACCGACTGCTCTGAATTTGGAATAAAAATTCTTGAGAACCAATTAATAAAAAAACCGTGGCATTACACTCAAACAACAACTTATCTAGCACAATCTGGTAAAAAAAGCACCATTTTCCCTGATAGATGAATCTAAAAATAGCTTTAGAATGCTTGAAGAGCAATTATCATATGCATCATAAATTTCTAGTCAGATTTTTTGTCTTGGCTCGTTACAAACACTGAGAAAGGATTTCATGCAAAAATGTATAGCCTTATATCGAAAACGAATCTTCCTTCTGAAATAAGCGATAATGAATTACTGGTGATAACATGATTATATACAAAAATATAATTATTTTTTTGTGCTATAATCTGAATTATTTATCACTTCATTAAATTTATAACACGATCTTTGGAACAACCTTTATATACTGATAATTATCTGTTCGAATACAATATGATCTTTACATATTCTACAATATAACACATTTTCTATAAAATAATATTATGTTGTATTACAATATATAAAGATACTACACAAGTCATAACATGTATTACATTTGCTGAGTGAACTGCAGTCTGAATGCCCAGAGTCAAATGCGAGTTGGCGTTGTCGGCGGTAGCGATTGGTATACGGGAGGCACATACTGTTTAGCACATACTGTTTACTCTATCAAGAAATCTTGGAACTTAAAACACAGTATTCTGGCAAAAAACTAGAAAAGGGGTTTTGAATTTTGGGATCCATGACCTTACCGTGTTATAACCGATCAGTGTTATAACGATTTGTGTTATAACGATGTTTGCCCGTGATTATGGCCGATAGTCAGCTATTTTGATTTTCAGAGCATATCCTTACCTGAAACTGCACTTTTTAGTAACATTTGTCTAGCTATAGATATCAGGCATATTAAAGTTTATTATCGCTGATGGACGGCCAACTTTCATAACCCCAAAACGCACATCTACATCCCTTAAGGCATGTGTGTGCAATAAGAAATAAATCCACCCATGTGTTTCCAAGGTCTGCTCTGGAAACAAAATGTGGCTGGAAATCAGGAATATTAAAGCTAATAATGACCATTTATGTAGGTGAAATTTTTTCTTTTTATAAACATCAAGAGGTAAATCAGTCACATCTACACCCCCCTAAGGGATGTGTGTATGCAAAATGATAGAAATCCTCCCATGGGTTTCCCAGATTTGCTCCAGAAACGATATGTGGCCGGAAATCAGGAATATTAGACTAATACTGGCTGATGGTTGGCCATTTAGGTGGGTGAAATTTTATATAAATACCAAAGCAATCTGAGAGGATTATTGCTTTTGCATTCCTTAAAACTGGAGGTCTTTAGTAATAGTAATCCCTCTTCCCGACTCATAGTCACGTAATGATGTTGACATTGATAACAGCTACCCTATAATTTCCAGCGATCGAAATTAGCGGTGATCAGAGGCCACCAAATATTCTGTCGGATGACAACAAGATGGTCAGTAGTGATCTGGCCGGCAACTAGAAATTTGGCAGCCAAAAAATGTCCATAAGTCAAAAGTTGTCCCATTGTTGCTGGGTGATAATATAACTTTAGTCACAATATTTTTCACTGAGCTCAGACTTCAACCCAGCAACTTTCCATATGAAAGGCTCATGCTATCAACCAGTGACATGCCAGATACCGCCACAGAATCTACTTTACCGTAGGACAGGGATTTAATGGCTTTTAATAGCACTTTGATTCACCACAGTCATAAAAGAACTGGTCATCGCCGGTAATGTTTTATACAAATCATGGATAATGCTGGTTTATTGTTGATTAACTTTCTATGATGCTGGCTCAAAATAAAACCAACATAAGCCTCATCTTCTTGTGTTTGTTAGGTAGTTATTCCAACATTACGCATTTTTTTAGTTTGAGGAAGAAAATTATATCACAGGTTCATATTAATTTATTATTGTGGGTAGTGTTGCGAGATTGAAACCAGAAATTAATATAGGGTTGCTTCAGAATACTGATCAGGTGATAAATGACACATATGTACTGGCTTAGGTTAGAAAACACGAAATGTTTAATTATTAATTAATGCATGCACACTAAAAACACAACAGGCCAAAATAAGATTGTATTGAATGCGATAGAGGAATTTGCATAACATGTTTTTGCGGGAATATACGGTACCATGCATTCTTGTACTGCTGTCACCTGCTTGTGCCTCTCAAGATTGGCCTTGATATCTCCTTCAACAGGTTTGGGGTTGGGATCTGGTTTCTCTCTTATTTTTTCCATGATAAAATTATGGACTGTCTCTACACTTTCTGCAGTTCCAGTGATGAGACATACTCTTTCACTTGTTCCTGGACAGAAACAGAATGGTTAAGCAAACTCATTTAAAAATAGTACATGTATGTGTGATGACAAAACACCTCACCTACCTGAAGTGAAACAATGCTTTAAAAATAATCAGCCATCGTATTAACAATTAATCACTGTAGCATTAACATAATAAATACCATTATAGATTAGTGTCTTACACATGGGGTAAAAAATTAAGGTCCTTAGTCAAGGCATTATGAAGTTGTTGCGCTTATAAGCATCTGCACCGCCCGCCTCCGGTAATCACAATGCCCCACAGCCTTAATGGCTGAGGGGCACTGACTGGCACAGAACATGTCATCAAAGTAGGCCTACATATCAGTTAGAGCAACAACACTGTAGATCTGCTAATTCTCACCTGTTCAAATTTTCAATAATTTCCAATTTTTGGACTTTTCACGTTTTGAAGTTTTCAAGTTTTGAATTCGCGAATTTTCATTTTTCTTTAGCATTATAATAATAATTTTCGCGAGATTATTGAACTAGCGAATTTGCCGTCCTCGCGACATTCACAAAAACTAAATCCTCACGAATATCACCAGATCTACATTATCTCACGGCTCGAAATTAATTTCTACTTGTTCGGACGAACAACTGGCTGAAAATTCTACTACATGTAGTCCTTACCCAAATATAACTTTACCTTCCTAATGGTTAATCTGATCTGAATTAAATTTTGTTTGAAAAAGAAATTAAATGCTGTCTTCAATCAGCCAACTGCAGTGTTAGCATGCTGGGTTGTCGTGCCTAGACACGGGATTTGCTACCAAGCCCTGTGCTTGTGAAGCAGGGGCACTCATCCGGTACTACAAGCCAGTAAAACTGAACTCGTCCTTCCCAGATTGTTGGACATCTTGGTCGATCTGACAGGGCTAATTTCGAGATCTGTATCTATGCCCAGCTAATCTGTCTGCATTATTGCCAGCATATGAGGAATAAATTAAGAAGCTTTTAAGATTGTCTAAGCCAAAAACTTGCGATATCGACTCAGTACTATCACACATACTGAGGCAATGCGAGACTCTGGTAATACCAACACTCACTGATATAATCAACAAGTCCTTAACCTATGGTAGGGCTATGCCATCTAAGATGAAGCAGGCAATAGTAACCCTATTATTCAGAGATATGCTCCGGAAACCAGATAGGGCATAAAAAAAATAATTGTTGGTTTCTGATTGCTGACCGACCCTGGCTGATTTTTGCGATTCATTTAATTTTATGCTGTTAAAAATATAAAATAAAATATTGCCGACCGTCCACCATTGAAAGGTTACAGAAAAAGTACTTGCAATCTCTTTACAAGAAACGAGTCTATATTTTGGCAGCGAAAAACTCGGCGATCATCATGTGTTCTGTTGGGATAGCTAGCACTGAATAAGGCTGCCAGGGCCTTTCGACATTGTCGATCTCTCACTATGTCCCGGCGAGGAACAAATGTTTGTTTACAAAATGAAAATGCGGAACAGTTCACTTCTGACGTGCATTGACTTGGCTGTTACCTCGCGGACCCCTCAATTATGTCGGTCAATCTGCGCATCAATTTGCCCAATATAAGGCCACATTTCCAAATTCTGAGCTATGCATCACAATAGTTCCAGGATTCAGCGCTTTTCGATGTGACATTGAGTGTGAAAGATTAATATCCCAACATCTGAAAAGGGCAATTCCACGGTGTCGGACGTACGTTTCGGACACTTATTTTATGCCTGGTGCCCCAACTGGGAATGAGAATTATATCAAGTTGTTGCTATTTCATACACACCAGCTCACTGTATCATGTGGGACATTTGAATATTTTATGTCATTCACACATATCGGCTATGAGCCAATATAAGGGTGGTGTCGGACGTACGCAGACAAATTGATATTTTGTAAAATAAATCTTCAGTGCCATATCTGTCTGAATCCTTGGGTGACAGCATAACAATGTGGCCTGATACTGATAGAGGATAGTGTTGTCTTATTATTACATATAAAATATTATTCATTTTCATTTTAATTGTTCTAGAAATTATTGGATATCTTTGGTGTCGGACGTACACTCACTTGGTGTCGGACGTACATGTCTGAAATTAAGGATTTTGCTCATCCTGCAACAGCCACAAGCAAAGTCAAAAATGTTGCAAATGCTTTTTAACAATCATTTTGAGGGGTTGGCATACACAATTACATAATATATCAATATATAACTATAAGATGTTTAATAATAGCAGTAACTGGCCATGCCGTAAACATATCATAACTGTGTTAGGTAAGAGTGAAGTATATAGTGCTAAGTTAACATCACTTTTCAGCTGGATTTTAGTTTGTAAAAATATAAGCACTGTAATTTACAAAATTAAAATGGCAAGTGAGTGTTTTACAAATCAGCCTTGATGCTGCCCAGGCTAACTGGGCATGGTCCATTGCCCCAGGTTATTTACATGATTTTATTTTATTATTTTATTTTATTTTTGACAGATATGTAGGGTGACTTCCCCCCATACATCATTAAATATCGATGTTCAATAGTCGATGAGGTACCATTAGTTTAGATGTTAGGCTTTTAATAATGCTGATTGGTGTTTTCTTGGTTGGTAAATATAGAGGGATGCATTCATTCACCATGTTCATGAACATTCATCAAGCTAGCAGTTATTCTGAACGTTAGCAGTGGTGCCGAATTCCAGAGTATTTGGCGACTTTGGCTGAATCATATTGTCTATTAAATGGCCTAAATTATCAACAGAGCACCACATTTATTTATTAAAACGCAGTTCAATGGTCATTCAGCACTCTTTACATAATTTTATAATGATCTATGTGCTGCATCTGGACTCCCAGATTCTTGAGAATATTCATCTAGAATTAAAAGACCTTCACCATGTCAACAGAGATTCAGTGCTGCACATGGTGTCGGACATGCACAAATATCGTGTTTGGCCTGCAGTGAGTTGCATATTCAACATGCAGCATTTGTACTATTGCATGCAGTTCTGATTGCATATTTGCATTAAGGGTACTATTTGTATTCAACATATTAGATAAATTAAAGTAAATATCCAACTATCATATCTAAAAAATAAAATAATTTACTATTTTGGTGTCGGACGTACAAGCTGATTCTCTTACGCATACTTTACACTACTTTGCCATTCACAATTGATGAATAATTTCTCTTTCTGATATTATATCCATCCATTACCTCATAATAAACTGACATGTGGCTGATTGAGCCATATAGTGGGTATGAGTATACTTAACAGCCTTGTGATTGACACAAGGTGTCGGACGTACATTACAAAAGTGTCGGACGTACGCTTGTTTGCATGGCGATAATCAAACAGGCAACCATCACAGTGACTCCATGTTGCATAGATGGGGTAATGGTACCATTTCTGTTTTGCATAAGGAATTTTAGAACACTGGATGTGGTTTGTCTGCTTGAAAAAAACCATTTTGATAATATTTGGTGTCGGACGTACATATTCGTTTTTATCAATTTAACACAGAATTGTCACACCTGAAAACCCATGTTGAAGAAGAGTACAGCCATCAACATATATATTGTTTTTAACAGACATCTTCTACTGATGAACAAACACTAAATATTTCCTACTGATGGCATTTCTTAAGTCATAGTGCAAATAATACAAACAGGTGTCAAATTGTGTAATATGTTACCAATGCCAAATAGTGTTTAAATGTTCAAGATCAGCGCGATTTTACAACAATGTAGTTCTGTTTCCTGGCCAAACAATTATTGATTCACAAAATTTGACAAGTTTTCTATGAAATTAAGATATGAAAATGGGAATCAGGCCATTTTAAAATTTTCACACCTAGTTTGACACTTTCATGGAATTGCCCAAAAATTCCAGCAACATGATTTTAATGACAATAGTTTAAATGTTGCTGATTCTATATTTAAACCAATAAAACTAATTTTTATGGGCTTCCTACATCGTCTTAGAATCTTAGATAGGTCTGATTACCATCCAGAGAAACCTCTTACGATTTTGGGTTTCAGTCACTGGGTGACACACCAGGCCTTATTGACTGTGGCAGGCAAGCATACATGTGCTGATGAGAGCTATAGCAGGCCCGTAGCCAGGGTCGGAAATCAGACGAGGCGAGCCCTGCCTCATGCTAGCTACGGGCCTGTATAGTATATATACACTGTATAGACAGAGTTTAAAACATAGCAGTATACACGTGACAGAAAGGGTCTATGCTACAGAATCTTTGAACAGTACTCTGATTGTTGCTCATATATATGAACATAGTCAAACGTTGACATTGTCAACAAATTTAGGGCCTACATGTTTTTTTTCTGGGAAGACTGAGCACTGAAAATGTGACTGAAATTGAGTAAATAGTACCAGTATTGACTACAACAAATCACAAGGTCCCACAAAAATAACCGACTGGGCAATTTGTGCAGACTGATTCTGCATGGGTCTCGCTCTGCCCATAACAATGTTAGCTGTTTAAACCTCTCATTTCAGTTCCAGTTTTTCAACCTTTTAAATCTTGAACCGTATCAATGTTTGCAAGGAAAATGTGACTGAAATTGAGTAAATAGTATTATAAAAAAAATGAAAATAATAAAAGAAATCTCAGTTTTCCCACCTACCCTGAACAAATTATAGCAAAAAAACATTAGTAGGAAAAAACATAAATTAAAATTGCTACCCACCATGTCCTATTTTCACAAACAATTGGAAACGCACAGTTACTTTTTTTAGGCCTAGTCAGGCTCTAAGCTAATCGGGCTGAAGGATCCAAGTTAAAAAAGTAGGTCAAAGGTTGCAACCTCCAAAAGACACATATATCCACCTGAGTGATGTGTGTGCACTATGAAAGAAATTCCACCAATGGGTTTCTGAGATATGGTCCGAGAATATTAGTCTCTAAGCTATTTTGGCTTGAGATGTAGTTCAAGAACTAGGTCAGAGTTCATAACCCCCAAAAGGCACATCTACACCCCCTAAGTGATGTGTGTGTACAATATGGGTTTCCAATCTATGCTCCGGAAACAAGATTGTTAGTGTTTCAAATAGCTAGTGTCTACGCTACTTTGGCTAAGAGATGTAGATCAAAAGGTAGGTTAAAAGGTCATGACTCCCAATTTAAGGCACATGTATCTTGTACACACCCCTTGAGTGATGTGTCTGCAATATGGAAGAAACCCCATGGGTTGACAAGATATCCTCCGGAAAAACGAAAATGCGGACAATCGGAGGGACGGCCGGAGGTCCAGGCGACACCATTCCCCTCCCCCTCAGGGAATAACAAAAAGTATTAACATAAAAAAAACCTGCATATAGTATATATACATATAGTATCTACGGTAATATCAAACAACTTGAATATATACATATAATATATACTACCTGGATAATAATCATTTGCCTTTGACATTTTAATGTTAGCTCCAGAATCTTTCTGTACTTGTGTTATTGTTTCGCCACCTTTGCCAATAATAGCTCCTGCAGCTATTGATGGGACCAATACTTTAAGATGGACATTGTCAGCTGCCAGCGGCATGCCTGGAAATACAGAAAACAAAATTGAAATGAAATGAATCGGACTTGAGGCCACTTTTGTGCACATACAGGCTAAATTGGGCCAGGAGAGCCTCCTGAAAATGGTGAGTTGAGTGAGATGACACTGCCCTCCAGACACAGGTTTCGAAATTAACCCTGGCGGTCTAAGTCTGAGCACGCTACCCCGAAGGCTCCCCACAATACTGAGTTTTTATGAGTGGATGGTGAAAACGAACCCCGAACTCTAGCGTGAAAAGCAGCAGTGCAAACCACTACCCTAGGGCCCCCGCCCCAATACATAAAACAACAAAGATGTTTGTTAAAGACATTCCATGAATAAATTAAGGTTTGAAATTGTGTTAATCCCATAGCCTGTTATCTCCTGTAGCCTACATCAATTCTGTCAGCAACAGTTATAACATACATGTATACATGACAAAAACAAAGTGTGGTGTATAATTTTCTTGGAACACAGGTTTGCAATACATGTGATATTTAAAGCAGCTCCTTGGGATGACATCAATTTTCGTTTTTTATTTTGTAATGAAATAGTGTATCCCACAGATCATGATTTTATTTTTTAAAACTATTTTTTATTCACACTTTTATGAATCCGACTGTAACCCAAACAAACTTTTTGTACCTAAACACCTGCTAAAGGACGTTTGAATGTTCCTACTGCATTGGGCCACATGATACCGACGGCCTAGCGTTGAGCAGACATTCGGTGCTGCGGGAGAACCCCCATGATCAGCCCGTTCCCACAGCAATTAAGGGCGGCAGCTATTGATGTAACAATGTGGTTACTTTGAACATGCTGTCTGAGATGGTCAGTATTCGCCATCTATATTGTGGTATGCTGTAAACAAACTTGTTTACATGACAGTACATGTTTTGGAAATAGAGATTGTTTCGTCTTTTTCAGTGCTTTAACATTGTTTTTTCTACATTTTAATATTTTACTTAAGATCAGTAGGTTATATAGCTTCAAATAAATAAACTTTCAAAATTGACAAAATTAAAAATTCTCATCCCACGGGGCAGCTTTAAATATATTTAAATCTGGTCAACATTGAAAGTATTCTTTCTCATCCAATCCCAACCAGGACTATTTTTTACAATTTCATCATAGTTGGTTGGAGTGATAAAAATATGATCAGCATTACACTAAAGTAATACATGTACATGGATATATATATGTATATATTACTTATATCAGCTTCTATTTTATTTGCTAAATCAGGTCCTCCATTCATAAAAAAATCCATCAACAAACTATTGTTTATCTTAGCTAGTATTTTCCCCAATTTAACTGTGTGTATACATAATAATAGTATATGGGTCTGGTCATAAAATGCTCAGGCCATCTACAACACTGGCCGAACATTAAACAAGCACTGTGTCGGCGGCATACACAGTCAAGTGTTTTAAACTGTGTCTGTGTGGTCTTGACAGAGGCCAGCAAGTCAACACAGGTCATTGAAAGTGGCTGAATGGTGGATGAACGTCACCAAGACTGGCGCAGTGTTGTGTCAGCATTAGTTGATAGCGTGTGCTCTGGCAGCATCTCTTTCTCAGCTGGTCTCCTGTGGGACACCTGCCAAATCTCTGTATGATGTATGGAATGATAACGGAGCCAATATTTTGCATCTCATAAGTGAATAATATTAAATTGTGTTACAAAATAGTGTTTTAGATGTGTTATGCAATGTAGAATATAGCTTATTTATATAATGGGCTATTTCACCTTTTAGTTTTAATAATAAATTTTCGAATGTAAAACAATTACATTTTTATAGAGCAATAATGACACTCATGGCGTTCCATATCCATCCAGCGCTCACGTGTTATTTCAGTGAAGACCAGCGCACACTGCACGTGCTAGTCTATATATATTGGAGGGGATTTCCCAGGCAGCAAACACGAGATGTTCACTCAGTGTTGTTTTAATGCTGGGCCACCGTCAGACCTACTGCATTAAATCACCATTGGGTCGACTTGTGGTGGGTGGTACATGGACATGATCAAATCTGGGCTTAACATTACCCGTACACAAAATATGCAGTGATTATACACAAATGTTGTTAATTAACTAACCAACTAGGCCATATTTTTTATATTGATGTTTGTAACTACAAATGTCAAAATAATGACTCACACTTGTTTTAGTTTGTTCAATTATAATCATTTACAGGTGAGGTAGAAAGTCTCTACTGTACAGTCACTTTATACTTTAGACCTATTAGTGAGACATAACTCCACATTTAAATCAGTGAGCCTATATAACATTTTTCTACAGATTAATGATTTGTTTAAGCTAGGGCCTACCTAAATTTGCTTTCAGCCCCATATATTTTTTAGCACTAGGTTACGATCGGCGACCCAGTTGAAAAGTGATGTTGGCATTTTTACTGGAGTTTATATCGCAAAACAGGGCTACTATATTTTTAGCAGGGCCACTAAGTTTTTAAAGTTAGTAGCCCTGCTGGCCACCAATGATTTGCCATGAATTTTTAACCCTGATATTCATAGGCCTACATCATATTATGATGGCTCCTGGACACTGCCGACATCCAAAATTTGAGGTTGTATCATACAGAAGGGTAGACGTTTTTCCCGTCATCCGAGGCCTCAAATTTTAACTCGTATTATACATGGCGTCGCACTATACGCGGGGATATACGGTATCTGCATTTTGAGAAAGTTTCATAGAGAAACAAGCCAACCACGAGCCGGCAAATATAGCCGATTAAATGCCAATTGGCCAATAAGAAAAACGATGTCGGCAAAACGGACGTCGCTCTGTCGATTGCGATATCTTGGCCGTTTATTAAGCGATTTTACTCAAAATTTGTGAAGTCCTTCTAGTAACACTGGCTGGCCACCATTAACAAAATTAGAAAGATAGAATTTAAAATAAGCCAACAATGAGCCAATACATATTGATCAGTAATCTCTAATCGATACTGGCGAGATCGAGCCTTGAATCTACACTGCCATTCATTACGGAACGTCGCTGGTTTAAGCCAACCGTTCCGTTTTCAAAAGTGCTGCTCAGTGAATGTCAGAACGGCCCAAAATTTACCCCTGACCATGTTATCAGAAGCTTGGAATTTGATATTTTTTTTGGATTAAAAGCATTATGCTGGGTATAATTTCCGCAACAAAACACTGAAGGTATTATTGTGATTATACTACTCTTGCGTAGTCAACTGAACAGACAATATTTTTAGAGTTGTTTCAGAGATTGTTTTGTAATGTTATGGATATAATTTATTGTTAATTTCGGAACAAAATACAATAACACTCTCCGTAAAAAATATGCTTACTCAAATTACATTGCTTGTCGTTTATTTTTTATGGTCAATCAGGACCACCAAAAATCTGACAGGACCACCAAATCTGTGGAGTGGTGGTCCTGTGGACCACTGCTCTGAAAAGTTAGTCTCGACCCCTGAATGGTCATTTATTTTTATTATATTATTGTGTTCTCCTTTACAGTACTATGTGTTCTCCTTTACTTCATAGTCCTTATTGTATAGTTGATGAATGCGGATACTATGTGCTAAATGGCCGGGGGATTTCATCAGTATAGACAGACAATATTGTGACTATTTTAAATAAATCATAAATAGAGAAATACGTACATATCGAAACGAATAAAACCAAGTGATTTTTATTGTTAGTTTGATTATTCCATACCAATTTTATTTGCCATTGTTCACAAAGGGTATTTGCCCGTTTATAAGTAGTTCCATTCATGGTTTACAAAAAATGAATGCAGATTTATATTTGCTGGTATTCCTATTTGGCAAATTCATTAACATATTGATGAATTTCAGTTTTATGTAGCCGTTTTCTCTGAGACACTGGTCATCAATTTGTAAAGGATAGACTAATACATATAAACAAACAGTGCCTTTATTCATTTAAGTAAAAAAATATGAAACGAAGCAGCTGGGATGCTAATTTTTTGTATAAGGCTTACCCTATAGGCTTATAAGCCTTGGCGATACCCATTATTTCAGATATTAAGCACAACAGGTACATATACCCAGGGATGCAAATTCACATACGCCCGGTCGCCCGTGGCGACAAGAATTATGTAAGGGCGATTGTAAATCAGCATGTCACTAGCCCTGCTGGCGACTGATTCCCTGTGAGATCCGCAGATCATGTGTGGCTATTTACGCATAACTGCAGAGCGCCGCATGGCATGTACAGGCGTCGTCGTCGTGGTGCGCTACAGAGCGTTGTTTCAGCTCACACGTGGTTGTGTGTATCAAAGACCTTTACGTTTGAGGAGCACTGAAGCGCACATAATTCAAGATTTGGTACACTAAAAAGTGAGCAACTGAATCAAGTTTGATGCTGACACACGTGGACAAACATCACTTTCACCAAGTTGTTAAACAAACTAAAGTACTGACCTGTAGGCCTACGGCCTGATCAATCAGCGGTGCATGGGCGCGTGTACCATGTGTACTGCATGTGGCCCGATCTGCGGTAGCCATGACAGCCCACAGCGTCACTTATTGCGTCGTGGTTCCCAACATTCGTTTCACCCGATATTTCACAGTTCAAAATGGCGCTGATCAAGAAGATCATTTATCTAGTTTGCTGACATACATGCATGCTGACAACATTTCATTGCCCAACGAGCTGTGGGTGAATAGATGCAGTCTTGAATTGTTGCTGATTCTAAAAGACTCATGCATTATTGGCCTGATAAAGCAAGCATTAATCTTACAAAAAAACGTCTGCAAAAACGTCTTGCAATTTTGTGTGAATACAAGCTGTGGCTAATACTCCAGTTTCAGTCACACATAGGGCTGCCGCTGGCGCATGTAGGCCTACATGTATGTCGGCAGAGAAACGATGTGAATAACTGGACATAAGGGTGTTGAGACTAAGAAGGTCTAACCATGCTAATAGGCCTAACACAAACTAAATTACACCCCAAGAAAAGGCCTAAAATACACCTGAGATAACCTTTTTATCCCAGTTATTTTGTGCCTTGCTGTGTCAAGATGCTATAGAGGCTAGAGCTCCATAGACTTCCCTACTTCTTTGTTGAAAAGGACAGTTACCTTGAATAGCCCCTAAACGATATGAGAGAAGATAGGGCATATATATTTTTTTCAAGTACGCTTATTTGACATCAGTTTTATGTTTAAAATGACTGACTTTATTATATTTGCAGAACGGTTTACGTTTTTTTAAGATGGCCCCTCTTTTTTCATCGAAGTGGGCAACATAGCCCCTTCTTTCTCCAAGTTGGAATGAGCACTAGTGGGCCAATGTCGGATTCAATTAATTGTCTGTATATGTAGTAGTTATGAATAGCCAATTAAATCTAAATGAATTATGGAATTTACTCTGACTTCACTAGAGCTAATTAAAGCTAAAATGCCCACCTGCAGCAAAAATGCTCAGACTAAGCCTACAGAAGATGGGTCAGAAGGGGAAAAAATAATTAACCAGTGATTCAGCCATGTCGCGCATAGTCCGGCAATTTTTTTCATAAAAAACATTTAACTAGTAAGGGCGATTAAAAAATCATAAGGGCTAGTGGATTTCTAGTTCCACTAGCCCAGCTGGCGAGTGGATAAAAATGACGAATTTTTTCCCCTGTATACCCGCCGTCAGATTAACTTGTATCGCATGTTTTTCGCCGATTTCTCAGTCAATTCTCAACCGATTTTGATGAAATTTTGCAAGGACGATTTTCGTGCCACACGGCGACTACCGTGAAATTTTCATAAAAAAATATTATGTAGTTAAAAAATTAGACCCTTTGACATGTAGTAAATTTGAAATTACGACGTACCTCTATAAACCCATTAAACTGGTTAAATTAAAGTTTGTTTTTAGCTCTGAATTGCATTACATGCCAGATGGTCTAACTTTTTAGATATAAAATATTTTCCGATGAAAATTTCACGGTAGTCGCCGAGTGACTCGCAAATAGTCCATACAAAATTTCATGAAAATTGGTTGAGAATTGACTGAGAAATCGGCGAAAAACATGCGATACAAGTTAATCTGACGGCGGGTATAGGCCTACAGTCTGTCCGACGGTGGAGGATGGTCCAAAATGAAAGTTAGCTTTTCGGTATCCAGTCAGTCAATTCTCAAGGGATTGTCACGAAATTTTGTAACCATTATTATCTAGTCATTTGGCAACAACCTTGAAAATTTCGCTAAGGCCAAAAAAAAATATATGTTTGTTTCCGATTTGTTGTCATTTTAACCAGTGGGTAGGTAGGAAATGTATTTTATTTTTTATTTTATTTTTTGTCACTTTAACCAAATGGGTAGGTAAGAATTATTGTTTAGTTTATTTGGGGCCAGATTCACTTCCATGCATGTCTTATCTGTAAATTACGTAACTATTTTTTGACCCTCTCCTCTCCTTTTCGTAACGTTTTTTCAGTTACTTTGACTACAGCCAGTAACTCATCATTCCTCATTTTATGGATTTTCTTAAAAAAAAAAAAAAAAAAAATTTTTTTTTTTTTTTTAGAAAATCCATAAAATAAATTTGGGTCGCAAATGTTTTAATAGGGTCGGTCGGAAACAAACAATTTTTTTTTTAGGCCTAAATTCTATTAAGTATTTTAAAAGTTAGCCCATTTGACATGTAACGCAATTCTGAGAATAAACCGGAATGGAAGTTAATGGGTTTCTACATGTTATAGAGGAGCGTCATAAATAGACATTTACTACATGTCAAATAGTCTAACTTTTGAACTATACAATATTTTTTTACAAAATTTTTAGGATCGATGCCAAATGACTAGAAAATAGGGTTTACAAAATTTCATGAAAATCGCTTGAGAATTGACTGACTGGATACCAAAAAGCTAACTTTAATTTTGGACCATCCTCCACTGTCGGACAGACTGTAGCTGACGAGTGTACTAGGCGTGGATCTAGATCTATTAAATAATTAAGACTATTTCCTTCAGTTTCTTGATTGAAAAGTTGACACTTAGTTTTAAGAAAATATGGCCCATTAGGCCTAGTCTAGATCTAGCCTAGGGCTAGGCCTACAGACTACTCACTATAGCCTAGGCTATAGACTATATCAGGATTCACATTCACCGTGGTGGATGAATTTCTCTGATTTCTCCGACAATTCTCAATCAATTTTCATGAAATTTTACACACACTATTTTCCATTCATGTCGTGACTACCCTGAAAGTTTCACGGAGTTTTGATAAGTATTTAAAAAGTTAGACCATTTGACATGTAGTAGATAAATAAAAATGTTGCCCTCTATAAAGCCATTAGCTTCGTCTCAGAATTTTATCACATGTCAAATGGTCTAACTTCTAAAATACTTATCAAAACTTTGCGAAATTTTCAGGGTAGTCACGACATGAATGGAAAATAGTGTGTGTAAAATTTCATAAAAAATGGTTGAGAATTGACTGAGTAATCCGCGAAATTCAATAATCCTGGTTGATGAATTTAATGTGAATCTGACTATAGTATAGGCTACGCCTACAGTACAGACAGTAACTGAGTAAGACGTCTAAGACTAAGTAACGTTGTCGTTAGTCTAGCCTCTAGCCAGGCTAGGCTGTACTGTCAAACTGACAAAAAAGTGTGAGACAGTTCTGCGTTTGCGAGTGTGACTGGGTGAGCAGGTGAGTGAGACTGGGTCTGTGACTGTGACTGTGTGTCACTCAGTCTCAGTGAACTGTCATGTGATTGTCTAACGTTAGAAACTAGATCTTTTAAATATGTCGAACCACCTGCTCCTTGATTCGAACGTTTGCTGACCCCCCCTTCAGCTTCGCCATCGAGTGGCCTTTTTCGTGAATCTGTAGATTCCATGACCACTGATTGGCTTCCCTTTGCCAAAAAGCGATCTCCTTTCCTTGCAGAGAAACAGAATTAGAGCACTGACTGCGCAACCCTGATGCGCATTTGTCGTATCACACCGAACATGCTAATCAAATGTTGTAAATGATCGTGCAAAAATAAATGTCTATTTTTCATGAAGGCCATTTATACGGGACAAAGACAACACCGACGGGACAAAAACAACACTCTTACACCACACACAAGAAACACAGAGTAACTGAAATTTACTTGGAGCTGGCAGCAGAGGCAGAATTTATGCTAGGTAATCAGCCAGAAGAGGACCTGTAAGTACTCAGTAGGCCTACTTGTAGGCCCCTAAGTAGGCCTACCATTTGGTTGTCATAATTACCTTTCCACACCCCTCCCCACTGGAAATGCAACTGATATAATTATGTTTTTAATTATAAGACGATTTATTGGGTAAACCATTCAGCCTTTTAAAATGTCAATGTAAATATAAATTGCTGTTTTTCGTGGTGCCCATATAAAACAGTAGGCCTATTGAGAATATTGAGAATATTTATTAAAGGTAACTTTTTCAGCATAATACAATGATTACATATAGGCCTATATATATATATATATATATTATATATATATATATATATATATATTATATGATATCAATTAGTCAGGTATTATGCTGGTTTCCCCGGGTTTCCCCGTTCGTTAAGGTCCCGGTTTCATCATTCATGGATAAACGTAACGAGGACGTGCTAAAGACGTAGTCATAATAACCCTAACGTCTCCAGAACGTCCCAATAACGTTACATTTATGTTTTACGTTCTAAGGACGAAAATGGGAGTTCACAGAGTTACGTCCTAAGTACGAATGCTGTACGTTGTGGGGACGTTATTACAACGTAAAATTGTTTGCACGGAGATAGCGTACATATATATGCAGCGAAGAGACCCAGATAGCAACGTACGGTGGGCCACCGGTGGCCCACCACCAAATGCCACCAGTTGCCAGTGGTAACCCACCACACGGCGGTCCAGCTGATAGCGGGTGGCCCACTAGGCACTACCCTGCAAACACTGTACCGTAAAACGGGGTGACTTGGGAGGATTTCAACTGTTTTTCATATCCACACTCAAGGCATTTTCCAATATGACTGTATAAATGATTTTAGCTCAAAATATATAATCACTGAAATCGTTAAATATAAGTTTTTGTTTAGATATGTTGTTCGAACACAATTTTTTTAAATAATTTAAAGTGTCCCAAGTCACCACGCAAATGGGGTGACTTGGGACATATGTAATGTATTTTTCAAATTAACAGTTCTCATTGAGATTGTCTCCATAAATATCTATTTAAAGTATAATAAGTATACAAAAAGCTAAATTTATTATTTAGTGCTGAATTTAAAGTCTAACCCACGCTCTGTATTTAGAATTAATGCTTAAAAATAAACCAGTTTTACAGGTGTGATTTGACGTCATAATGCGTTTTTTTAAAGATATTTTGTGTATATATATCTAACACATATCTCAGCCAATCAGGCTGGAATTTACGTGGCAGAAAGATATAGTCCCAATCCTTTTTAATACCACTCACAGTAGAATTAGTTTTTACATACTCAAGTATGTGACACTACTAAACAAATAAATAACACATGGGGTGACTTGGGACACTCTTGTGTTTTTTTTTCAATCAATAGCAACAACCAAAATTAAATGTAACCAGCTCACCTGATAGTAAAATACGCATGGGCATACTATGAACAACAATATCACAATATACCAGAGACATATATATACCCCAGCAAAATTGCATGTCTACACTAAAATATATACCCTGTAAGATATGGGTGCCGTATAATGGGGTGATTTGGGACGACGGAGTGTCAAATGTGCATAACAACTACGGAAAAATGTGTCCCAAGTCACCCCACTCCAAAAATGTATTTGTTAAAAATTCATGGATTGTGACTTTACAGGAAAAGTATATGTTTGATATTATTTTTATTCCTAACATAACATTTTTCAAATCTATGACTATTTCATGTCCAAAATATAATTGAGTCATCAAATTATAAAGGTACCCACAAGTCAAAAGTAGAAGTAACTTCAAAAATGTTCATAAAATTGCACTCACCTAAAAATGCTCATTACCTTCAAATTGGTCTTCCCGCCAAACATAATGCAGTTGGCACATCAACAATATTCTGTCTTTGTTATTATAAAAATATAACTCCTAATATAAAAATTGTCATTACAGTCATATTTTAAAATATTATTTTAATGATTTGTCCCAAGTCACCCCATCGTCCCAAGTCACCCCATTTTACGGTACGTAATATAACTTTCGTTAAGGTCTCATTTTCGTCATTCATGGATGAAGGTAACGAGGACGTGCTAGGGACGTCATAATGACCTGAACGTCCCCAGAACGTCTCAATATCGTTACATTTATGTTTTACGTTTTAAGGACGTAAATTGGAGTTCACAGAATTATGTCCTAAGTACGAATACTGTTTTACGTCATAACGTCCCCACAACGTACAGCATTTCGTACTTAGGACGTAACTCTGTGAACTCTTATTTACGTCCTTAGAACGTAAATCATAAATGTAACGTTATTGGGACGTTCTGATGACGTTAGGGTTATTATGACTACGTCCTTAGCACGTCCTTGTTACGTATATCCATGGATGACGAAAACGGGACCTTAACGAACGTTATATTACGTACAGTGTTTGCAGGGTAGCTACATTGTTTGCCGGTGGTAGACCACTGGTGGTCCATCGATGGACATCAGTGGCAAATCCCACTCTCCGATTGCTGCCTGCGTGTCACTGGTGGTCCACCACTGGCTTTTGTGCCGCTCATAGCCATTGGTGAAAGATAAAAATGAAAGATAAAAATTATGAAGACAGACTGATCGAGAGTATTAGATCTACCAACATTAGCATACAGACGTGAAAGAGCGGACATAATAGAAACATAGAAGTTAAAGGGACTGGCCCAGGCTAAAATCATCAAAAAATCGGTGATTTTATTTCGGCTTCTCAATATGACCATATGATGTAAACATGTCCATAGACTAGAACTGGAAAAGTTTTCAATTTTTGTGCTGCACATTCACCAGTTAGGCTAGATATAGAGACGAAATTCCTGATTTCTGATTTTAGACAACCATCTCAAAAATAAGAAATACGGGAATTTCGTCTATATATCCAGCCTAACTGGTGAATGCGCAGCAGAAAACTAAAAAGACTAAGTCTGGTCCACCACCAGCAAACAATGTAGCTAGTGCCTAGTGACCCACCATACGTTGCTCTCTGGGTCTCTCTTTGCAGTTCTAGTCCATGGACATGCTTACATCATATGGTCATATTAACCCTTTCACCGCGGAATTATGACATTATAAATTGCCTGAGCGTTAAATTAATTAATTTTTTAACTGAAAAAAGTAATTGATCATGTCGCTAAAAGGCGACATCCGCGATCTGCAAGGGGGTCGCCTTCTGGCGACATCCGTGGTGGAAGGGTTAAGAAGCCAAAATAAAATCACTGACTTTTTAATGATTTCAGCCTGGGCCTGTCCCTTTAATAAATTAATTCTATAATTTGAAACATCTGTTGGGTCACCAGCTTTAAATATTGGGATTATTTTCGCATTTGTACAAAACAGATTAAAATATACAAAGTGACTCGCTAGATAATAGACTGGTGCAAGTGTATATACCCTGTACGTAATATAACGCTCGTTAAGGTCCCGGTTTCGTCATTGATGGATGAACGTAACGACGGGGATTCCACATGGAAATTCTGTTCTGTGCCTGCTGGGTAATGGGTTGATAATATGATTGCCTAAATTAGAAAGACCTACACGGCTGAGTGGTCTAGTGTGTAAAGTCGCTAATCTCGTCGTCGAGGGTTCGAGTCTTGTTGTGTACATGAAATAATAATAATGTTGATAATAATAATTTGACTTGTGATATTTCATGTATGCTTCAGGTAGGTGTCAGAGGGGGAAGTGGAGGAATGGTGGATTAGGTGATTAAATATTGTTAATTTTTATAATAATTCACTTTTACATCAGTGTAAAAAACATGGTTTATTCACATGTATTATAGGTGACATTAACCCGTGGAAAACACGTGAAACGAATTCGCGTTTTTACCTTGTTTTCTACTTTTATTCCACATGGCACAATCACTCATATCCCACGTGTATTCCACGTGGCTGTACCTGCTGGGTTCTGCCTTTGCTGTCAGCTCCAAGTTAATTTCGTTTGCTCTATGTTTCTGATGTGTGGTGTGTGTGTGTTGTCGTTATTCTGTAGGGTTGTATGGAGATTTGGTGTAGTCATATTTCGTGGGGTGGTCCCTCCAGAATTTGGCAAGTTTCTTCTTAAATGTTGCGACCGTTGGTGCATGTATAAACACTTCTGTAAGACTAGTCCATATGTCAGTGGGCCGGGGTATGAATATAGCCTATTTTCTCTGGTTTAGGCGCATTCTTTCTTTGAATATTTTGTGGTGGTGTCCTCAGGTTTGGTTTCCGGGTAACCTTGGTATAGTCTTTCGCTGTACTCCAGGTCTCGGTTGCCAGTGGTGGCCCATCACACGGATATCCAGCTGATAGCAGGTGGCCCATTAGCTACATTGTTTGCCTGTGGTGAACCACCGGTGGTCCATCAGTGGCCATCAGAGGCAAATCCTACCCTCCAATTGCCGCCTGTGTGCAACTGGTGGTTCACCAGTGGCTTTTTTGCCACTCATAGCCACTGGTGAACCACTGGAGTGATGTTGTCTAGGATATGGGCCTCGAATGAAAGCTTGAATCAATGATAGCCCCCACATCTTTTTCAGCTTCTGATTTTTCAAGTATTACTTTTGTAGTCCCACAGTGTAGGTAAAATCGTCGATTGTTGATGTCTCAATCCATATTTGCTTACACTTGGCCGGGTAAAAAACTAGGAGGGATGAGTCTGTCTAACTATACGTGACCCGCCACGCGAAAAGGGCAGCGAGGTCAAAATTTTCAAAATTGATTCTCATAGTTGATATGATAGCCACGACCTTTCTATTTCAATAACTGAAATATTTTTTTTTTTTCTAATATTTTAATTTTAGTTATTTAATCATATAAAGGGACTGGCCCAGGCTGAAATCATAAAAAAATCGGTGATTTTATTTCGGCTTCTTAATATGACCATATGATGTAAACATGTCCATAGTCTAGAACTGCAAAAGTTTTTAAATTTTTGTGCTGCGCATTCACCAGTTAGGCTAGATATAGAGACGAAATTCCTGAATTCTTATTATTGACAACCATGTCAAAAATTAGAAATACAGGAATTTTGTCTCTATATCTAGCCTAACTGGTGAATGCGCAGCACAAAAAATAAATAAAAATTGCAGCTCTAGTCTATGGACATGTTTACATCATATGGTCATATTAAGAAGCCGAAATAAAATCACCGATTTTTTATGATTTTAGCCTGGGCCAGTCCCTTTAAATCAAATTTTAAATTACGTCATAAATAATTGTAAGAAAGACGCGGAGAGGTATCTTCTCGCATGGCGGGTCACATATGTGCAGTTAAAATCATCTTGCAGTAGTTTATAGTCATCTTTGCTATTAATGGCTTTGAACATTTTCTTGTCGTCAGCAAATAAAAATATTTCGGAGGTTTTAGCTTTTTTGCGAAGATATTTTATATAAATCACAAATAATTAATAGGGGACAGAGTTTTAAGCCTTGCGGTATACAAATAACATCTACCCACATGGAATGATCTGAATTTACTCTCATTCTCTGTCTTCTGTTGTTTAGAAATGTTGAAGCCCAGTCCAAAATGTTTCCGTATATCCCATAACTTTCTAGGTTTTTACCAGTCTTCTGTGCAGGACTTTGTCGAAGGCTTTCATAAAGTCACATTATATCCCATCTATGCCTCCCCCTTCGACTAAGATCTTATACCACTTGTCCATGACCGTTAGTAATTGCAGGACTGTGGATCTCCCACTTATAAATCCATACTGCCTGGCACTGTAGCGTTTATTCAATTTTATATGATTTATTATTATATCCCTGATAATTGACTCCATAATATTACCTACAATACTGATCAGGCTGATTGATCTGTAATTTCCTGTTATATTTTTACCACTTTTTTTTAAAATAGCTGGTATGCTGGCACATTTCCATTCTAGTGGTAGTTGCACCGTGTCTAGTGTCCATAGACTAGAGCTGCAATTTTATTTTATTTTTTGTGCTGCGCATTCACCAGTTAGGCTAGATATAGAGACAAAATTCCCGTATTTCTAATTTTTGACATGGTTGTCAATAATAAGAATTCAGGAATTTCGTCTCTATATCTAGCCTAACTGGTGAATGCGCAGCACAAAAATTTAAAAACTTTTGCAGTTCTAGACTATGGACATGTTTACATCATATGGTCATATTAAGAAGCCGAAATAAAATCACCGATTTTTTTATGATTTCAGCCTGGGCCAGTCCCTTTAAACAAAGATTATACTTCAATAACGAGACATTGCGCAATACAATATGGATGTACGAGCGATGCAAAATTATTACAATTACAATATAAGCTATTGCATAGAATTTTACCTGCAAACAAATGGTTGAGAAAAATATGCATTGTCCTTGATGATACTTGTGCTTTTTGCAACACAGAAACAGAACATGAACACATAACACAGAAACAGAACATGTTTTTTTTTAATGTATTTATGTTACTAGTTTCTAGAGTGAAGTTCTAAAGTGGCTTAAGAAATATCAGTCATGGCGGCAGGTTTGATTAAGCAATGAAGAAATAGTATTAGGTTTTAAGGGAGGGAAATATACTTTGGTAAATTTGATTATATTAAGTGCTAAACATTTTATATATTGTTGTAAATGTCAACATCGAAGACCACTTTTTAATAACTTTTTTTTCTTACCTAAAACAAATATTTACACTGGAAGAATATACAGCAAAAACTACTAACAAATATGAAGTCTTTCCGGGTATATGGAATGTTGTTTTTCATGATTTGAAGAATTAAGGTGTCCAGCAGACATGGGGTGGTGATCCGACGATGGGGTAGTGCTGGTCCACCGTTTGCGGCGCTGGCCCAGCATTGTGCCATATGGTTGTCTCGCCGTCTTGTATCTGCTGGAAATATTTGAATATAATGCCAGTTGCCCGGTAGGCGCGGTGCGTTGAACCGGTGTTGTTTTGGTGTTGGTCAAGCGTTGTAGACGGTGGACCAGCGTTGAAGCAGCATTGCTTCGATTCATCGTGTTTTCTGGGCTGAGCGCGAGACGTTGGTCGGAGTTTGTTTGGCTGTTGGGCCAGTTTTTAGTTCAACGGCGGAACAGGGTTTGTGCCGGGAGGTTATGATAACTATGCTTGATTTGTATGTATGTGAGCGCTCAAATTCATGCCGGGCAGGAGACGTCAGCCTGGTGTTGGTTTGGTGTGGTCCACCGTCTGTGACGCTGGCCCGGCATTGAGTCGCCATCGGGTCGGCGTCTCGTGTTTGCTTGGTAGGACCATGATGATGTGGGCCGGTGTTCTATAGACCAGACGCATTGGCATTGACAGTGCTGATTTGTTGCCAGATATATATATTTTGAAACAGTCATAATTATTATCATGAATATAATAGTATTTCTTTTCTGTTTTTTTAATGCTTATAAAGTAACCATTTAATAACCACGTGTTTTTTTTGTTTTTTTTTGTTTTTTACGTCTTATGTAAAATTGTGTTTCTTTTTGCTCTGTACTGTGTATTGTATTTGTATTATGAATGTATATCTATATATATGAAATCTCACAATAAAAAAGTTAATAAAAAAACACCTTGGAACTAACACCACACTTGGACAAAATTATTTTATGCATCGACATCTCCCTGATCGGTGTTCTCTCTCGGCAGCTACAGTGTTCAAGAGTCAGCTGGTTGACTAAGTCTACCAGCCTCTTTCCCCCCTCCAGCCTGATATTCCACATCGGAGGTGCTGCTGGAGAACACATTTCAAAGTTCAAATCTACAACAATGGTACATGACCTATGAAAGAGTTTAGATCCCAAAAAGCACGTTGACATAGCTGTCCTTGTCTTTAGTAAAGCATTTGATAAAGTTTTTCATACACATTTGGTGATTAACTTAGACTACTATGGAATCACGGAAGGTTGTCCTTGAGGGGGTTGCTTATGGAACCGTAAATATTACATCCGGTGTCCCACAGGACCCTGTCCTTCGGCCAACACTGTCAAAGATACCAAATACCTTGGCATTTCTATAATATCTGATCTAAATTGGAATTAACATATCAACGAGGTAACAGGCAAGGCGAACCAGATGTTTGGCTTCGTGAATCGCAACATCAAAACAAGGTCACAACATCTGAATACAAAATCATACAAACCTCTAGGACGTCCCCGCCTGGAATACTAAAGTAGTCCTCATACAATAACACTGTTACAATTAATCCTTCTCCCGACCTCAAGCCGAAACATTCTGCTACCAGAAAAAATTGTTATTATTTCATTTCATCTAGATGTAACACAGAATCCTTCAAGTTTAGTTTTTTCCCAAGAAAAATACCACTCTGGAATAATCTACCAAATGCAATAGTTCTATCCCCATCCCAAAAGAGTTTCAAAAGTGCCGTTGCTCAACACATCTTCAATCTTCAAACTGCATCATTTAACCTCAAGCATTATAATTTTTGTTTTTTATTATTTTAACCTGCACAATTTGGCAAACCACAATATTTTATAAGTTCTATTTCAGGTAGTGGTTTTATCCTCGACACTTGTGTTCTGCACCTAACTTTTAGACATATTATAAAACTCCTCATTCCAAATATTATTTTGCACATGATTTATATGGGTATTATATATGTAAACCTAAGCTAAAAAATATTCAGTATAATTATCGTCACACTTTCCTTGATTTTGTGATGTATGTACATTAAATTAAATTGCTAGATGGAGAGTAGACCTATAGTTGATAAACCCCTTGTCAAACGCTTGTCTGAAATCCAAGACTATAATGTCAGTTTGTTTTCTATTGTCTCAATTTTTACCCGATTTATGTAGGCTACGTATGTAGGCCTTTACGCTCCATGATTTTTCGCACTGTAGGCGTTTCCCCCCCTTGTAAAACGTTTCGCACCCACGGAAGACGTTCCGCCCCTATTTGAGCCGTTCCGCCCCCTATCGAGACGTTTCGCCCTTTATGAAGACGTTTCGCCCCTCTCTAACATCAAATCAAGACATTTCGACCCCCTAGACAGTAACGTAATGTGTGTATGTATGTAGTGGCCATTCACCACTAGTAGCTGTTCCATGAAGTACAGAAAAAAACACATTTAGACATGACATATGGCAGAAGAAATTTAACCATAATTATAAAAAAATGTCCTCTTGTAATTTCGGACTCCAACAATGTATAGCCCGCACACTTATATAACCTGCACCCGTCTTTCTCCAAGGAGTAAAAAGTAGCAGGTTATACACTGGAAAAGAGGGTATATGAAAATAAAAGCTAGTCTGATGGTGAATGCATTCAACAACCAGATATACGCCTCAACCTGAACTTAGAAAGGGAAACAGCTGGCATGGCTTTGACTACGCTGTTAATTTGTATTGTCAATAGAGTTTGCGACAAAATACATCCTTGGGGAATTTCTTTCTCCTGCAAATTTATTGAAGTGTAAGTGTTATCTCACATGACTTCATGTTATACCTTTTTAAATTTATTAGAAAATAGAGGTGGTGTAACCCTTAGCCATGAACGTTTTTTATGATCCCATACTTCCAGGTGGTGTCATAGGTCTTTTTCGGATCAAACATATTCCCACCCTGTGTTGATTTTTTTTAAAAAGCCTTATATATACCTCTAACCTAACAAAATGATCTGTGGTGCTTGTACCTTTTTAAAACCTAGCACTATATGTGGAGTGTAGATTTGTTTATGCTCGACTTATTGTCACTTGCATATATGTTGCCTACACATTGACTTATTCTCGTCTATTATCAGTACAGCGGTGGATCCAGGATGGATTAAGGGCAGGTCAACAAAATATATAAAATGACACAATAAGTAGACTGGACTAAAAAAAAGGGCACAATTAGTACCTGGGCTAGAAAATGACACAATAAGAGGACTGGGCTAGGCCTTCATCAAGGGGGGGGGGAGGGGGCTCGTGACCCTCTGGATCCGCTCCTAATTATGCCACACAAGCGCTTGTTAAAAACACACTAAGTTGAATGAATGTTGGTTTATTGCTGTCCCTGCGTCGCAAATCAACCGGTCCAGCAACATTATACGGGAAACGTTACACGCCCCCGAAGGAGCGAATACATTGGGGGCTGTAGGTTATCTAGATTTATTGAACAAAATACTTTTGGCTTAATATTTCCAAGATTTGAAACTCTCTAAAAACCATTGTATTCATGTTTTCATTCATATTAATAGACAATTTGATATATGACATCGTACAAAATGACAATGAGCTTTTCTGATATTATAACTGATGCCAAGAATCACATTATTGATACCAGAAACAGATTCTGAGCTACAGCGGTGATGAAAAATGACTAATCACATGTAGCTATTAGACCACTTATCTAGAAGTTGTATTTTTACTGTGACAACTACTATGGTGCTTGAAGATCACATATAGTAAGACACCGATGTCACCGATGCTTAGAATGACATTATTAACAGGTAGGAGAGCAAGCCCTTTTTAGATAGCGATAGTATTAATGCTAGCGCCCTTACTTAATATAACATCGGTAGCAATAGTATTATTGGGGGCGCCCTTATTTCTGTGGGTGGAAAAAACAAATTTTTTTTTCCAATTTTCACCAGTTGTTTTCTTTCTATCCTGCTATTACAGCTATACTCAGGTAATTTGGTATTTACTTAAGACGTTTAATGCACTATTATGATCATTTCACTTCATATTGCATACCTGCTAAATCGTCTGATAGCTTAAACTTCCGTATATTTGCAAAAAAGTAATTTTACTCTACTCACCCCCCTCGTGTTCAATTGAGTTTGTGTAAAAGTGTATAGATTGCTGGTTCATACTGTCAACACCACGTGGAAGCATACATACAGCTGAACATTTTCCATTCGGCGATTTCAAATCCTATGTGACGTTTTTATTTTATCACGTTTTTCTTTTATCAAACACCTATTTCTATTGCATAAAGCAAACTTGATAATCTAAAAAAATATAAATAGAGTGTAGATAATTATAATGACAAATATCTGTTTGTAAATTACTTTGTTTTTGTGAAGGGTTACTCTATGACAGCACTTTTGCCACTAAGGGGTGTGCTGTTGTGTTACAGTACACATGAAAGTATTGAACCACAATCTGCTGATGTTGGTGTATGCAGGGGTCCATATAATCACTGATAATTATTTTAGGCATACTTTCAAAAGCTTAGATTTAGTTCACCTTGTATAAAATGTTTCAACAAATAAAAAATAAATAAATTCGTGTTCACTTTGACGTCACCATACTTTTTACCATTAGGGTGCCCTCAATAATGCTATCCCTACACGACATAATCAATGTTATAAGTATGGGCGCTAGTATTATTACCATCGCCATCTAAAAAGGGGCTGCTCTTCTACCTGATTATTGCGTCACATATGTCAGTTAGAAACGACGTATGACATATAATATTGAATCAATTATGGATAAGCAATATTTTTCCTATTACCGCTGGTATTCATTCTGCCCTTTATATGGAGGTTGGAGGTCATAGAATAAGAGCGTTAGGGTCAGTGATGCCTAGAATGGCGTTATGAATATCATAAATAGATGATGTGACACACAGTTAGCAGAAAGGGACATATCACATGTAACTATTGCATGGATCACTATAGAAAATATATAATTGCTATACTGATCATTTGCGACCTTCGTGTGATGCTTGAAGGTCACAGAAGCTTATAATTGTAATTTGATTAACAGAAATAGGTTCTATGTTTCAAAATTAGTCAGAAATCACATATTACACTTGATTATGAAAAGATCTATTTTGTTCAAAAGGACGCTGGTGGGAGTGGTGGCCATCTTGGATTTGTGTGATTTTTGGCCAAGCACGAAATACATCTTTTAAAATAAAAACTGATGACCTCCATCAATCTATTTTCCAGCTAAATGCATAAAAAAAACTGGGAGATCAGTGGATGAAATAAAAAAATACTTGCTTTCCACTGTAATCAATGACAATTATATGGTCACATGGGGATACGCGTACAGTATTAAATACTACAATAATATCTTCAATATAAACCCAATACTTTTCTATTTTTTGGGAAATACTCTTATGAACTACTTCTCCACATGTGTGTGGTTTGCGGTAGGCCTACATACAGGGAGGTTGTCAGTGTTTAAAAAGTGTTTTTCGTTATATCAAGTGGTTTTCGGTATTTAGGACTGCCCATCAATGGCGACCATTTTGAATTTTGCGCTGTACAAAATTCCTCCCATCTGTTCTGACAAATATCTAAATTAGGCCTACTTGTCAAAGGTTGGTCACTGAATCATAGTTTTGGAACCTACTATTATAATTGATGACTCTTATATACTAGTTTGACCTTTGTGGGGCTTTTTGACCTTTTGACCCAAATTTAGGACACTTCCACCCACTTCCATCAGGACTTTTTTATGTTACTTGCCATAGGCCTACTTCAAACAGACTTTCCTGAAATTTTCAGCTTGTTACGAATTTGTTCGAGGTATTGGGCTAACTTTCCTGGACTATTTCATTAGGTCGTTTATTTTCTTTCTTTTTTTCTTTCTTTATATACTGAGCACAATTAAACTTCCTAGTTTGGAAGGCTAATGGCTCAGGAAGAGCTATATCGCCATGGTGCTATCGCCGCTATCGCCGCTATCGCGCCACGGGCGCTATCGCTCCACATTGAAACGGCGCCTACATCCATTGATGTTCTTTTACATCCAACTCTAGGTCAGTCAGACGAGCCATCTGATTTACGTGGTTCTCTGAGCCACACGACATCGCTGCACACATGTCCTAGTGTATATATGTCGTAGGAGGATTTTTCCCTCTGTCGTATTAGGGTGTTCAGCGACAGCAGATACCAGAGGGTTGTCAGGGTTTTGAGTCCTCAGTAGGGCCTACTATAATACGGGTCGTGGATATATCGAGCCAAGGACACAACCAGTTTTCCGACATCAATCACTTTTATTACAGTCACAAATCAATCCATCCCAAGTGAAAACCGACAGATCAAAGCATGATAATATAAGAATACAATAATTATTCACTTTCTAAAGCGTAATTCACAATAATAATAATGTCACATATTTATCACATCGGTACCAAATATACTTTATTCTCATGAACTAGGCTTACATAAACACTGCTAAATTATAATTACATGAACACGTGCCCTAAGTACATCCATGTTGACACATGACCAGCATCAATGTGGCACAGACATTCATACATGTATTACGACCACTTGAGCTCCACCAACATCATGGTAGACACCCCCAGCTAACAAAATGACGTTGTGACAACGTTGTGACAACGTAGTTGTGTCGTTGTGATAACGTTATATTGTCTCAATGGAAATTTGTGTCTTTGTGATCACATTGTCACAACGTTTATAAAAAACGTTAGTACAACGTTAGTACAACCTCTGTACAACCTTACCACAACGTTTCTCCAACATTTGTACAACTTCAATACCATCTTATAATGAGAGAAAAAAACATATTTAAGTTACATTTTTTTAAAAACATTATGATTTTTATACTGGTTGGTCTATCCGTTATCAGAACGTTAAAAAATAATGTTTGACTGTAACCTTTCTACAACCTTGTTACAACATCTCATATTTTCCAATAATAACTCAACCCAGCTATTACTGAACGTTTATACAATATGCTGTTTTAATGATGGTCAGGTGTTGCAAACGGTGGTTCGGCATTTAAGCAACCTCAGTAAAGCATTGCATATACACCTGCAAATGAAATGCACAAAACACATTTTTTCATTCAATTTATTTTATTTATACAAAGAAAATAATTTTTCTCAGCTGGAATCTGTGCCTTTTCGATTTCCATGATGTCTTGAGGATCCTCTTTTAGACTTCTGCAATGACAATAATTAAATTTTAAATCATGATATATATCATTACGATCGATCTATGACTAGTTTTTTATCTTCTTTATTAGGCTTGTAGATCAGGTATACAATAATAACACCAGGTAAATGTTAATATCGCGTTAAAATGGTTGGAAAAAGTTTATTACATTCATAAAGTACCCCGGTAATTACAACTAGGTACCAATCCAACAAACACGAAGCGTTGGCCCAATGTTGGAATAATGTTGAGCCAGCGTCGAGGACTATGGGCCAACATTAACCCCGGCTAATGGAATTGAGATACGAATTTGCTACCCTACACTATTGAGATAAAATACTGAATTGCAGGAAAAATATAAAAATACGAACTACAGTAAAACCTGCTATGAGCAGCCACCCTCGTGACACAGGAAAAGTGCCCTTTTAACACAGGGTAGCTGTTCATAAGATGTTCATTTGTATGCAAAATGCCATTTTGGGGGATGGCCAAGTGGCCTCCCATAGGAGGTTGGCTGCTAATAAGAGTGGCTGCTCATAACAGGTTCTACTGTATCACACAAAATTTAATACCATAAAATTGGGTATTAAATTTTAAACCATTAACTACATATATATAAATGTTTGTATATAAACTATTTTTTGTCAGAAATGAATAGCCCTTCAATCAACAAAAAAATGTAACATAGTTATGACAGTTTGCCAAGCGCTAGTTAACATTGATGTATATACATGGATAATGTAGGAAGGCGCCTTTTCATTTTCAGAAGTGCACACAGAGCACGAGCGGTAATTTACCTTGTACTTGGAGCCCCCAGGTCTGTGGGGTGCTTCTTTCGATTAGCTCCTCATGCACGTCCCTTGTCTT
Source organism: Flabesymbios commensalis (assembly GCA_964017125.1). Taxonomy (NCBI): domain Eukaryota; kingdom Metazoa; phylum Annelida; class Polychaeta; order Terebellida; family Flabelligeridae; genus Flabesymbios; species Flabesymbios commensalis. The sequence continues at coordinate 47,997,676 of OZ024906.1, forward strand.
TATGTTCTTATATGAACCTTCACATGCCTCTAGAGAACAAAAGCATAGAACACAATAAAGTTTGTTTTATCTGTGGTGTGTACTGTTCAATTGTATTACTGCAATCCACAGCTACAAAGAAACAAGACATATAAACCCAGCTCCGGCTCTGAATTAGAATTTGATTGAAGCGATTTTGTGTAGTGTTATTAATGTAGTCCTAGGCTAGGTAAAAAAATCAAGACGCAAGACAACTAGGTCTAAGAGGCTCAGTCTAAGAGCAAGATAAGAACTGGACAGTCAGTCAGAGCAAAGAACTATATCAATGGAATGCTAGCTTTGACCGTTTCCGTAGGATTTCTGTACATCGATCTCCCGTCCAAGCAGACAGCGCCAGTGGGTGATTGGCTACTTCCGGTTTCACTGCTTACACTGACAATACGTTGTATTTTCATCATGGATGCTTGTTTTAGCCCTGAAATTCATCTTTCTGATATATTTGAGGTATGTAATTTGATGTATAATATTATTTTATTTACCATATTATAATTTTAATAAATTATGTTTCCAATATTAGCAATATTGCCTCGAATTAGCCATGTTTGTACACACTCCCGTACATCGCCGCCCACGACGCCGTCGACGGTCAGTCAGTCATGTCAGTAGGCCGGTCACGGCCACGGCTACAGGCACAGCCTTAACTCAAACCGTGTCCGCCTCGCTGGGACCGGGGGTCTTACCTACATAACCTAGCCTCCTACCTATGCCTATTAAAATCCTGGATCCGCCCCTGCACTGTAGTTGAATATCAAACTCACCGGCTGACGTAGCGCAGAGCCAGCGCCGCGATATTGTGAGTTGACAGCTTCACAGCTTTGACAGCTACTGCACTGTGTTTGTAACTGTGTAGTCTAGAAGTCTGTCCGACGGTGACAGTGGAGCCTGTGAAGGATAGGGCATAGCCATGCGGCATAGGCCTAGTCCAAAATGAAAGTTAGCTTTTCGGACTGCAGTCAGTCAATTCTCAAGCAATTTTCATGAATTTTTGTAAACCCTATTTTCTAGTCATTTGGCATTTATCTTAAAAATTTTCGATTTTTTTTTTTATTTAGATGCAAATTCAAAAAAAATGTGAGAGGGCCCCCAGATGCCGCGAAAATCCCCCTTCCTTTAAACACTGGATGCGCGCCTGAATTCCCATGCCTTCTGCGGGCATCCCGGCAACGCTGTGATTTTTTTTCATACATGGTCTTGGGATGCATTCCGAGAGCAGGATTTATTTATTATTATAGGCCCCCTATAGTATATTCAAATAAACAAGTCAGAATCAGAATGTCAAATGGTCTAATTTTTTTAATGCTGAATGGAATTTTGCTAAATTTTCAGGGTTGTTGCCAAAAGACTAGATAGACTAATAATGATTACAAAATTGTGTGACAATTGCTTGAGAATTGACTGACTGATATTTATTTCACTTAATTTATCATTTATTTTTTTGTCTACAAAGTTGGATCTCAAACTAGGCTTTAACCGATTAGTATTGATGCAGGGGTAAAGAAGGCTTTACAAATTTAAGCGTGATAAATTTTAATGATGTGGAGCGAAGCGATCAGGCAAATTTTTTTTGAGAGCCATCAAATATTTATTTAGCGCATGTCCTTCACACAATTATTTATTTCATGAAAATTCAGTCTCAAAATATTTATTTTACCCTTTCAGACCTGAATTTACCATTGTCATCTTCATCCACTACAAGCCGCGAATTGCTGTCGCAATTCTCGACTTGTAGTGGATGTAGATGACTTGAAGTGGGTGGGAAATTGAAGAAAATTTCTGTGTATTAGTAAACTAGTTTCATGGAAATTACCATTCTAAAACCCCTAGTCGTAGGAGAATTAGGTCTGTTTTCAGGAATGTAAAATGATGCTTTAATGCATCGTGAGGGCTTAAAGGGTTAAAAATACTCTAGACCCCTACCCCCGTAGTGTAGGACCACCGGATATATATAGGCCCTATGCTAAAAGTAAAATATCCAGAGACAAATTTCGCACAAATATTTCGGATGCCCAAATTAGTGGAATTTATAGTATAGACCATGGTGTATTATGATTTTTTTTTTATTTGCCATGCACTGTAGGCCTATTTTGAAATAGAAATATATAATTATAGCTGTGAATACCCCAAGAATAGGCCTACTTTTAATTCCTCATAGTTCTGGTGATGCTGATGCTAGATGTAAAGATAATCTAGATCCTATTTGATTTATTTCCTAAGCAGATGTCAAAATCATATCTGACATATGAAATAAAAAAAAATGATAAAAAAAAATATCTGACATCTGGTTTGGACCCAGACAGATTGTTGACTATACTGTATCTGTATTTTGAACTATCCACATATTTTATGACAACAGTAAGCTTGTTGGATGTCTAAAATTTCCCACTAATGTGTTTTTTTTTGTTTCAGGAACTACTCAGTTACAACAGTATTACACCACTTGCTCTGGAAGTTTGACCGGTCATCTTCCACTACCCTGTGCTGCTGATATTACAGTCTGCTCTTTACATCATTTTAAAATACAAACATTGATATTCAGTAGAACAAATTAATGTGAAAGCCACAACCATCTGTCTGATCAGTGTCTTTGTACATTGGTTAAAAAATAAAATGTAATAAATGTCTGAATGGTTAGAGATATATTAGCAGTGTCTTGTATATATACATGTACATATATCTCTCTTATTACTATGACAAATAAGTCTGTAATGACTTTTATTTCGTATCAATAAAATATCTGTCTGTCTGTCTGTATATTAAACAAGAAAATTATATAGGCCTACATGGCTAGACTCAAATTGTCACTGCAAAAACCATAATGTATATTATCAGGTTTAATATGAGAGGTTAAAAACTACTGGTACTTGATATTAGAATATATTATGTCTAGGCAAAATTGAAATATATCATTTCAACCATTTTGGAAAGCTTCGCGGTTCCATTTTAATATGGCAGTTTATTCCTTGGTTGGTTTTCTAAGATTTTGTGTTTATATGTGTTTCACAAATTTTGGTAAAACCTTTAGTTTAATAAAATGACTAGCTTCAGAATTTAAAAAAACCCTGTGATTATCTGCTATGTTTTAATAGTTAATTGTCAAGATTAGTATCAAGTAAATTTTGAAAAAATGGGTATAACAAAGAGCATATTAACTAAATAAATTGTCCAGATATACAAATATAGTGGTACATGTAGTGACATAGATTTTAAGCTCTCATAATGTTTTAAAAATATTTCATAGAATATTCATGTCCCACATTTTATGATTTATTTTATTATAGGCCTAGATCTACATAAAAGCTGTTTTTGGCTAATGTATAAATGGTATATATATTCATATACAGTTTATATTTTTTTTATTATACTTTTTATTTTTATCACACTGACATTTAGTATCATATTGAGTCTCTCTGTCAATGAACATAATAAAAGTTTTGTTATTATATTGATTTTGTTTCGTGTATTGTATTTTTATGATAATTATGATTAAAATGTGCATAATTTACCTGTATTTCTATCACTTGCCTTGGTACTCACATTTTGTTTTTCAAATTTAGGACACATATGTGGTCGGAAAAAATACAGTTTATATAAAGCCTGGAACATTCCAACGCGAGCACGTAAATTATGAAAAACACTTTTTTATCATTTCAAACGTGAAGGCGTATTTTCGCCTTCGATTTGGTTTGCTTTGGCAGTGAAATATATACCGGTAGGCTGTTTGATCCTTTTCTGGATCACTTTCACAATGTTGTTGTTGTTTTTATATATTTTATAATGTAATAAGCTTGTATACCTGTATACAGTGTCTTCAACTGAAGTGGTCCACTGCCAATTTTTAACACTGCACTTATAAATTGTGAGCATTTCTTTTTCACCTTATAGGCCTAAAATAGCAGTAGTCTGAATTAAGTTGTTCATTTAAATTTCAAATGAGTTATATTGTGTCCCATGTTATGATAGGCCTACAGTGACCACTTTTGTGAAAATATGTTTCTTATCAGCCAAAAGCCTGAAAATTGTGTAAAATTATGTGGAATCAGTTTATTTGACATGTATTATAGGCCTAGTAAATTGACATTATTACATCCCTTTATAAAACCATTAAATTAACTCAATATATTTGCAACAAAAAATGTCAAATAGGTTCAGGCTTAACTACTGAAATATTCCATACAATAAATTATTATTTTTTCTTCGCTCGGCATCACCATGGGACTATAGCCCACCACTTAGTTTTAGTCATGGTTGTCAAACAATCTAAGCTTGCCCTGTTATTGATAGTCTATAAATAAATTTAAAGTGAAAACAATAAAAGTTAAAATTGAATGAACCTGACAAGGTTTGCATTTCAAGGAGACTGTGACCATGATGACCCTAACCCAACATTGATCCAGCATTTGTCCGGTGACACTGCAGTGGTAGGCCCCCCACATGGTCATGGACCTGTCAGCTTTTTAATGATATTTAGATCTAGACCTTAGGGGCCTTGCAAACTTAAAAAAATTCCAGACATCCTAAAATTTGGATAGAGCTCACCCCACCCCCCATCCACTTTTTTTTTTTAAACCAATAATCAAAGATTTTATTTTTTGGGGGTTTTCCAATTTTCTATCTAAAATGGCCCTGGGCCCACCCACCCACTTCCAAATTTGTTTTAGATGTTTGGATTTTTTTTATCTTTGCAATACCCTTAAATAGTATTCACAGTTAGTGATTAGGGCTTAGGCTTGTACAACTTCTCGGAAATGTCTACTCAAGACGTCTGTAGGCCTACTAGGAGAAGATTGACTGACCGAGAGACAGCGACAAGTCACAATCATTGACATTGAGACATGCTCAGAATGCTGGCGTATAAAGTGTGGGCGCCTACAGAAGTGGCTGACAGTGACAGTAGCCTGAGTAGGGCCTACATGCAGTGACTGTCAGAGACAGTGAGAAAAGTGAGCGAGTGAGAAGCGGCAGTCACCAGGTCACACTCACAGTGGCTGCCCAGCCGCTCAACACGACAACAGGCTAAAAGCCAGGGGCATGGCCAGGCAGATTGCACGGCACACGCCGTCGCTTGGTGCTAAAATTCAAAGTAAACCTCGGTTGACAGCGTGTTAATTTTGTATATTTAGCACGATCATATCATATTACATGTATAATGACTGCCAGTTGTCTCGATAATTTAAATATAGTGACAAGTTATTAAAAAATAACCATATACCGTAGGACTTGTTTACTGTCATGACTGATGACAGCTTTAAACCGGAAATAACCAATTACCCGGTTTGTGATCGGCCAATGGACTCAAGTTCACTTGTGCGAAAGCGATGTTAGCATTCCACTGTTCTAATTCTGTGGTCAGAGATGGCAAACATCCATTGAAATTAATTTCAATAATTTCTGACCAAGTTTTTGCGCCCACAACACATTTGAGTTGAACTCTGGCAGCCATTTTGAATTTTGGTAGCATCTTAAAACAATAGCACACTCAACAATAGCCCGCCGCCATTATTGAATTTAATAAGTTATTAACTTAACCCTTGTCCTGCTGAATTGTTTGTTAATATTTTTCCTTAATATAAAGGTGGAACTACTCACGCAAATTCCGGCTTCAAATGAATAAAAAATATATCTTTATATGAAAAATAGAGTTGAGGTATTTGATTGACTGAGCATTTTTCACAAACTATTTTATCAATTTCAGGGGTATTTTATTTGGTTTGAAACTACCTTCAACCTGTGTATATACGGGTGTAGCAGGAGAAGGGTTAAAATTACTTATTTAAAAAAAATTCAGCTTATTAGTAACATGCATAACAAATTTGAGCAGGATAAATGAAAAACTTGTCATGTTATCGCGCCCTCAAGGTCATTATTGACGTAAATGCTAAAAATCGCAATAAATCAGCCATTTTGCATTTTTGTTCAGCCATTATTGAAGTTGTCCGAGAACTGCTTATTAGTAACAGGCAAAACAAATTTAAACAGGATACATGAAAAACTTTATCGTGCCCACAAGGTCAAATTATTGACGTAAAATGCGGAAAATCTCAATAAATCGACCATTTTGATTTTTTTTCAGCTATTATTGAGCTTGTCTAAGAACTGGTCATTTGCAACATGCGCAACAAATTTGGGAAGGATACATGAAAAACTTTTCAAGTTATCGTGCCCACAAGTAAATGTTAGCGCCGACGACGCCGAACTTTAATTGCAATAGCCCTTTTTTTCTAACCCTTTAACTGCCAAATTATTTAATCTGAATTTACACCCACTTGACGCGATCTACAACTTCAAGTGAGTGAAAAATATTCAGATTTGACAATATGGAGGTCAACTGTTTTCAAAAATTGCTGATTGATGTCACATTTTGTCTTTAACATGTTTAAAATGTGGTACTTAATGTGCTAATAAAAAATGAAAACCCAGATATATGCGACACCGGCGGTTAAAGGGTTAATCAAAATTAAAAGGCGGGCTAAAAATCACTTGCACACCCAAAGGTGGCTAGGAATGTGATGTTAAAATTTCAAACAAATTTGACCACTAGTTTTTTGAGTTCACAAAAAAACGTGATGCCTGACGGAATCCTGGCGTGACTAAAATCCCCCTTCCCCTACGGGTGGGGGATAAAAAGCAAGGGACTATTTTTTCAGGTGGTGATAAGGCCCCCGAGACGGGCGCTCTGCACTGAAAGAAAATGACCAAAACACGGATTTAAAATGTGGTCCCGGGACCACATTGTCGCCTTTATACGGGGGATTATGGTCCCAACGACAAAAAAGTAGTTTATTTTAATAATAAATGTGTCCCCGTTTTGGTGGGACCACGTCATTTTCCTGGCTATATAGAGAGCAATATGTGGTCCCGACATCATAAAAATAGTGTCCCCTATTTTAAAGGATTACCAAAACATTTAGGGGTGAATATACAATTTAAGGGTCATTTGGTGTCTTTTGGCTATTCTGAGCGAATTTATGCATTGTGTGGGTCCGAATTTTTTTAATATTGTCCTATGGGCAATACGATAAACTGAGAACAAAAAATAATTCAATATCTCTGACGAATATTTTTTTATTCAACATGCAATGTGCTAAAATACACGAATTTGTACACAAATGCAATGTCTCCCAATATCTAACACCTGAAACATAGACTGTTTTACCATGGAAGACCTCTTGGAAATAACTTAACCCCGAGTTATCTTGTAGCGCAATTGTTATGTTCAACGGAATTTATTCATATACAGACATGAACTCAATATAAAAAGTTGCCAAGGATACATTTACTGAGGCTTTTTAGTTGTCTCACGCAAACCGGTCAACTCAGCAACGCCAGTGTTATCTACACTCCTCAAATTGTGGTGTGATACCATTCAATTACTTTGATATATGCAGAGACAGCTGCAAAGTCCGAATATTTTGGGGTAGGTGAAATATTTGTAAACATTCAATCTGAACTGCTATTTTATAACCAAAACAATCACCCCTGAAGCGTATTCAATTTCTGTGTCAACTCAGAAACGCTTATAATTTAGAAAAAAATCATTGAAAACATGTTAAACTGAACAAAGTGCTTGATAATAATGGCCATCCCCCTACCGTATCGGTGGGCAATGATACATCTATTTTAAATACATTAAATATCGTTTTTTGTTGTCCGTATTCAACTCAGCAACATTATTATCTCGATCAACTCAGCAACGTTTATGAGTTGATCACTCAACTCAGAAACGTTGCTGAGTTGACCAAATTTAGCTTTCTGTCTCACTAATGTAATTAAGACTAAAAACGTAACTCTATAAATGTAAAATGCAACTTAAAAATATGTTTTTAATTAAATTAGACTGAGAGAGTATTCGCTTATGTAGACATTTTTACAACAATGAAAAAACGTTTCTGAGTTGAAAACAAAAACGTTGCTGAGTTTATTGAATTCTGCTTTCTGTCCCCCTTTTTGTAATTAAAACTGAAATTTCAACTCCGTCAATGTGAAAAGCAGTTGAAAAGAAGCTGCTTTTGATTAAATTAGAGTGAGAGAGTATTTTAGAAGTTGTTTACATAAATAAAACTACAAATAACACTCAGTTAAATTTCTAAATCAAATTTACCCTCATTATATTGGCATGTATGTATTGTACAATGGCCTCCGAAATACATTTTCAAATTAGGCTTGTTATGATCCCATTTCTTTTTTGTCTTTATGATGATAAACCAATTTTTTTTCAGAAAATGAGGCTCAAGTGTTTAGAGATCTCGTAGATGCGCTTGAAACATGACTTTTACGTGCAATTATCGTGCTTTATCAACTCAGAAACGATAATGTCAACTCAGCAACTATATAATTCCAAAATAAAATCACTGTTCTGTCTTAGCAATTTTTATTTCAAAAAGTGTTATAACTACTTACATATCAATAAACTATCATACAAAGAGATTTATGATCTTTAAAATTAAAAATTGATCAAATATATATATATAATTCGTTGCTGAGTTGACATTTTATTTTTACGGTCCTTCACAAAAACACATATTTTTTTTTAATCTGTTTGAGATTAAGCTCTGATATTTTAAATGTGTATCACATAGTCCCTACCCTCAATATCTGACCCTAGTATATATAATTTAAAGCGACTTATTTTTTTTCAAAAATACAGATTGAAAGACCCCTTAAATTGTATATTCACCCATAGTCTGACATTTTCTAAATATCCTTAAAATGTTTTTGTGTTTGCTGGGTAGGCCTACCCTAGACTAGAAGGCCCTATATTGTAACCCTTTTAGCTCACCCTTAATTATCTGGAGACACAATTATCCGGAGCCCATGTTTTTCGTCGATTTTTCTGTCAATTCTGTACTGATTTCCTAGAAATTTTGCACAAGCCATTTCCAGGTCATGTCCTAACATCGCCAAAAAATTCGCGGAATTAGATTTGAAATTAAATTATTATTTCAAAAGTTAGACTATTTGACATGTACACGTAATAAAATTCCAGGATTTGTGTAGTGGGCTTATAGAGGGACAACATATTTTTAATTTTTTTAATACTGCATATACCTTTACGAAATTTTTACCGATGTTAGAACATGACTTGGAAATGGCCTGTTCAACATTTCAAGATAATCGGTTCAGAATTGAGAAATCGACGAAAAACATGCGCTCCAGATAATTGTATCCTAGAGTATAAGTACAACTGACACTACTAAAGTCTGCTCGACGGTGTAGGATGGTCCAAAATGAAAGCTGGTTTTCGGTATCCAGTCCGTCAATTCTCAAGCGATTGTCACGAAATTTTCTAACCAGATTATTAGCTACAGTCTATGACACAATTATCTGGAGAGCATGCTTTTCTCCGTCAATTCTGAACCGATTGCCTTGAAATTTTACAGAGGATAGTTTCAAGTCATGTCCTAACATCGGTAAGAATTTTGAGAAATTATATTCAATATTTCAAAAGTTAGGCCATTTGACATGTAATAAAATTCCAGAATTAGTGTAATGGGTTTCTAGAGGGACGTCATATTTTCAGTTTACTACATGTCAAATAGTCTAACTTTTGCAATTCTGCATATAACTTTGCGAAATTTTCACCGATGTTAGGACAAATGTCCTGTACCAAATTTCATGAAAATCGGTTGATAATTCACGGAGAAATCGACAAAAAGCACGCGCTCCAGATAATTGTGTCATAGACTTTAGTAGAAATTTCGCGAATTTCCATCTAGAATTTCAAAAGTTAAACCATTAGACATGTAACGCAATTTTGAGAAGTTAATGGGTTTATACATGTTGTAGAGGAGCGTGTCAAATGTCAAATGGTCTAACTTTTGAACTAGTATTCTGTGAAACTCAATGACCATGACCTCCTTTGTTTTCACCGAGCTGGCTAATACCAAAGAACTATATCTAATTCTGTGCTAATACAATGAAGTATGGGGGACGGGTATTATAAAACCTTGTTTTCACCGAGTGACGTCACTGCGTTTCACAGAATAAAGTATGGGGGAGGGGGTCTTATATAACCTTGTTATCACCGAGTGACTTCACTGCGTTTCACAGAATAGAATATGTTTTTACGAAATTTTCAGTATCGATGCCAAATGGATACCGAAAAGCTAACTTTCATTTTGGACCACCTCCACCATGCCCACCGTCAGACAGAATATAGTACTATTCTAATATTTTGACAAATTTAGGTAATTTTCACTGACGATCTCCGTAAAATGACGGAGTCTGAAGATAATGTTCTCTGAATGTTCATATAACGTTCTGACTTCTAGACAGGTGTGGGCAGGGACATCCATACCCATTCCTGGCAAACACGAGACATCGACCCAATGTTGGACCAATGTTGGGCCAGCGTTGTAGACGGTGGCCCAACATTGGTCTAACATTGGGTCGATGTCTCGTGTTTGCTGGGAAAGATTCAAGTATTTCAACTTGTTAGAACTTAGACTCAGATCAAAATCCAGGCAAAAAGTTAAGCATAAAAATATCGGCATACACTATAGTCTCCCCAGCCAGGAAAACTGCATCGTCACTGCCTGGTCCAGACTACAGCTTACGCACTGCCACTGTCAGTCATGTTGACGACCATAACATGCAGACCGCCATTGTCAGAGTTAGAGAGCGATCGACAAAGTCGAAGGGCCGGGCAGCCCCACTTCAGGGCTAGCTATCCCAAACAAACAACAAACAGACGAGCGCTCGCTCAACCATGAAACCTCTGGGATGTGAATTAGTCTAAGTCACAAATCTTAGAAGCAACTGCGGAAGGCGACCTATAGGCTATGTATCTTCAAGAATTCAGCTACATATATTTTAAGAAGATATGACATGGATGACAGCACAAACAAGTGATAATATTCAGATGCAGAAATGCACAACACTCACCTTCCTAAACGAACGGAAACAGCAAGGTTTATTGCATCAAGCATGCGCAGGATTTAATTGACCTCAATAAATTACCGCAAAAACTGGAAACGTTAGTCGAACATTCGCCTAGGGTTATGTGAGAAGCGAATATTCCTAGAACGTTCACATAAGATTACCAGCTGATTGATTAGCACCACGCATGCGTAGAGTTTAATTGACCTCAGTTACCATAAAAACTCGAAACGTTCGTCGAACATTCGGCTAGGGTTATGTGAGGAGAGAATATTCCTAGAACGTTCACATAAGATAACCATTTCACAAACCTATAACTAACCTTGAGGGAATGATTACTCAAAACGTTCGTCGAACATTCGCCTAGGGTTATGTGAGGAGAGAATATTCCTAGAATGTTCACATCAGATTACCAGTTAACAATCCCATAACGAACCTTGAGGGAAAGGTTATCTGAACGTCCTGTGTTAGCTGAGTAGGCTTATATATGACCTGTGGTCGCCTATTTAAAACATGTCCTAAACAATTATCAGATACATTATTCAAATACTAAATTAAACAATATGAAATTTATATAACATTATCATATAGGCCTACTCGCTATGATGTATCATCCAATTTTGATTAGTTTTGCTGGTATCTAGAATTCATATTTCAGTGACAATATATACCTTACTTTTATCTAATAACTTAAGTGGTCTTTCTAGTGATTATAGTGCGTCATACCAAGACTTTTTCACAAAAAGTCCTTGAATTACCAAGGGCAGTAGAGACTATGGCGACCTATGTTCCAATAATTTCAAGAACTTTATATAGGCACTAAACTAAACCCCAAAGGCACGTAGCTGGCTCAGCCAGGATTTGAACCCAGTGCACCTGCGCATTGTTTGATACATGTTGGGTCAGTGTCGTAGACAATAAAACAGCGTTGATCCAGCATTGCCAGTGATTGTTAGAGATATAGGCCTACCTTGTGCTTTGGTCCCCCCCGCTGGTATAGGGCGTTTTTAGGAAATCCCTCAGGACCTCCTCGACGTCATTTCTGGGGGTCTTGTAGTTAGCCATAAATGCTCCTGTGATTGAAAAAGAAAATCAGCTATAGACTACTACACTTGCAACATATATTACCAAACATTAGACGGGATGCCTGTCTGACACTCTCAGGCTGTGACTGGCGACCTCACCAGCTAATCATACGATCATGACCAAGGTACTTTTTTAAATACTGTATTAAAACTAAAAAATAATTATTTGACTCCTGAAATTGAAAAAGAAAATCAGCTATAGACTACTACACTTGCAACATATATTACCAAATAAATATACATGTAGCTTTATTGCATATCATACATTAGACGGGATGCCTGTCTGACACTCTCAGGCTGTGACTGCCGACCTCACCAGCTAATCATACGATCATGACCAAGGTACTTTTTTAAATATTGAAACTAAAAAATCATTTTTGTCATATTAAAATATATTTGACACTTGTCATTATGTCATTGTCATTCAGTGATTTAAATATCAATCCTAGGACTTAAACTTTCACAAGTTGGCTTGACAATCACACGATTAGACTACATAACCATCGTCTGCTGCACAGCGGCAGGCTGCACAGCGGCAGTCACGCCCTTTAGAACCCAGTCCCAAAGTTCACGAAATACTAGTGGTGAACAATATTTGACGGGAATATAAATTCATGCTCATGGTCCTTGCGCAAAAAAGTATATTACAGTAGTGGCAAACGCCACTGAAACGAGATCAACAAAGTCTTTGTTGGCGTCAATCACATTCTCCAACATTGGCATAATATCTTGCTGGGTCCAATGTAGGCTAAAGGTCATACGCTGATAATTAGGCTTATATCTATTCATAAGTTTAGTATGTTAAGCACACACGCACGTATGCATTTTTAAAGGGGTTTTGTGAGTATGCACTTCATTTATTATTTATTTTTCAAACGCAACTCTTATCTTATACACCATAGTGTGACCCCCCCCCCTTTACTGATATCAATATGCTGCGAACGAGTTGGGCCAATGTTGTTTCAAAGTTGCGCCACCGTCAGCGACCCTTGCCAACATTCAAACAACATTTGATTAATGTCTCGTGTCTGGTGGTAGATCTTGTTTGCATATAAATATAGCTAAAATATATTAGTAACGTTAGTGCTTAATTATGAGATAATGTTATATAGGCCTGAACAGCATCTTTAGTTTCAGAAGATGGTTTTCTATGGCTAGTTAACATTTTATTGCAATATAATTATAACTTGTTGGCTCAACATCGGGCCAACGATGCAGATATCTGTCTAGCATTGAACCCAGCAAACACAAGACGTTGGCCCAATATTGGACTGATGTTGTCAGCGTCTAACGTTACGGGCCAGCGCCGTAGACGATGGGCCAACATCAGGACTACATTGGAACAGCGCCTCGTGTTTGCTGGCAGTGGGAACTAGCATTGGATAGGCATAGGCCTACAGTGCTTACCCAGTAAACACGAGATGTTGAAACAATGCTGACCTTATGTTGTGCCGCTGGCCCAACATAAGGCCATCATTGGTTTACCATCGCATGTACCACTTGCGTAAGACAAATAACTATACAATGACATTCCTGGCCATGTTCTGGGATGATCCTAAATGTTAGGTTAGGCCTACTCGAGTAAAGTTTTTAAATGAGTCGTAAATATGTCAGAAAATGTGTACATGAAAAGATGGTTTTCACCATCGATCAACTTATGTTTCAGAACACTCAGAACACTGAGCTTAATATGTGTTTGATTTTTTTTAATTTGAGTACGACTATTCCATGCTTGTCCTGCTCTGTCACATATCAGTATATATTCATATACGGTATATAACATATATAGCCTACATTCCTTTCCAACAAGCTGTTAAGATTGTTACATCGATTAGCTTATTATAGGCCCACCTTACTTTCACGTTTGCCAGCAAAATATATCATAAGGAGTATATGTACTAAATGTATTCTGAACTAACAAATCTACCAATAAAAGAAATTACTTACCTTGAAATCTGAATTTATGTGATGATATATTATCTTGAAGGTTTGTTTTTCCTGCAGAGAGCTGGCTGTGAGTGAACACCACGTGGTGTACCCAGACGCTATACATGCCTTTCTCAGAAACCATGTCTCCGTTGGTCCAGTGTTGTTTTAGTGTTTCCCACCATCTGCGACGCTGGCACAGTTTTAACCCAACGAATTGTGCCAGCGGCTGATATGTTCTGGATCAAGCCATCGGATAGGGATCGAGGGTTGGTATTTTGAGAAATCATTAGCTACAGCTGACACACGAGACACAACGTTGTTGCGGCATTAAATCAACGTCAATGATGTTGATTCAGCGTCGCAACAACGTTGCGTGCCCAGTGGGTTTGACCTGATGTTAGATTAACAATGTACCACTGTCCACGACGCTCTCCCAACAATAAAACCTCTTCAAATCATTGTACTAGAAGAACACATGCATGCAATGATTTAAAAAGAGTTATTATATTATGTTGCGAAATTCAGGTTAGGCTTATATTTATCCAGGATCCAAGCTATCTGGACAACAGGAGACGCGACAATTCAAACTAACATACAATTCAAACTCCACTAATGCGCGTATATGATGCATATTCCCCCTCTAAACATTGACCGCATTAAACACATCACAAACAAAACAAATATATCTCAACACCTCGATCCATGGTAACATTCTTAGAACGTTTGTATTATATTTTCTGATGCAGAATATCCCTGGGATATTATGGAAATGTTCTCATGACAAGAACAAACTGGAAATAGGCAGCTTCGAGAATTTTTTTGGTTTACTGCAAACATAATAAATACGAATCAAAAGGGAATACTTAATAAATTGTTAACTGGAAACATTCTTAGAACATGCGTATAATATTCACAAGTGCAGAATATTATGAATGTTTTGTAAATACTCTCATACATGACAAGGACAAACCGCTGTCCGGGAACATTATGAGAATTGTTAGCAGAATGTTTTGTGTTAGCTGGGTTGTCGATTATCGTCAACCTTAATATATACGTCTGCACGTTTCTACTTCCATTTATATATTTTCAATAAAAGCTAATAAATACAAGTGGTCTCCACAATTATGCAAGCATGTGCATGTGCATTAAAGAATAATTGTTCAGATTGTTAGGCCTACCTAATTCTACCTAGATTTTGGGATTGGAAAAAAAATCAAATTCCTTTTGATTGACATAGCGTTATAGTAGCGTCATCACAACGGTATATAGTGGAATCTACAGAACAATAAAATATGTGACGCGCCACAGCAAAACCAGGCGCTTCTCGCACAGTGTTGATTTGCATAAAACAGATTTGAAACTGCCAAATACTGAATAATTTTTTGTCTATGCTTTTTTCAAATTAAGTGTTTTGACGTTGAATAATATGTTTTTAACACATTATTGAAGTTATTTCCACCTTTTTTATCTGATTCGAAGGTTTTTAAGACGATTTTTGCCGGCAACCTTTGACATGAATGACTACGACTCTACCGGAAACAGTTCACTGGTCGATTGTTTACATTTTTTTCCGCGCCATTTCTAGGACTACGTCCACGTTTTGGGTAATTTCACAAGAAAATGTGTTTGAAAGTTCACTTGCTGAACCTGAAAACAGAATATATCATCGTTGATACACATTTCATGAAACTAATCCTGCCGATGAGAAAAATAACACAGTCACAGGTAAGCATTCGTTAGTCTACTCAAATATCGCCCGTGCCAAGCCAAAATTGAAAATCCAAATTGTCGGGGGATGACTCCGGCTCGGCAGTGAGTGACTCACTGACTGACAGTCACAGTGACACTTGATTCGCGGACACTGCCAGCAACTGCACTGGCTCACAGTCGAACACTGACACAGTCTAGACTAAAGATTTAGTAAAGACTATAATAATTATAAAGGCCTAAACTTCTAAAGCTCGCACTTGCAGTTTTTCCGGTGTCACTGTCACGTCAGTAATTGAGTGTCAGTGACTGAGTGAGTGAGTGACACTCACTGATTACTCACTGATTCTCACTGACTCAGACTCAGTCTGACAGTGACAGTCACATCAGTGGCACACTGTCCCTGCTTTCTCAGAGACGCTGAGTGTGAGTGAAAACAGATTCACATCAGCTATAGGCTAGCCTAGTGATTAGGCCCTCACCACGTCAAGTTTAAATGAATTTCGCTGTTTTCTCACTCAGAGTCTGTCAATTAAGCCTAGACCTAGGCCTAGACCTATCAGTTATTCAGTAGGCCTATAAAAAAATGCGGGGGGGGGGGGGCAACGGCAATGGCACTGACCATGTTTATGAGGTTTTACATTTTAGGCCAATGCCTACGTTTCACACAATATTTATTCAAATGTTCTACTTCTAGTCATGAATGTGGCGACTAACGTTACTTTGAATATTGTGCGATTTTTTTTAGTATATAATAAGCCAGTTGGCCTACTAGACTATAGTTCATACCTCATCGCGAACCTTGTGTTTTGATATTTAAAAAATATTTATGGACTAAAATTTTTTTTTTTACCCAAGTTATGCTGCGACTAGTATTAGCCTAGGCCTATAATTGCTGACATTTTTCTTAGGGTAGTCACTGCATCACTGAAAATAGTAGGCCCTAGGCCTACTGAATGAAAATTAGTTGAGAGTTGACTGAGACATCAGCGAAATACATTAACTCTTCCTTGCTCAATATGAACCGGAGTATCATAGGTAGGCCTATCTGGGCATAATTATTTATGTTAGCCTAGTCTAGACTAACATTATAGACTGATCATTCATGTCATTGTCTGTCCAATAGTAGGCTACTATCGATGGATTTTGTCCAAAAATGACAATTTAAAGCTAATTCCATTTTTGATTTTCAGTTTGAAAACATTTCTTTTATCATAACTTGAATGTGGATTACTGTGCACAAATTATAAACAAAATAAAATTATCTTGAAATTACTTTTTGCTATTTTTCATTTTTTGCTACTTATCATTTTCAGGTTGAGACAGCTTTGCAAGTTGATACAGCAACCTCAATTGAGTTGAGGCTGCATGCGGAAATTGTCACTGGAAGTGCTCCTTAAATCTTGGCAACTCTTGCTTGACTCAATTTGACGGAGAAGACTAGCTAGGTATTTATTGTTTTAAACCTTTTTTAACAGACATGTAATTCTCAAACTTTCACCTATTCATAAAATATATTTCTACTGACAGCAAGACACTACCGGTAATATGTAAGTCATTTCACATGAGTATAATGTAATTTAGGTCACATGTAATGCTTCATTATTCCAATAGATACATTTTAGTAAAATTATTATAGTACATTTATGATATGAACTTCATTTGAGCTAAGTACAGTATTTAAAATTCATATGATTTGTAAGGATATAGACTACTGTATAATATGTATGCCTATAATATATATCATAATATATGAATAAACAGGTGGATAAAAATGATGGTTCAAAATGTCAAATGTCTTTTGTTTTTACATTTGGCAGGTACCAAAGAATAAGGTGATTTTGTTCAGAAAAGATCAAATTCTCACTGTAAAATGGCATGATAGTAAATATGTGCAGCTGCTAGCAATCTGATATTCCAGACTAGAAAACAAAAAAGTCTCTAAATATGTACAGTAAGCATGGTAAGGTTAGTATCATTAGCGCAGGTTTAATTGTAAACCTAACCATATTCCCATTTCATAGCCCACCACAAAAAATATCTGATTTTTGTCATACTCTTTTGTTAAATTGTCTGATATATCCTGCAAGTTGGAATCATGAAACAATCACTATATAAAAAACAAGCAAATCACATTTTTTTCTTTTCTTCATTTCTTATTTTTTTGTTATTCACTGTCCTTCCCTTGTTTAAAATAAACACTAAGTTACAAACATTACCAGAATAATGGTCCTCATACATGTTATGCAGTTATATTGTTCCATAAATTTCTGTCATATCCCAGCAGACACAAGATGTTGAATCAATGTTGGTCCACTGTATACAACATCGGACCAGCGTTGAACCAACATTCTTTGTAACCTTAATTTATTTATTCAGTGAGATAAGTAAATGAATTGTTCAGTCTCAACATTAGGTATGTACATTTTTAAAATTTGTATCCTCATCCTGTGTGATCATCAGTTGTATCTTAAAGTTACAGGCTAGTATTGGAGTATTTGTTTCAAATAGCTATATCAGCAGATTTACAAGTTAATAACTATCACTATTAACAACTGATTAGAATTTCCAAGCATTAAAAAAAAATTAAAGATTTTAATATCTGAAATTATTATGTTTGGATGTAATAGCCTTTTCATTATTGTGTGTAATGTATGTTTCAGAAAATGATACCTGGAGTTGTAGATATTGTAGAAGAAAAGAATGGATGGTGTCGATTTGGATGACCAGATCTACATGACTTATATTTGTTGCAGTGCACAGGAGTGTAAAATTGTGGACAGACTATAGTATAATTTTGTGGTCACTGGTGTATGATATAACTTTTTTTTTACATCAAATCACAGAATAATCAGAGGCTGAATGAAAGAAGATCTTCTAAGTCTCAGTACACTTGTATCCTGAATAATTCATTGAAATGGATGAGGTCAATTTTGGATGGCTATATGACTATTTCTTAAAGTACACAACTGTGACATTGTGGGGAGAGGCTTGTCCATCCTCTGGGCTATGCTAGACTATAGTATAATGTTGTGGTCACTGGTGTATAATAAAACATTTGATACCTCAAATCACTGGATAACCAGATGCTGAATAATTGTATTCTTAATTTGTGTACAAATGTATCTTGAATAATTCATTAGAAAAACACCAAAATCTACTTAACATATTTTAGCAAAATTTGACCTTGACATGACCTTCATGTGGCCTTGGTGTGATCACAATAAATATCTAGATTGACAAATATTATCTCATAAATGTAATGTTGTTTTGATTTTTTTTTCAAGTGTGTTGATTGGCATAGGACTATATTTTTATTCAAATTATGAGCAATTTTATCCGCTTGAAGTTGTAGATCGTGGTAGCCTGCCAGACACAAGCTGGTAAAAATAAAATTAGCGCTATCCTGGTTCAAATTTCTACCAGTATAATATAAGCATATCAGTGCACCTTTATGCTAACCAATGTTACTTTTCAGTTTTCTTGGATTTGACCTTGAAATTACCTTGAGATGACCTTGCCATGACCTTGGGGTAACACCCATGAAGCCTAATTCCAACCCAGTTAATCATGTGTAAGCCTACTTGGGTTGGACTTCATAACATACATATATTAAATTAAAGTGAACACCCTCAGTCTAAACCAGGCAATTATTGTGTTACTTTGTTCTTTTCTTCCATTTCAAACAGGGGGCACATCAGGGTGATTCAATGGGATATTACCCCTCTAACCCCTTTATTACCCTTTTAACATCTTGGGGTATGCTTGATATACATCCATGTTAGGGTCCACGTGGGTTTCCTATTTCTTAGGCATCTCAAGTGTACAAAAGTGTAGCAAAAACAACTCAATTATGCTATTTCCCCCTCTTTTGTGTTGATTTGACCTGCTGTGACCTTGAGATGACCTTGCCATGGCCTTGAGGTAACACCCCTCAGAAGTACATCCGAAACCCATGTCCCCATGTGTACTTTGGTTGGATTTCTTCACATGAAATTGAAGTATTGACCATTGGTCTAAGCACGGCCATCATTTTGTTATTTGGCCCATTTCAGACAAGGATGACATAAGCATGATTTGACGGGGTATGACCTCTTCAACACAAAAATACCCCTGTAACCTCTGGGGTATGCTTGGTATACATCCATGCTGGGGTCCGGCTGAGTTTTAGCCACCATGGGCATCTCAAGTGAGCAAAATTGGAGCAGAAACAACAAAAATATGCTTTATTCAACACTTTTGTATTGATTTGCCTTTGCTGTGACCTTGCTGTGACCTTGAGATGACCTTGCCATGACCTTGGGGTAACAGCTTTATAAAGCCCAACCCCAACCCTTTGGACCACGTGTGTGCACGGTTTGGACTTCATCACATAAAATTGAATTATTTAATATTGGTCTAAACAGGGCAATCGTTTTGTTATTTGGTCAATTTCTGCTATTTCAGACAGGGGTGACATATGGGTGATTTGCTGGGGTATAACCTCTCCAAACCCTATATCACCCCTGTAACTTATTAGGGTATGTTTGGTATAACTCATTGTTGGTGTTTAGTTGGGTTTCAACAATCATAGAAATCTCAATTGAACTAAATTTGAACAAAAACAGCAAAAATAAGCTATTTTCACCCCTTTGTGTTGATTTGACCTTGATGTGACCTTGAGATGACCTTGCCATGACCTTGGGGTAACAGCTCTATGAAGCTCAACACCAACCCATGTCATCATGCATATTTGGATTGGGCTTTATCAGATTTAATTAAAGTACCGACCATTAGTCCAAACATGACAATCATTGTGTTTTTTTGGTCCACTTATGCCATTTCAGACAGGGGTGACATCAAGGTGATTTAATGGGGTATCACCCCTCCAACCCCTATATTTCCCCTTTAACCTCTTGTTTATGTTCAGTATAACTCCATGTTGGGGTCTAGGCGGGGTTCTACCATCACATACACTTCCAAGTTAACAGAATTGGTAAAAAACATATATATTTTGCTATTTTTAGTTGATTTGACCTTGCTGTGACCTTGATATGACCTTGGGATGACCTTGAGATGACCTTGGGGTAACACCCCTCTTAAGCCCAACTCCAACCCATTTCACCATGTGTAATTGGGTTGAGTTCCATCCGATTTCATTTTTTATGTTCAATAAAACTGTTTTTCTTAGATATAAATTTGACAAATTTTGTGATTTCTTGTACAAGTTTACAATTTATCTTATTTTTAATGGTTACCTTTAAAGACAGTTTTCTCAATAGTACTATGCCAGAAAATTGGGTTGGACTTTTTTGTTTTGAGTAGCTGTATCTTTGGAAATACTCGTCCGATTTTCATACAATTTGTTTTAAAATGCACAGAACATAAAGCGCTATCAGATGGTGGATTTTTTTCAAAAAACTTTATTTTCGAGAAGAGCCTGGTTTTGGCATGCTGCGTCACATATATTAGCGGAATTTAAAAAAAAAATCATATTTAGAGACTAAGAATATAATTTATTATTATTATCTATACCTTCAGGAATAACAGCATTTTTTTATTTTTGTGTTTTGACTAATAATTTTATAACATTGTAATAACGTTATTTCAACGTTAAAATCAACATGCTAAATTTTATATCATTCATGCATGTGTGTATGCAACGTTATAGTAACCTTCTCACAACGTTATAAAGAGAGAGCTGCAGAACTGAAATTGACATTAGAGGAATTAACTATCTAGCAAGTTTTGAGAGTTAGGCCTATATCATTTTTGGCATTTCTACTTTCAGAAGTAGTGTCATTTATGTTTTTTCTGTGATATGACTAGTTATTTTATAACTTTGTAATAACGTTATCTTAACATTTAAAAATACACACATCATTCACATAAGTTGATAACGTTACAGTAACGTTATTGCAACGTTATATCGTGACGACTGTACAACAGAAATTGAAATTACCAAATAAATATATTTGGAGGGTTATTATGTTATTTTTAGCATTTTTATTTCCAGAAATGACAATATGTTTTTTTGTGCATACCCAGCAAACACGAGACATTTAACCAATGTTGGCTTGATGTTGGGCCAGCGTCGTGGTCCAACATTCAAGCCAACATCGGTTCAAAATCTCGTGTTTGCTGGGTAAAGACAAGTTATTTTATAACATTGTAATAAAGTTATTTCAACGTTAGGAAAAAATATTAGCATTAAATATCTATGTATAAAGATACCAATCTTGTAAGCCAATCCCTGCAAACACTGTACGTAATAGAACGTTCGTTAAGGTCCCATTTTTGTCATTCATGGATGAGCGTAACGAGGACGTGCTAGGGACGTAATCATAATAACCCTAACGTCCCCAGAACGTCTCAATAACGATACATTTATGTTTTACGTTCTAAGGACGTAAATGGGAGTTCACAGAATTACGTCCTAAGTACGAATACTGTTTTACGTCATAACGTCCCCACAACGTACAGCATTTCGTACTTGGGACGTAATTCTGTGAACTCCCATTTACGTCCTTAGAACGTAAATCATAAATGTAACGTTATAGCGACGTTCTGGCGACGTTAGGGTTATTATGAATACGTCCTTAGCACGTCCTCGTTACATTCATCCATGAATGACGAAAATGGGACCTTAAAGAACGTTATATTACATACACTGTTTGCAAGGATGTGTTTTCAATTTTGGGTCAGCGTCGCAGATGGTGGCCCAACACAAAAATGTTTATTATTACCATTATTTCAAGTTTACACATTTAGGCCAGACAAAAATGTTTATTATTACCATTATTTCAAGTTTAAAATAAATATTTAGGCCACACAAAAATGTTTATTATTACCATTATTTCAAGTTTAAAATAAATATTTCGATATCTCAAATGTTAACTGAGTAAGGTTATTATAACGTTGTTACAACGTTGTTATAAAATATCTTAACTGAGGAACGTCATCATAACGTTATGACTACGTTATTTTGAAACATAACCGAACGACAATTTTTAAAAACGTTGTGGTAACGTTATGTGTTTGCTGGGCCTACGTCACCTGAATAATAACCGACACCGTCAACATATATTTCTTATTAAAGTGAATTAATAAAACTAACATCACCAAACATATTTTAATTGAAAAAAAGCGATATCCTTCACAAGACGGCAAACAACGCCAAATATAATAAAATAAATTCGTTATTCAATTAATCGTTATATTAATTATTTATTAACATAACTACACGGCTAATTGATATAACTACATGGCTAATTAATAACTACTGCTTCAAATACAAATTTAACAACTAGGCCTATAGGCCTACCTGAAAACTCACTTCCTAAGTACGAAATGCTGTACGTTGTGGGGACGTTATGACGTAAAACAGTATCGTACTTAGGACGTGATTCGGTGGGCTCCCCTTTACGTTCTTAGAACGTAAAACATAAATGTAACGTTATCGGGACGTTCTGGGGACGTTAGGGTTATTATGACTACGTCCCTAGCACGTCCTCGTTACGTTCATCTATGAATGACGAAAATGTGACCTTAACGAACGTTATATTACGTACAGTGTTTGCAGGGAAGTAACTGCAGGACGGCTCCTGGCTGTGCCTCAAACGGTGGTCAGAATGAAAAGAATCAGTCATGTGATGGTACGAGAATGACGGGATACATTATAATAAATTATGAGGTTACACCTCACCAGATGGAAATACATGCACCATAATAACGGCAGTTCATTGAAATTAATAAATAAAGAAAATAGTGAAACATGACAAAATATACCGATCACATATACAGCACCCGGTAGTCCCAGGCGGTCACCCATTCAATTATGGACCGGGCCCGGTGCGTTGTTTAACATCATTACAACGTCTTATCGACGTCATGCTTGAAACGATATGTTGAAATCAGGGGAAATCGCGTTGCAATTGCATTGAAATCACGTTGAAATTATGACGTTGAAAAAAATTTCATATGAACCTTTTTTTCAACGTCGTTTCAATGTCAGTTTGCTATTTTTCAACGTCGTTTCAACCTTGAAACATCGTCGTTGTGCCTGCTGGGTAACTTTTCTAATGGGAATAAGAGAAAGTTAATATAATCTTAATTTTGAGATTCTAATTAGTGAGATATTACTCTTGCTAAATTGTTACCCTCTTCAAATAAAGTTATTATTATTAGAGGGGGCCTATTATTATTATAGATCGGCCCCATTCACATGGCATGGTTTGAAAGATTATGCTGAATAAGCTGTGATCGTTTGTGTGCGCATTTTCCACAGAAAGTTGTCAAGTCTGCATTGACGTCACGCTCCAGGGCCGCAGACAACCCAAAATGGCAGAAGGGGAGTTAAATGTTGACAGTATAATTTCCCGACTTTTAGAAGGTATTTTACTTGATACTCTGACTTGTGGCTATATATTTTGGTAAAATAAATAGCATTTCACGTATTAATAGTCTTAAATACTTTTATCCAGAGAACAGTGCGAGTTACGATTGACGCAGTCGCGACGCAGTGCAGGCAGTGCTTGCACTGAAATTCTGAATAGGTCTAACGTTACACTACAGGAAGGTTCGCCATAAAATTGGAAGGTTTGCCACAAAATTGGAAGGTTCGCCACAAATGTCACAGGAAGGTTCGCCACAACGTTAGAATGGACTATAAAACAAGTTAACTGTTAAAACGTTAGGCCTACTGTTTATTGAATGTGAAAATATATACTAACAAAGTTATAGGGCCTAACGTTATTTAGTTTATTTCACCGAAGAGTCTGAGACAACAAAAACATTAAAAAATAACATATTAGGCCTAGCCTAATTAGGCCTAGGCCTGGTCCTATACAATGTCAATGATAGCCTAACACAATTATACAAAGATATAGACCTAGGGCTAGGCCTATGCTATTGAAATAAAAATGAAATATGTATTTTTATTAATAAATGTGCCTTCTTAAATAAGAAAAATATTTTTATTATACTTGTAGTTGTAGTTGTAGACCTAGCCCTAGCCTAGGCCTAATGTCAATGTTACACAAAATATTTATAGCAATATTAAAATATGAAATTTTATTAAACTATTTTAATACGAATTCCATACTCCTCAGGTGGCATTATATTAATAAAATATTAAAAACACATGGATTACAATCATCTGTTGTGGATTTAATAAGGTGCGAGTGATAATTGTGCTCGACACGATAGGCCTAACAGTTATCCCAACACACCCCCCGTTTTAACGCCCCGAGAGCAAAGCACAAAGTAATGACATCGAATGCAATTAATACAAATCATTTTAATTATATAAATAGGTATATATTTTTTACCTACAAATTAATTGTCAACCATTATTTAACCGATTCGAAATGTATCGGACTTAGTATACTGTGATGTTAATTAAAATGTATTGGACCAAGTATACTGTAATGTTAATAAATTGCAATAAAGTAATGCAGAGGATAGAATATCTAGCTAATATCATCCAAAAAATACGTTGTGGTGATCATAGGACCAGCCTATACCATTGTCAGCGTGATCGGTACCCTGCGTCATTATCGATCCATGTGGGATAAATAAACACTACCAAAATAAACAATTGTTTTTTATTACATAATATATATATATATATATATTGGGCAGGCCTATTAGATATTATACATACAATTTTTTTTATTGTGATCACAGGGTTATCCTATGCTAGCAAACATGATGCATCAACCCACTGTTGGTCCAATGTTGTGCTAATGTCGTAGACTGTGGGCCAGCATTGGGTTGATGTGTCGTGTCTGTTGATGTGTCGTGTCTATTATGATAGCAATCTGCATCGTGTGATCTTTGCGAGGCGTGTATGGTAATAAATGACAATCGAGGGTGTGTGATTTACGTGACGTTTGACTGCGAGTTCTAACAGTTGATCGGCTATTGACAGTTGCAACCACATGTCAATCATAGCTGTAAGACAAAAATAAGAAAACAATTAAAAAGTGGAGATAATAATATTTTGTATTTTTTAAATGAGAACCAATTAAATTACTGTATATCTACATATAGTTATAACAGCATAGCCTACCCCATCGATCTGGTGAGTGCTTGAATACTATAGGTTGTACGCCCACTATCGCGAACCACGTTTTTCGCTATTTAAAAAATATTTACAGTCTGAAATTATTTTTTTTTACTTTTATTTAACTCACTAACATGTCCGGCGATCTCCAGGTATAATTTTTGTTTGAAAATTATTTTAACTTGGGAAATCCTTTCTTTGTTATGTATAATGTTTTTCCAGAATTTCACTTAATATCGCTCACCGCTCTGATGATGAAAGACTTGCACCAGTCATTATACATGACAAAGAAAGGATCAGACGATGTAAAGTATTTTTTGCCGAAAAAACGGCAGAAATAGGCGCCGTATAACTTCGCAAGTTGAATGGAGTTGAAAAAAATTAAATTTAGTCGCCAAATATTTTTTAAATGGCAAAAAACGTGGTTCGCGATATTAGGCGTATGACCTATAGGCAGTAACGTTAGTGGCTTGTGTGGATTGACGCGACATTTTCCACTTTCCTTTCTTTAAAAGTCAATTATTATTAAAAATGCAAATGAAATATATTTATATTTATTTTTATTATACCAATTAGACTGCGCTACATCCCCCCATTAGTCCACAATTCCCAATATATGCCTTTTAATGGCCGGTTTCGTGGAAAAGATGTACCGCATCAAAACACCACACGCATTCCTTTTTTTATCTTCCTGATCGAAGCCGTTGACATTTTCAACAATACTTTGTTTCTTTTCTATAAAATAATAAACTGCAATCGTTTCTGACCCCTTGAACACAGTAGGCTATATTTTTGAAATTTCATTGACATTTTGCGAGCCTTAGTGGAACAAATTAATCAAAGACTCTCAACTCATCGAAGCTGTTTACATTTCAAGAGAGGCTCTAGCTGTGAGTTCACAGTTAGACCCCTGGATATATTTTAATACTTTGTCCTTGAATATGTGTGATTGGGCCGTATTGTTAAAGGTGTGGTCAACTGTCAAAATTCGCGGGACAAGGGTCGCCCAGAAGGCAATAGTGCCCGTGGGTAGGCCAAGGCCCTATTCCATAATAATACTAAATATGCGTTTCATACCCAAAGCCTCATTAAGAGCAAGTTCTCAAATCACAGCAAGTTCATATATACTTGAGCGACATCTATGAGTTAATAATTCAAAGCTCTTTGCCCTTGCCCCTACTTGGTCGCTTGCTTGCAAACAAACTGACTTTATTACTGCGGGGATGTTGAAACTGCTTGACCCCAAGTTTGTATTGACATCCCAGTAAACACAAAACATTTGTATGACTTTATGCAATGTCGTAGACGTTGGGCTGACATTGTATAAATGTTATACAAATGTCTTGTGTTTGCTGGGGCAGGAGGACTTTCTCCCAAACACTGATATTTATTCAATGTTGGTTCAATTTTGGGCCAGCGTCGCAGACGTTGGCCTAGTATTAAAACAGCATCAATTGGATCAATGTCTCATTTAAGTAGTATCTTGTAATCAGCTCAGTGGCTATATTAATGCCGTCAATCTGTACTCAATAGGCTACTGTTGGCCTACACTTGACCGTCCCAGGCATGCGCGTTTTGCAGTTGAATAATTCTTTAAAAGATATTTTTGCTACCGTATATTGCTGGTTAGTAACCGCGGTTAATAACTGGAGGTTTGTCTGGTAAAATATCTAAAAAAAATCAAAACTTAGGTTGCGGTTTATAACCGTGCATTCTGAGTGAGCCATGACGATTTCCGTGTCCAAATCAGGGGAGTTTGCCGGGACTGACAACCAACTAACACATGTGACAGACAGTGTATCGTCATGCGCGTCAGTGTGAGCTTTGTCGTCTAACTGTTGAGTCTATTAACCGTCTGCGTCCTAAAGTTTAGGCTAGAATAAATGAGCTATATAAGTTGTAGCTCTATGGTAAAAACACAAATAATATTTTACGTTCTTGAAATATTATTATAACAATAAAAGCTTATTTTCAATATCATGCAGATGTAGGTAATATAAATATCGCGTGAAGCACATAGTCTAATTGGAAGTAAATATAAATGTGTGATTCCAATGCCATACCGATATTTTGAATGTCGGGCAAAAGATATATAGAGGGTGGCACAACAATATACTAACAGCCAGTGATCACGGGGTGTTCAATAGCTGAATAAAGATGATTGAATAAATATCATAGAGACGTAACATTATCCTTCAAATGTAACCAAACATATATATTCATACAAATACATGTACATGTATCATGTGTATGTAAATAACAAAATACAAAATATAATAATTGACATTATTAAATTATAACGATGGACAATATATGACGATTTTGTAAACCCCTGTAGGACTGAGATGGTCAGCCACAACAGTCTAGTTAGCATGACGGGAAGAACAAAGCATTGGCGCTGGTGCTCTTACACAACAGACCAGCAAACAGGAGTCATTTAGCCAATACTGGTTTAATGTTGGTCCATCGTCTGCGACGCTGACCCAACATTAAACTAGCATCAGGCTAGTCCGTGTTTGCCGGTATGTGGTCAGGTGCGGTGGGACATTTTTGGGACATGTTTCCTGGCTGCTCACAGAAAGCACACTCGGTTTTACATGTAATGTATATATACACATGTATGTGTATACATGTAGTAGGCCTATTGGGCACACACGCGCCATCCCGACCTCTGTGATTGGCAGCAGTCATGCCCCGTAGATAGCGTAGTCAAGCAGAATGGTGAAATGCGTGTGCATTTTATCATACAAGCATGAAATTTTGCACAAAGATGTATTTGGATATGCTCTTTCATATTGGAGTAAGAGGCAAGCTCAATTATTTCAATATGGCCGTCAAATCCAAGATGGCCACCATTGACCGTTTTGAAGGACTATAATATGCTCTATATGAGAAAATACAGCAGTGCACTTGTTCAATGACTGACAATAAATAAGGTGTGAGCTTTTAGGCACCATTTATTTCAAGTCACAATAGCAATTATTTCACAATAACAAGCAAGTATATGTCACGATAGCAAACAAACAAATGTCTGGTCAATTTTTCAATTGTAGAAATTTAAGATGAGCATGATGTTCTTATAAAATCACCCAAATGCTATCAATAAAATGAATAAATGATCAGGATAATCAGTCTGTATAGTAACTATCCTGTGGGGATAATGCAATTTGGGGTGCTTATTTTATCACAAATCTTCTGAAATGACATAGGCTAGCTATAGGATACTAGTAGTAGTAGCACTAGTCTAGATTTATGTCACGATAGCAAGTAAAGTTCATAAGGTAAGAATTTGTCATTTTTTTGTAAAATTAGCTGTATATACAAAGTCATTGCTAAAGAATCAAGTCCTTCAAAATTTACAAATTATAACCAAATACACCCTGCCTGTGAAACTAATTTAGGTTTCAATACATGTCTGTACGGTACATGATATGAAGAATAACTAGTTAACTTTTTTATTTTGCAGTGCGAGGATGCAGACCAGGCAAAGTTGTTCAGATGACCGAGGCGGAAGTCAGAGCACTATGTCTTAAGTCAAGGGAAATTTTCCTCAGCCAACCAATACTACTAGAATTAGAGGCGCCACTCAAAATTTGTGGTGAGTGACTTGTGCTTTAAATGTCCTTTCAATGTTTTTTATGTATTCTGCTCATTTTTTTCTGAATGTCGTCAATTTTCCAGTGTCCAGACTAGATTGATAATTGTTGAGGAAAACAATTTAGCCGCATTTAAAATCTAGAATATAGATTCTGTAGATCTATGCTTCTGAACCCCTGAGAAACTTCACTTGTAACTGGGACAGCATCCACGCAGATGGACGTGTGTGAATATAAGAATATATCCACCCACATACATCCCGCCATGATGAACTATAATGTACAAGATGTTGGTATTAAACGAAGACATGTAGGCCTATATAGATCTACAAATAACACAGTGTACGATGCTGGGACACCACCTGATTAGGGTCGGCCTACGGCCGGTATCCTAATAAGTTGATTTTGCCTGAATTTGTGTCCTATTTAGGGGAAGGCCTTTCGATGGATAAAGAGTCAACGCACGGGTCCGTATGGCAGTCAGAGCAAACACGGGACAATCACTCAAATCTGTTTTAATGTTGGGCCAGCGTCGCATATGATTGACCGGCATTGAACCAGCAATAAGCTGTGACGCTGGCCCAACATTGAACCAGTATTGGGTATTGGTATTGTGTGTACCAGGTACATCGTATAAACTGTCGCGTACAATGACTCATCAGTGGATGTCACAGTACGTTCAGCAGTGAAAAAGACACGTGACACAACATGGATGTTGGCCAGCACTGGCGATGGTGGTGGAAGGAATAGACCTACACGTTGAAGATATGCTTATTTCCTCGGTTCTTTCAATAATTATAGCCTGTACATTTAGGATTCTGGTCCATGAATTATGTTTACAAAATATTAGGCCACTTTTTTGTCTGAAGCACTCAAACAGACTCAAGCCGGCTATTTTTTAAAGCCACCCCAATTTGTTCTTAAGTTTAACCTTGAAAAAGCATATAAACCATATAACAATTTAGCCATATTATGTTATTATTAATATTATTAATCTTATTTTGGGTCTGTAGACCATTACTAGGATACTGATTAGGATCATCAATTTCAATGGAGGTTTGCAATCTCTGACAGACTGTCTAGTTCTTATCTTACTCTTAGACTGAGCCTCTTAGATCTAGTTGTCTTGCGTCTTGATTTTTGACCTAGCCTAGGACTACATTAATAACCCTACACAAAATTGCCTAAATCAAATTCTGATTCGAGCGGGATCTCCTGGACTTATGTAGTCTTGTTATATTAATATGATTGAGCAGCTAATCAAATGGAAAATCTGGTATGTAAATATTTATAGGGGTCAGTGAGTCTAGTGGTCAAGTCCATTTTCATACCGGTCCGAACACGAGGCTCTGGCGGCCATTTTGAAGGGGTGGCAAAATAGCCCCGGTATGGGGTGGCATGGTATGGCTACTTTGAAGTGCTCAAACAGGCTCAATATTTAAATTTCATCAATTAATTTTGTTTTTATGTGATAAGGACCCTTCAAATACCATATAAGAAAAACATGTACGTTAATAAAATAGATTAATACCATTCCAGAGTTAAAATTTGTCAAATTTTGAAAAAACGCGTAAAAAATTACAATTCTTTAAAATATTTTTTATTGTGTTGAAATAAGAAAATTGTGAATAGACATAAAAATGTTCCCTAAAATATAGTCTAACCTATGATAATAGTTATTTTGATTAAATCATGGTATTTATTGATAACCGGAGGATTTAATCAATTTTATGTCGGGGTGGCAAAATAGCCCCGGGGGTGGCAAAATAGCCCCCGTTTACGGTATTGAAATGAAGCGGAAAGATGTAACTGAGACATTTATGATGATTTCAAATTGAAAAAAACCTTTGGTGTCCATGGTTTATACAAAAAAATTTTAGCGCTTTAACCCTAGTTAAAATGTAAAATTTACGCATGCATCCTGATTTTGTGTTGCCCATCGAAATGGAGAAAAAAATTCTCTCTCAGTCATTTTGTGGGGATGATGGTCATACCGTCAAGGAAAACTATTCTTGTGAATGTATATCAGATTGTTGTCATAATTTTACACTACTTGTATTCTACATGTATGGAGTTTTAAAACAATTACTTTGACCTATTTTTTGACAGTTGTTCAAGTGTTTGCACTTTGTAAAACAGCGGAGCCACACAGTCGAGGCCTCTATGTTGAAATTGTCCATGTGTCAACTTCAAATTTCCTATAATTCACAGACGAGGCAGTCCATCTTACTGTTCTAGAACTTTTTGTAGTGTTAGTGACCTGGCATTATTTTGCATATTTAATTTAAAAAACTGGTTGTTTTACAGGTGACATACATGGACAATATACAGATCTTTTGCGTCTATTTGAATATGGAGGTTTTCCACCAGAAGCCAACTATCTTTTCTTAGGAGACTATGTTGATAGAGGGAAGCAATCTCTTGAAACGATATGTATGTTGTTGGCATACAAAATCAAGTATCCAGAAAATTTTTTTCTTCTCAGAGGGAACCATGAATGTGCTAGTATCAATCGCATATATGGGTTCTATGATGAGTGTAAGTTTAATTGTAAGCTTGAAGTAAAAGAAAGATCTATTGGACATGTTGGAGAACATCAGATTTAAAAAACAAAACAATTTCTTATATAACTTGTCAATGAAATTGAGAGACATAACATGTCTAACATATATTTAACAGACAAATTTTGAAATAATACTTTTGCATAAATATATAGTCTGTGCACAATTAACAATTAATTATTAAACTCTGTGAGTTTTGGAATTATGAATTTTTGATTTTCCTGCAGGCAAGCGGAGATTCAGTATCAAACTGTGGAAAACTTTCACTGACTGCTTCAACTGCCTTCCTATTGCAGCCATTGTGGATGAAAAAATATTTTGTTGTCATGGAGGTAATTCACATAATAATTTCATCAAGATGCCTTTTAAATAATACATGTAGACCTATATCTTTAAATTTACAGAGGATATTGTATTTAAAATGTTAACCATTATGATTAAATTTATGCTTTATAGAATTTTAAATATTTTACTGTGAATGATTAAAAATTATTATGTCTCCCCTCTGTAGACAGAGTTGGGGACATATTGGTTTACCAGACGGCGGGCCAGCATTAACCCAGCATTGTATCAAGGCATCGTGCTGGTTCTACTATGCCACCCAGCTCACCATTGACCCGGCAATGTGTTTGTGTAACGTGCATTAGTCTGATGTTGGGCCATTGTTTAAGACGCTGGCCAACATTTAAACGGCATTGGGACGATGTGAGCGTGTATCCCGCCAGCATAAAGCCCTGCCTCAATATTTTTCTATCTATTGCTTCAAAATTTATTTCATGTATCTATTTCACCAATGGCTCGGATGAGTTCAAATATCAGTGTGCATCAGACAAAAACTAGATATGGCCAACTAAAGGTCATCATTTATTTAATATCTGGAAAACCATGCCAGATGGCTAGAACAAAAATGGCAGTTTTGACAAGGGATATGCCCTGAAAAAATGTACCCTCATAAAATTAAAAATACTGATTTGCGTCCATTACTATGCGGAATATCTGGAAAACCGTGCCAGATTATCAAGACCATTTATATTATAAACAAAATGTGGGGTTTCAGGGAGGGATATGTCCTGAAAATTTTTTACTGTTAATTATATTCAGATTTGTAGGTAAGCCAGTGTTTTTATCTCCTGGCCGATGAAATTAGGGAGGGAGTTATGGCGTCACCTCGGATGTCCGGGTCGACGGCCGGTAGCTGCATTTATGGAACATACCATACCAGCGATATAGCTAGGAATTTGTGACTGCCCCCATTAGCTCCCACTGTCACCGCAAATGCGGCGGAGGTAGCAATGGAATCGGCCTCCATCCGGTATTTCACCTCTTCTTTCGACTTTAACAGTGTTTTATCTAGGAGTCGGAAGAGGAATGGCGCCACCTATCATCAGAGGCATGTTATCATGCATGCCAGGCACCCAATTAGGTGTTTCCAACACCCACCCTCCCCAATTAAGGGCATTTAAACAGAATCCATAAAGTTAAAGTATGTAAACATCGCCAATTATTACCACTATGTACACAGGCCTTTATCAGGTACCGGTACATGTATTGCGTCATAGGTGTGAATGCATGACATCAGTCACTGGGGTGTTTTTCACTGTGACAATGGCCTGGGTGGGTTGAATATGACATAACAACAAATGTTCAAATAGGCATTTCACTGTCTGGATATTAGAAGGGCAACATGGCGCACCTGAAGGGCAACATGGCACTCATGAAGGGCAACATAGCGCTGCGCCATGTTAGAAAGAGCTAGATGAAACACTGTATAACTTTTGAAGAAAATAACATAGGATAACAATATTTGGTATGTGGGTCACTTCCAGGTGGATAATGGACAGGTTAAAATATTTATTATTTGAATTCAATATACAAGGTCAAAGTTCTATGAGATTGAATGACGGTTTTGGGCTGTCCGTCAAAATTTTGTTTTCAGAGCAAGCATCCCCCAACTGGCAAAGTGGTCTATGTTCCTTTGGGATCATATGTCTGAAACCCCTTGGACGATTTCCTCCATATTGTACACACAGACAATCCTGTTTAGATCTCATTTATTGATAACATTGTGATAACATTGTGCATTTCCATCACAAGGGTGGGGCAGGGGATGATGGTGGGCTTTGGCCTCTTGTTAGAAATGCTGCATTTATGTCTGATAGGACCTAAATTATTATTTTAAACTTTACCACACACAGTCTGTTATATGTAGCGTATTTTATTCCAGGTTTATCACCTGATTTGCAATCAATGGAACAAATACGTCGGATAATGAGGCCAACTGATGTACCTGATACGGGTTTGTTTTCTTTTTTAGCTTGCTCTAACAATTTGCCGCACTAGAGTAACGTGAGTGAAGGTTTAAGTAAAATTACCACCACAAAATGTTATGCAAATTAAATGCAAAAAGTTCTATTTTTACTAGCAGCGATATTTTTTTATTTTTGAAACAGCTTGGTAGTCTTTTATGAAAACAATGTGTCACTGAAGCAAGTTCAGTTATTTGTACTGAGATTTACACGCTCTATTTTAACAAGATAACAGAAGTTCAAGGGCTCCATCCCCAAATTAGATGTTTCTCGGGCAAGTTCACTAATGACTGAAACAAAATCAAAATGGTTTATTTATCTCATTTTACGTTGTTAATTTAACTCTATGGACGATATACACTAATTCTACCTTGCTGGTGCAATTACTTACAAAGTAAAGTTTCTCATATATCCTGCTTAAATTTGTTCTGCTAGCTGCTAGTAACCAGTTATCGGTTAAGTTCAATTATGGTGGCAGGCTATTGTAGAGTGCGTTATTGTTCTTTTATTCAGGACTATTGTGTGACCTTCTTTGGTCAGATCCAGATAAAGATGTACAGGGCTGGGGTGAAAATGATCGCGGTGTTTCCTTCACATTTGGTGCTGATGTAGTTAGCAAATTCCTCAACAGACATGATCTTGACCTTATATGCAGAGCACATCAGGTTTGTGATTATATTCTCCATATATTTTAAATTGTGTCCACTAGTTTTGTTGGTGTTGCAATCAATCTTTAAATATAAAAATCATTTTTTCTCTAGACAGTAATGTTTTGTGGATTTTACATGTTTGTAAATTATTTATATGCAGTACCATGTGTACCATAAAAGTCATACAATCGCAGGGTTAGTTTCAGGCCGCGGGATTCCCCCTTAACAGCAAGATATCCGCCTTGAAATTACGAAGCCTGTGCGCCGTGGCCCACGCCAGATGCACAAGCAGTGCGTTCCCATGTTTATAATCCCGCTAATAAATTGTTCTGGTCTATTATTCGAATCGTGTACGGTGTATGATTGTCTTTCAAATTGGGAAATTGAGTTCACATCAGACATTTTTTTTTTTAATTTTAAATCTCCCTTACTTCGACAAAAGTCTAGACTTGATTGGAAAATACAATAAAATTTGCCCTATAGGCCTAAAAGTTCACCCACAGATGGCCCGCAGCATTATCGCCGGCCTGCGACAATGAACTGGTTTTCAGACACGTGTCTTGTCTGGCTGAACACCCGCACACTCAGCACAGACACTGGTGTCCCATTGTTGTTCTGCAGTCTCAGACGTTGTCCCAACACAAACCAACGGTGGCCCAATGTAGTTCCTATTGTGTTAGCCAAAGATCTCTATGGTGTCAGTTGTGTAAGCCTAGTTCTATCTCAAGTTTACCACTTGCCGGTTCAGTGCTGGCCATCGTTTGTGATGTCGGGCAGCATTTATCCAACCATGAATGAACATCCTTTGCATGTTGGGATATTGCATGTAAATAGCGGTGATACGGATGATAAGGCCTAACGTTAGTCACAGTGAAATCCATCATTCATTATAGCATAGTTTGTAATGTTGTGTGTATTTAGTGTAGTTAATGTTTCACTGCTGTTTGTAAGCCAAAGGTCAATGTCTCGTATATTTTGGGTAGGCTAGACCTCACTAAACCAGCATGGATATAGGGCCTACTGGTCACTGTCGCACTTGCTGCTTGTCTGACCCGCTGACGTTGTTGATCTATTAATAGCACACTGGGCCGCAATGCAAATATATAGGCGCTGCCCAGAAGTTAAAACTAAACAATATTAGGCCATCCTAAAAAATATCCTTGCTTCCGATTTCATGGTGTGAAAATGTCCATGCAGTAGGTCGGAAAAAGTTTTTTTTAGACTGTCAAAAATTCAGGGTTTGGGTCAGGTACAGACAACTGTACCTCGGTACAGGTACAGGTACTCATAATATATTCAGGTACAGGTACGTGTATTCATAGAGTACCTAGGTACAGGTACAGGTACATTGGCATAGGTACAGGTACAGGTACTTGCAACATCCGTATATATGCAACATCCGTATTTAGTAGTAGGCCCAGTTTAGTAGTTTTTTTCGAAATCAATAACCCTGTTAGTGGTGAATTTAATAACCCTGTTATTGTTTGGATCTCAAGAATAATCTATTATTGGGCCAATAAACTGGATACAGTGCTTGTGTGTAACAAGATACATGTATATCTTGCCTGGATCCCACACACTAATCAGATAAAGAGGACCGGTTACAATGCATTATGCCCCAAATACACATCACTAATGAATACTTAGAGCACTGATCGATGCAATTTAAATTTTCAGTCCTTTGAATTCGCTACGGAAATTATAATTTCCAGTGATTGAAAATTACTTGGATTTGTGAAATATATGTCACAATGTATATATTAGAGAAACAGATTGAACAGTATTTTATTTTTGCAACTGGTTACATAAATGCTAATAAAAATGTACATGAACACTAATATAGTCGATATCAATTAACAAAGGGTTAAATAAACCCCTTGATTTGGCTGTCAATAGCCAGCGGGTGGCAACTTGTCCTCCTTTGATGTGATTTCGGGATGCTCATACACTGACTGCCATAGCGGCCTGATAGCTATTAACCCTGGCTGACGTAACAGCGGCGTCCAACAAGCACAGACATAGAACCAGTGTCGATTTATTGTTCGCCCAGCATTGCAGACGCTGG
This sequence comes from Flabesymbios commensalis, assembly GCA_964017125.1. Lineage (NCBI taxonomy): Eukaryota > Metazoa > Annelida > Polychaeta > Terebellida > Flabelligeridae > Flabesymbios > Flabesymbios commensalis. The sequence goes on from OZ024906.1 coordinate 48,034,534, forward strand.
TACAGTCTTATAACAATCCTGGTTAAATTTCTCGTGTTTTCTTAGCATTAATCAGGGCAACACGAAGCATGGAGCCACTGTTGGGGTTATTGCTGGCCCTCTTCTAAGATGACGGCACACTATCAACTCAACATTGTTGTGGCGTCTCGTGTTTGACGGGGAACCAGCGTCGTGTTCACTTACAATAGCCATTTTACACAGGCGAGCTCTATCACTGGAAGATCCCAGCGAACATTTCTGCAAATACGATACACTGACCCGATGTTGGTTCAATGTTAAGCCAGCGTCGCAGACGACGGTGCAACGTTAAACCAACATATGTCGTGCTGAATGGGATGAGCATTGAGCCAATATATATAAGTTTTCGACATTAATCCATCCATAAACTAACAGTTGTTGCACGATGTGTGCTCGCTCAGTTCCTAGGATGACAAGATCAAGTCTGTTATTTCATGTGCTCAGAAAAACAGGTGGTCTTGTAAGTGGCGCTCTTTATTTATAATATGAATAATATACACCTACATTAGTACATGACTGTAATGAGTGTAGGATAAAAGTTTACACCAATATATTTTATAATATATTTCATAATTCAAGTAGATTATTTAAAATGAGGTTAGAAATCACTCATTTGATTTGTGTTGTGAATGTTTAAAATCCGACATACACAATGTTTAGAATCTCATAAATGTACCTGACATGTACCTGAATTGTACCTCATTTTCTCAGGTACTTTACCACCAGGTACAGGTACAGGTACCAGGTACTTCCTGTTCATAAGGGTCAGGTACAGGTACCCGAAAAACTACCTAGGTACAGGTACTGGTACATGTACCTGACCCCAACCCTGCAAAAATTCCATGAGGCAAGTTTTATTTTAGATTGCCAAAAATCCCATGCGGGATTGCGTCAAATTTTTTATTTATTTTTGTATTGATATAACACATTGTTTTTTGACAAAAAAATGATAAACAGAGAACACAATCTTCATTTTCGCCGGCATGGACGACCATTTTCTCAATGCGAGCCAGGCTAGGCCTAGGATTCTAGAGACAGACGCGTGATTGAAAATTTGACCGCAATATAAACGTTTTATTTGACTTCAATAAAAACTCTGTTCATGCCCTGATTTGGACATGTGCGGGTGGAAATGTTTTCTTTTACTAGGCCATGCGGTATCTTTTACCACTATTTTTGCATATGCAGTCAGAAATCTGAAACAAAGTTATTTTTTAGGATGGCCTTATCAAAAAATCTGCGTGCACCACTTTTAATACTGGCCTAACCTATATTTTACTGTCCATCTATGATCTAGCTTCCATAGTTACACTGAATTTAGTAGGCCTATAGACTATATCAGTGTCACTGACTGACACACATTATCATGGACGTAGAGTCTAGACCTACTATCACTACTGTTCACTGTGTTAGCTAGAGAGCCGTGTGGGCGTGTTTTGCACGCCCAAAACCGTCGCAACACGCCCTAGAATTTACTACCACGCCCTGTGAAAACTCCTTATAGTAAAGGGGTTGTTACACACTATGTTACACACCCTGTTACACACCTTGAAATTTTTTTACACACCCTGTCAGCCCAATCCTAGCTGACAAGTGCTGTGCTACTGTTATTACATGGGAAACAAATAACAGTGTAAAATAGCTTAAATAACCGTGAAATTGATCATGGAAAATGAGAAAATGTCATGGAAAACAATTACATTATGGAATTTCAAAGTGTATTCCGTGTAAGAGCCCTGAGAAAGTGGAAACATTTCAGGGAGCCTCCATTCATTCAATCGATCAAAAAGTCAGCCATCCTTTCCTAATGGATTAAGTTATTTTCGTAAAATTTTCATTCAGGGTTTCCGCAGGAATGTTTGATTGGAAGGGGTCTGAGCCCCCCCCCCCCCCCCCCAAGAGAAAAAAAATCGGACTTTTAAATTAGAATGACCTATTTTAATTGAAATGACAGCAAAATACGAGATATATTTAAATTCTCCTTGCCAACAAGAGGGGGTTATCCCCCCCCCCCTCCTGTGGTGATTAGTGCGGAGGGTCCGGGCCCCCCCCTCAGACCCCCACCCCACCCTGTGGCAGAAACCCTGGGTATTAGATCGTTATTAAAATTTACCTTTATAGCCTGGTAGAAGTGGTGGTGTAGCTGGATTTGCAGTATATACCGGTAGTTCTTTTCTTTACGGAATACTGTTGGCCAGACCCCCTATTTTTAAGTTTCCAGAGTTTGCGGAGTTGTCGCCATTGGGCAATTTTAGTTATTAATAATGGCCTCCAATAAGGACAATGGAAATGTAACTTTTTCACTTTTTGGCCTGGAATTATGTATAAAATAATATTGAATTATATATAGAATTATATGTATGGATTTATTTGTAATCTGATCTCTTTCTACCTGCATCAAATGTGATCATTTTGAAGGCGTTGCACAGGCTAGCATTCACATAGTGTCGGCATTTTATTTCAAACATTTTTTGCTAAAATAATGAAGAAATAGTATATGTCAAACACTTAACAAAAAATCACGATCCTCTGTCAAAGCCTGGTGCCGTTTGCAGCCTATATATTCCTGGCAGTACATGTGGTATCGAGCAGACAATGTTAAGCCACGCCCTCTGGCCGACCTGTGACCCCTGCCGCAATATCTGTATTGCTGCACGGTGCTTCACTCATTGAAATATAACCACCAACCTGCCGTGAGCTTGTGTTGAGGCCTGTAGTGTGATTTCTCTGAAATGGCAAACCGTATTCTATGATGTGAAATTGTGTTTGCTTGTTGATATAATTTTATTCAATTTAACGCAATGGCAGCTTAGTCTAATGCAGAAGTCCTTCCATTAACTGAAGTTAGTGTGTTGAAAAACTTACAATGGAAATATTTGGCACCATATTCACTTGTGTTCACAATTAGCATAATCATGTGACTCCCAATACTGAGAAGCCACAGGAACTCGATAAATCTCAGTCAGCTACAAACCCTGTCCTGGTGGCACCAGGTGATGATAGCCAACTATACAAAGTTTATAGTATCCACCAATGATAATAAGTCCCAAAGTCACTTTTATCATATGTTTTCCCCTCATGTATTGCTATCAGGCCCAATTTATCTTTCTGCAGACATCGTGACTTAAATAAACACTCTTGCTTGATCAGCGTCACAGCAGGTGTTAATGCACGTAGGACATAACTGCGCTAACTGTGACAAAACTACTGGCATTTCACAGCTGATTTTACACAGATCAGTGATCAGACAATCAGAGGATTTAGGCAGTGCACCAGCCATATATACCACGCAGCAGTTAAATAAGGAAAAAAGTAGCGCGGTATCAGGGCTAGACACTAACTGATTGGACCTTATTTTGAGGGTACTTGCCCCCCTAATTTATCACTTGCCCGACTTGCCACTGACATGCGTTGTCTGTCGTGACAGTCGTTGAAATTTAAAATGCTGCAAATTGGAGCTATTGCCCAAGGGGCTACTGTCTGTAATTTTTTACTTGCCCCCACCTAAAATCGGTTGCCCTGGGCAATCGGGCAACCGCTAGTGTGGAGCCCTGGGTATAGTTCGGGAGTGACCTATAGATAAACACATCCTAACCTCAGTTGTAATCGACGTTATAACTAGGCCTACATTATAATCATCAAAAATCATAATAATTACCTTACTTGAAAATGAGAACTTGGTTTCCACAATTTTGTCACAATTAATTATACATAAAAGTGTGCTTGAAAGTTTTGTGCTCCTACAGCCACATAATCCACTTTGACAATGTGGATTGATCCCAGGACATGACATTATAATACATGTATTAGGATAATGACATGATAATAATATTATGATATTATAATTTTAGAATTTGACATTATGATTATATATGTATATCACTTATTTATATCATTATTTATTGTAAATTTCAGGATATGACATTATAATATCACATTATGGAATATGACATTATAATATCACTGCAGTTATTTTCATCCTTTTTTAAAAGAAATTGTATCTAGCTCTATGAAAGAAGCTTTACAAAATGTATTAATTTAAAAAAAAATATCTTTGAAAAAAATTATGCCAGCCTAAGGTCACTGTTTTTATTTCTCTGTTTTAGATCAGAAAAAATCTAATGAGGGAGGGCGGGAAAAAAAACATTTAAGAAAAAAAAACATTGAACCTATTTTGGGAAAAGTTAATGAGGGCGACCAAATAAAAAAAACATTGGACAAATTTCTGGAAAAGTTAGTAAGGGCGACGAAATAAATAAAAAAAATGATAATTTTTAATAAAGTTAATGAGAAAGACGAAAAAAACAAGCCAAAAAAAAAACATAGCTGGACAAATATTTTTTTTATCCCCTGAAATTAACTTGTTTTTTTCGGAATGTTTTTTTTATCTAATGCGCGCGTTCATTCAAAACAGAGAAAAAAACATAGTGGCCTAAGAGGCAGCTTTAACCCTTACAGTACGAGGATCGACTATCTGACGTCTGTAGATTCTGACGACTTAAGTCGAGCCCCGTACTGTAAGTGTAAACGTATTTATACTGATTGTAGAGCCATAACATAGGTATTCAAATGAATCAGAAAGAGCTAACTAAGACATTTATAATGATTTCAAATTGTAAAAAACCCTTTAGTTGCGATATTTTTTTTAAAATTAATTCAGCGCTTTAATAGTTAATAATTAACTTTGTTTGTCAATAGGTAGTTGAAGACGGGTATGAATTTTTTGCCAAACGCCAACTAGTTACTTTATTCTCTGCACCAAACTACTGTGGTGAATTTGATAATGCAGGAGGTATGATGTCTGTGGATGAAACGCTTATGTGCTCTTTTCAGGTGAGTTAATTTGCTAATTTTAGCATGAGTGGCAGCTTATGTGTTCATTCACACCAACTATTTCCAGTTCACCCTTTCAGCGCGGGCACCGTCTTTAGTCGTAAGAATATGACGTCTATCTTTATTTATATTTGGAAGTTTTCTAGAGACATTCTCCGCACTGAAAGAATTAAAAAATTATATTGGCTGTGAATCCATAACTATGTATTCAAATGAAGCAGAAAGAGTTACCTAAGACATTTATGATGATTTTAAAATGAAAAAACCCCTTTAGTTTCCATAGTTTATACAAAAATATTTTAACATTGTAAAGGTTAATAAGCGTAATATCTGGAAAACCGTGCCAGAGAGCTAGACCATTACTATCAAATCAATATGTGCGACTTCATGGAAGTATGCACCTTGAAAAATTTCAACCCAATCAAATTCAAAATGGCCGTCTTGCACAGCCATCATTCCGGGCTCTACACAAAGCGCGGATCTGTTCGCTGCGCTGTTTGATCCCAGCGCCACATTGACAAACATCTACAGCAAATAAAACAAGTGTTCCTGTTTGTTCTTTGCCCTTGCACATGACTAAACGTGTGCCTTTGGGCACACTCACCTGCTCTTGTTATTTTTCCCTGAAAAAAGCCCTGTCATTGGCTTTAATATAGATCTGTAATATACATGGCAAGCTGTGCTGGATAGCTAGACCATTACTGTAAAACAAATGGTGAGAGTTCAGGGGATAATGTACCCTGAAAAATTGCTATCACGAGGGTGGAGTGGGGATTATATTGGACGGCTGGCCTCTAGTTTTAACGATGGGTAGTTTTAGCAACAATTTTGACAGAAAGGCTTACTTGTGTCAGTAACTAATTTATTGTGTAAATATGATAACATTCTGTTTGTGTCTTATAAGCCTAGTAATATCCATGTTGGGCAATTTCTGGTTATACTTTCAAGCTTGTAATATAGTAATGATCTCTAAATTATATGTATATTATTCGAATTATGTTTTTGAAGCATTTGGAAGTTTACCACTAGCTGCATAATTTTGTATTTGAAGCCTCGATCAAAACACTTTTTTTAATGGCTTTTATAAATCAATAATGCTTTCATGATGAATTCAACATTTTTAGCCCGCTTTTTAATTTTATTTAAAAAAGGTGGGCTATTGCAATTGAAGTTCGGCGTCGTCGCTGCCGACTTAAACATTTATTTGTGGGCGTGATAACTTAAAAAGTTTTTCATGTATCCTTCCCAAATTTGTTATGCATGTTACTAATGACCAGTTTTCGGACAAGATCAATGATGGCTGAAAAAAATTCAAAATGGTCGATCTATTGCGATTTTTCGTCAATATTTGACCTTTTGGGCGGGATAACTTAAAAAGTTTGTCATGTATCCTCTTCAAATTTGTTACTAATAAGCAGTTCTGGGACAAGTTCAAAAATGGCTGAAAAAAAAATTACAGATTTATTGCGATTTTTTTTGCATTTTACGTCAATAATTTTACCTTGTGGGCGCGATAACATGAAAAGTTTTTCATTTATCCTGCCCAAATTTGTTATGCATGTTACTAATAAGCAGTTACTAATAAGCAGACAATTTCGATTACGGCTGAAATAAAATCATAGTGGCTGATTTAGTGTGATTTTTTGCATTTTACGTCAATAATTTGACCTTGTGGACGCAATAATTTCAATAATGGCGGCGGGCTATTGTCGAGTGTGCTCTTGTTATATAGAGTTTTTTATTAGTGTTCTTTGCAACAATTTTGACAGAAAGGTTAACTTGTGTCACCAACTATTTTCTTGTTCAAATATGATAAAAATAATAATTCTGTAGTAAACAATGTATTCTTTTTGCAAGTTTTATATCATGGATCTTTAAAATTGTTTTTGATTTATTTCAGATATTGAAACCCTCAGAGAAAAAAGCAAAATACCAATATGGTGGCCTTAACTCAGGCAGACCTGTTACCCCTCCACGAGGGGCTCAAAATAAGAAAAAGTGATAAACAGTTAAAAACAAAACCCTCCCACCTGCCTTCCTGCCACGCTTGACCATGAACTTGTGAGATACTGCAATTAGTGCCTGTCGCACTTTTTGTGTGGTGATGTTTACACCACCCTCTCTTCATCATTTATATAGAGGAAATCCTATGAATCTTGAGAATTTAAAACAATAACGAATGTGTTTTTTAGTGTGACTGCGGACATGGTAGCAGGCCTGTTTGTTAAGTTGATGTTACAAGTGATTTCACAACCTTTTGTTGGAAATTGTTTGTACTTATAGTGCTACCAGAGCATTGTACATGTATGAATGTACAGTATAGATGAGTGCATGATAGATGTGTGTGTGATTATTATTAGTTGATGTTTTAAATTTCTTTTTGTTTTGTTGAAAGTTATTTTGTACTGTCATATTGCCCTGGTGCTGATTTATATAGCTATTTGCTGTAAACTACAATAAGAGTAATTGCATGCAATTTTGTGTGATTAAATTTGTATGCAACTTAAGCAATTGAGTGACCGCTTCTCTTGCACATAGATTTTTATCATTAATTATCCTCTCATAAATGATATACATGTAGTTATAATTATAATAACTGGTGCAGAGAGTTAAAACTTATGCAAGCACTCAATTAAGTGAGGTCCTTATCTCCTCAAATTCTGTCATTTAACCCTTTCAGCCTGGTGACGGTCTTTAAATGTCGGAATCTGACGCCTAGACGTTCCCCACGCTGAAAGAATAAAAAAAAAATAGAGGGCGTAGACCCATAACATAGGTATTCAAATAAAAGGGAAAGAGCTGAGACATTTAATATGATTTCAAAATGAAAAAAAGCCTTTGGTCTCCATGGTCTATACAAAAATATTTCAGCGCTTTGAAGGTGCCCACTTAAGTAACCTGATTATAAAATCGGATAGGCTTATACAGGTCAACTTAAACATATTCCCTATCAACAATTGCTAATACTGGTATTTCTAGATAATTGCCCTTTCATCTTTAACCATTTTTTTTAAATTAATTTTTTAGGTGCTCTGACCTGGGTTTCACACTGTAATACACCGGCATTCAGGTTCTTCTCTGCTCAGCTCAGGTTATCCTCTGCTAACTTGTTTCTAAAGTTGTCAATAATACAAGTTTTCTACTTTTAACCCTTTAACCGTCGGTGCCTCATATTTTCGGGTTTTCATATTTTATTAGCACAATAAGTACCACATTTTAAATATGTTAAAGAACAAATGTGACAGCAACCAGCAAGATTTGAAAAGAGTTAACCTCCATTTTGTCAAATCTGAATAATTTTCACTCACTTGAAGTTGGGGATCCCGTCAGCGAGACACAAGTTCAAGTGGGTGAAAATTCAAATTGAATAATTTGGCCGTTAAAGGGTTAAACAGCACAAAATAGTCATTAAAGGCTGTGATTTTTCACAATAGGCCGGGTTCTAGATTTGATCTGCTGTCACAGCATAACCTAGGTTATTCAAAATGGGGGTATCACCACTTAACCTGGGTTACTGTTCTGAAGAAAAAACCCCAGATATTTATGAACAATCAGTTGGGAATGACCATTGTAGCCTGGTGGTCCCTACCGTTATAGTCAGGTCTGGCTTGAATAAAGTATGACACTTTCGGGATTGTGTGACACTGGCGAAATACATACACTCTTGTCATCATGCCTACCATATCCACAGGTGTTAGGTATCACTGCAACAGTCAGCGGCTGACTCAACCATGTGTACCCCTCTCCAATGGAACAAGCAAGCTTACATATAGCAGCCAAGCTAAAATGTTGTGTTTCTACTGAGACACAGTCCCACTAATTAAACACATTTATTAGTGTTTGGATAGGGTCGACATTTTTTTATTATTTGTATATTCAAATTTAAAATAGATGTAATTCTCATCAGAAAGCAATTTATCAGAGCTTGCTGAATATGGTTTGTTGTGGCATGACAAGTTGTATTACACAAGTCTCGTGTAGATTCTTATGTTGACATGTACGTCATGTTCACATGATCAAAATGATTATAATTAGCATGCTCAGCCATGTTCACTGACTCATGAAGTGGGTACTTTTAAGGTGGACCTGTATGATATTCCAGATTTTTTCTGTTCAATTATCACTGGCCTAGCTTACTTGCAATATGTAGTATCCAACACAATGTCATCAGGATGTAAGAAAAGTCACTTTTAACTAGGAATTTGTGGCTAATAACCAAATCCAGTCACTTAGCTAATGCAGAATGTTTTTTTTTGTTGCTGATTTTTTTAAGTCGTATCACAGAATACTGTCAATAATAATTTTAAAATGAAAATACGTTTGTTCTCCATGATTTATACAAAAATATTTCAGCACTTTAAGCGGTAAAGGTGCCCACTTAAGTAACCTGAATATAAAATCAGGTAGGCTTATACAGGTCAATTTAAACATATTATTCCCTACCAACAATTGCTAATACTGGTATTTCAAGATTTCTATTTTTTTTTTGTGAATTTCGCAAGGATGTCAAATTTACCAATCTCCCGATCTTTTTGATTGACTCTACCAACCACAAATATAATAACGACCTATACATGTACCTACTGCCCAATACATGTACCTACTGCCTCAATAATTAGTTATAGATTTGAATTGTTGTGACATGAAAATTTTATGTGCAGAGCCATTTGCGGCTACAACGGTGAACAGGTTGTTGAAAAAAATTTGTGAAAATCGACAGTAAGAATAATGTAGTCTAACCCAATTACAGAATAAGAAGAGAGGCTGTCCAGTGTGACTTAGCTGAGACAGGTGGTGAAACCGGGGCCTGGAATATTCATAGGTAGTGCTGCCATTGTATACTATATCATTGGGCCTGAAGGGGTATTGTCGTCGCCTTTGTGCGCCGCCACCTTTGGCTACTACGCCAACATAGTCCAACAGATTGAATTCATATTTTATACAAACATTAAACCCCTTCAGCAAATATTTTTATGCAAGGTCATAGGGCAAAGTCAAGGTCAAAGATTCCGAAAAAATCTTTTATCCTTTTTTTCATCCAAAGTTCTAGCATACTATGGGGGATTCGCATGCTGGCATTCAAGTTAACGCAGGCAAAATCATTAATATATGGCCAGATGACGGTATATTTGTATCATCAGTTTTACACTTTTTTAATTTAATTTTATTAAAATTATGTACATAATTGGATGGGTTTGATACTTTTTTCTTGAAATTCAAAGTGCCAGCACTGCATAGAATTACATGTTGATTTTGTCCACCACCTATCTCTTAATACCGGTACTGACTTATTATCATGTGAAGCACAACAGCAGCAACAACTTCTTGACAATTTAGTTGAATTGTTTTGAAACATAACAACGAATTTAAAGTAATTTTAATTATGATTAGAAACGATAAAATTTGCTGAGCAGCTGCGAGCCTGCATACCAAAATCCTCACGGGCTTTGCTACTTCTCCATGGCACCACGAAGACTTTAGAGATTTCAGGCTTGTGGTGAAATAGTTTCGGATTTTGAACTATAGGGATATTCTGAATTTATTTATATAAATTTAGTACAATAACATTCTCTTGTAATCCAGACACTTTAGTTTTGGTGGGAGCCGGAACTGTTTCGGGCTACTTGGAAACCCTCTGGCTATGCTACTGAAGACTTGTTGACCATAGCTCATATTAGATATTGTCCACTCATGATTACCATTGAAATAAATTGCATAGACGTAGAGATAACCGGTCCAACCCTAAATGGGAATTCACAAGTTTATTACCAATTAACGTTCAAGTTTCATAAAATGAAGATCAGGTTAGCATTTGTGGAACTGCATGCCTTCATATACCAGGTAGCAATACATTGACGGTCGGATATCAGTGAAATAGACTTCAAACACTTTTCTTCGAGTCTGAATTAAATGTATAATTGGATCTGTTGATTAGATATATTGTGAAATGTATATTAAGAATGTGGTATATTCAGTTGGAATATATCATGACAATTCCACTGGAATATGACCGTTTTTTAAATATAAAATTAAATAAGGCATCATAGTTCCTGTTAGTATGCCCCCCCCCCCCCCCTGTAAAACTGTTAACGTCTGCATAACATGTGAAATCATAAGCTATTGTTATAACAAATTTATTTCCTCTGTACAGAACACCAAACTCCACTTTTTTCAAATGCTCCTTGGAACAATAAAAGTTCGAGTACATACACGTGTAGGTGATAGGTAGATTTATTTATATAATTTTGCGTGCATGGAGCGCTTGTCAGCATTTAATATTGAAGACGTTATGCAATTCTAACTCGGTGATATTTGTAAGAGAAGACTTTTATTGTGTATACCGCTTGTTACTGCAAACCATAGTAGCTTAATAATATGTTTTCTTTGCATTAAATAATTAAGTGATACTACATGACATTATTGTGTGTGATTTAAAGACAAAATAATGATATAAACTTTACAGGGCTGATGGATGCGATACAACTATGTTGTCTTTTTCCTGACCTCATTTTTACAACAATGCTAGAAAAAAACTTTTTAATTTCTCAATAACTTTTCCACTGAAGGTGAAACACCATCGACCACCTATCAATTTAATTTTGCTTCAAGCAGCCCTGTTGAAGATTCTTTAATGACAATAACATATTATGCAAATTGTGTGTATGAACAGGCCTGTATCGGCTCTGCGTTAAAAAAGCAGTGCCCTCTATAAACATTTGGGTAGGTAATTCGAGCGAATATTCTCTATAGAATATAGCAATATATGACTAATAGTAGCACCTCAACTACACATTTTTTTGTGATGGCGTTTTCATACTTGTTGATATAAAACATTTATTATCATACATATGTAAGATATATATTATGTAGATATTATATAATATATATATGTTTCATCTCTCTCTCCCCATATATATACATATATAATTATATATACATATATAATTATATATACATATATATGTGATAAAATACCACAGCCTGTTTTTGTCTTAGCCAGTAAAGATTGGTATAGCTATCTGAAACATTGTAAGTTATAAATATTTTTGTTTGAAAACGTTCATATCAGCTGTAGGTTCCGCGGATCACAATTTCGGTAGTCACTGGAGTCTTCTCCATTGCAACACGAAGACTTTGGAATGAGCTACCACAAAGAATTGTTTCTGCGAAAATATTAATTCTTTTCATGAAGAAATTGAGAAGCTGTTTTTTCAACAGGATTTTTCGAATGAGACGATATTAAACTTTGAGCTAAGCTGTTAATTCACATGAATTCACTATATGAATGTACTAATAATGTGATTAATAGGAACTTAATTATCAGCCTAATTTTCAAGATCTTCCCAGAGCACGGCCCAGACGACAACTGTTATTGGATATGTGACTATGAATGTGATCAGATATTATGTTCTGTTGTGTCTCTGAACTCGTACCACTGAGGATCGGGCGCTATAGAAGTTTATTTTTCTATTCCATATAAAATTAAATATAAAAAATACTAAATAAGACTAAAAAAGACTAAATACCGACAGCATAATGAATATTTTTATTTTTTGTGAAATTCATTTTGTTAAAGCAAAATGCTCATTGTTGTATCGTCACATCAAAGCAAAAATGTAAAAAAAAATATCTAATTTTTGTGTTTTACTCAAAATGTATAAAATAACCTCGGCACTTTCTGGCCAAATATTCTATCTTCATTTTATGGTACCTTGATCTTGCTATAGAAATAGCATTTCACAAAAAATAAATGTTTTAATCCTGGAAAGACAGACAACATTTGATTTGTTTGATTGTTAGCTCCCGCCGTCACCGTAGGTGAGACGGAGGGAGCTATGGATTCTACCTCCGTTTTTTTTTTGCCTCTTCTTTTGCCTATAACTTTGTAAGAAAATAAGCTAGGATAACAATTTTTGGTATGTGGGTTTTTGGTATGTGGGTTACTTCCAGGTGGATAATGGACAGGGTTAAATATTTTTGATCTGAATCCAATACGCAAGGTCGCAGAGGAGGAAATGATGATGTTACGGCGTTGGGACGTCCGTAAACAATTCGTTTCCGGAGCATATCTCTGAAAGTACTTGTCCGATTGTCTTCAAATTTTACACACAACACCCCTAGGGGGTCTAGTTGTGCCTTTTGGGGTATTTGAACTTTGAACTACTTCTGGTTCAGAACTATGACCTATTTAGACGTTTTGACGCGCATTTCGTTTCCGGAGCAGATCTCGAAAAGTACTGGGCGGATGACAGTCATATTGCACATACATGTTCTCTAAGGTCCCTTGTTGTGCCTTTTCAGGTTTTGGACCTTGACCTTGAAGTTGAACCAGCACTTTGACCTAATTTATAACATCGGTAAATCCGACTGAAAGATTTTGCGAAACCATGAAAACCGCTCAAGATAGCTACACCATTGCTATAAAACAAATTGTGAGGTTTCAGGAGAGGATGCATCTTGAAAAATTTCAAGTCGATAAAATTAAAAATGGCCGCCTATCGGCCATTATTCACCTCGACAGGCCTGATATTGCGGAATATCATGAAAACCGCTCAAGATAGCTACACCATTAATATCAAATAAATTGTAAGGTTTCAGGAGAGGATGCATCTTGAAAAATTTCAAGTTGATAAAATTCAAAATGGCCGCCTATCGGCCATTAGTCACCTCGACAGGCCTGATATTGTGGAATATCATGAAAACCGCTCAAGATATCTACACCATTACTATAAAACAAATTGTAAGGTTTCAGTAGAGGATGCATTTTGAAAAAATTCAGCTTGTCCAAGTTCAAAATGGCCCCCAATCGGCCATTATTCACTTTCACATGGCCGTTATTCGGTAAACCGTGCTAGATGGCTAGACCATTACTATAAAACAAAATGTGTGATTTCAGGAAAAGATGCATCTTGAAAAAATTTGACTCGATAAAATTCAAAATGGCCGCTTATCAGCCATTATTCACTTTCACATGGCCGTTATTTGGTCAACCGTGCTAGATGGCTAGACCATTACTATAAAACGAAATGTGAGATTTCAGATGAGGATGCATCTTGAAAAAAATTGACTTGATCAAATTTAAAATGGCCACCTTTTCGGCCATTATTCATTTTCACATGGCTGATATTTGGTAAACCGTGCTAGATGGCTAGACCATTACCTGAGGATGCACCCTGAAAATTTTTAACTTACGAATTCAAAATAGCCGACAATCAGCATTATTTACCTCGATAGGCCTGATATCAGGTAAACCGTGCTAGATAGCTAGACCACTACTATAAAACAAAATGTGACGTTTCGAGAGAGGATGCCTTTTAAAAACTTTCGATTCAATCGAATTCAAAATGGCCGCCTATCGGTCACTATTTACTTTCACATTGCTGATATTTGGTGAACTGTGTTAGATAGCTGGACCATTACTATAAAACAAAATGTGAGATTACAAGAGAGGATGCATCTTGAAAAAAATTGACTTGATCAAATTCAAAATGGCTGCCTATTGGCCATTATTCACTTTCACATAGCTGGTTTTTGGTAACCGTACTAGATGGCTAGACCATTACTATAAAACAAAATGTGAGATTTCAGATGAGGATGCATCTTGAAAAATTTTGACTTGATCAAATTCAAAATGGCCTCATATCGGCCATTATTCACTTTCACATGAGCGATATTTGGTAAACCGTGCTAGATGGCTAGACCATTACTATGAAATGAAATGTGAGATTTCAGCTGAGGATGCATCTTGGAAAATTCCGGCTTGATTAAATTCAAAATGGCCGCCTTTAGGCCATTATTCACTTTCACATGGCCGATATTTGGTAAACCGTGCTAGATAGCTAGACGATTACTATAGAATGAAATGTGAGATTTCAGCTGAGGATGCATCTTGAAAAATTCTGACTCAATCAAATTCAAAATGGCCCCCTATCGGCCATTATTTACTTTCACATGCCCAATATTTTGCAAACTGTGTTAGATGTTAGTCCATTACTATAAAACAAAATTTGAGGTTTCGGGGGAGGATGCACCCTAAGTTTTTAACTAATTTGTATCGAATTCAAAATGACCGTAAATCAGCTATTAGTTACCTCGATTGGCCTGATATCGGGTAAACCGTGCCAGATAGGTAGACCATTACTGGGATACTGCAGAGGATCATTAATTTCAATGGAGGTTTGCCATCTCTGACAGACTGTCTAGTTCTTATCTTACTCTTAGACTGGGTTTCTTAGACCTAGTTGTCTTGTGTCTTGATTTTTGACCTAGCCTAGGACTACATTAATAACCCTACTTTGCTTAAATCAAATTCTAATTCGGAGCAGGAGCTCCTGGACTTATGTAGTCTTGTTATTAAGTGATCCAACTGGGTAATATCGTACACAATAATATTATAACATCGAATATATATGAAACCAACATCTCTTTTAATAAACTTATTAATAGCCTATAGCTTTAATAGCATATTGTGTTATCAAAATTCGAGGTGTACATTAAGCATGAATGTTCGCAAGAAGATGTCTTCACATCTTTTATTAACAGAAGTACAAGTAACACTGAACAGAACCTGCATTATAGTTGATTTGTTTGATCATTAATCAAATGTAATATTTTGTAATGTTTAATTAATGAATGGTCATAAATATATTGATGCAGTCAATATTTGTCTGGGATCGGTTGAGCATCCTAGTGGCATCTTCCATGTAGACAATCCCTTGCCATTCTTGAGTCACCTTTTTCAAGTTTCTAAAATATCAAAAGTGGCACGAGCTGTGTAAGGATTGACAGAGCTCAAAACTCAGATGGTGTAAGAAATTATCAAACTAACATTTATATTGAGCTGATTTGGACTGCTCTTGATTACACTTATTAAAAAGTGTTCAATCAGCGGAATCAGAGCGGAAATACACATTATCTTAAAATATATTTTCAGATATCTGCATCTTTCACTTTTAAGATCGCCATACATGCCTGTCATATCTCTTTATGTGTACATGATTTATTTGTGATTGAGCTCACATGATGACAGAACAGAACAATGTATTAGTGATATAAGTTTCCAAGCAGTTTTTTACTATCAAAATTTTACAAATCAGTATTTGTTATTTATTATATGGTAACGATTTGCACTTGTATCGGCTCTACAAAGGATAAAAGAGCTTGCTTATAACATTAACAATGTAATAACAATTTGTATGAATTATAATAAATGTAGACATTTTATACAAAAGCAGCTTCTAGTTATATTGATGTGATCTTATTAAACTATGAACAGCAGAGGAATGTACATCAATTGTTCACTGAATCACCAGTGTCTCTACTACAGACACTGGTCTTCATCCTCTGACAAGCTAATAAGCACCACCAGGGGCACAACTTTCACAGCCACTGCTACCCACCCACCCACCTCTCCTTTTTTGCAGAATAATGCAATTCAAAACTTGTGGTCAGCTCTCATACACACATGCGTGGGTTTGGGTCTAGGCCTATCAGTTGTCTATGCACTTCATCATGTGTAGTCCTATGCACCAGGATACATGTTGATTCACACCGTGAATATATATTCAGAAAAATATATATTCAAAATCACCTGCAATCGCCAGTGTACAGGCCACAAAACTACCAAAAGTGGCCTGATTCTGCCTGTATGGGCAGCTGGTAGTATTGGTCGCTATATCAACACAACAGGTGTACAGCATAGATACCACGACCTAATGTCGCCAAAGAGCATAACTAAGGGAAATATCAGCAGATTGTAGCTGACTGTTGTTCGAATTATTACCCATATCACTCAAGTATATAGACTCACTGTGATTTAAGAGCTCGATATGATCTTGTTTTATGATAGGGTCAGGACTGGGTCACTTCGAATTGTGGGAGTGCGGTGTCCCGCAGATAATCATCAGTTGACTATGGCTTTAATGTAATACATGTATATGGACTCGTATGGTTAATAAAGGGTCAAGGAATCTGAATAGCACAAAATAAGAAACTTTTTAAGCGTTTTTTGCAACTTTAATCGTAAAATACGATTTCAAACCAACAGTTGTGATGTATATATTCTATCAGTTATGTACCGGTACATTTGTAATGTTAATTCGAAATATTTACAATATACATGGATAATATCCACTATTGCATTGTGTATATGCTATCTTGTTATCATATTAATTTTAACCTTTTGGGTCTCAAATTTTAACAAAGAAAATCCATGTACATTGCAACGTACCTAATCATATATGATCTATTTACTCAATACAAAAAAATGTCTTATTTCATCACCACAGCTATACAATGTATGATAATGTACATTGACTTTGCTAAATACAAAAACTTTCACCTACTTTTACGCTTACATGTTTTCAACGTTAATTGCCAGTGATATTTGCAAACGTAAGTTTCATTTGTTAGTGTCCAACTAGAAAACATACAATAAAACAAGTAAAAGTTAAGTAGACTGTAGTGTCAAAGCAAATTGCTTACATGGAAAATCTTTATAATTACATGTACATAGGCAATCTTATTACATTCTAACTACGGTCATTATCAGCAGCAACTATTTGACATGGGATTGCATCAATTCTCTCAATTTCATCCGCATGCAAGAATGCAGATTTGCTGAGATTTACTACATTTGGTGGCTGATTTGAATTTTGTTATACACCCACAAGTCACTAGCTCACGACAAGTTGATGGTACAGCAGGCAGAGTGGGGTACTGGGATGATTGCTAGTAGTAGTACTTTTCGCCCCCATCCGGGGAGGGTCATTAGGGATCTGTTTCGTCTGTTGGATGCTGTTATGGCATTGTACGGAAGCACTAGTCTACAGCAATCATCCAAGGGCAGCTGCAGCCTCCTCGTATCTGGCTATAATCTTCGGGCGGATTGCCAGTGGCGTACCCTGGTTCCTCCGCTCAACAGCGGAGCCAATGCAGCACCCGCATCAGTGCTGGCGCTGATGTAGGCTGTGGTAGCCTTTAATAACCGGCAATAGCGTGTTTGACATTAGGTCTCTCACGTGGGATGAATGGAGTTACCCAGAGGGAGTGATCCTTCCTATTGCTACTTTGGGGACTATCCGACCCGAGGATAGCGGAGCTGCGCAAAATGCCACAGAGTTTCATCATTAAATTGTACAGCGAAACTCAAGTCTCCGGCCATCTGGGCATGTCTGGGGGTAAATCCCCTAGACATGCCCAGAACCCCTTATCAGGCGAGCGAAGGAAAACGCTCTCAATAACCCACCATGCCCTATCACCCCCACCCTCACATCACCATCTGTACATCATTCATCTCATCAATTGACTACAACGTTTTTATCGTATTATAATGTCACTTCAAAGACCTTTTGTGCCGAAAAGTGACGTAAAGCAATGATTTACTACTACTAGCAGGCAGAGTAGACCAGACTAACTCCAGTCCCTGATAAGTAACATACCAGGGTCATACCAGCTAGTTCACAATAATTCATCTTGCTTTGACGTCAATTTTTCCACCTTTTTTTAGCTCTCGCCGTCACCGTAGGTGAGACGGAGGGAGCTATGGATTCCGCCTCCGTCTTGGTTTTTACCTCTTCTTTTGCCTATAACTTTGTAAGAAAATAAGCTAGGATAACAATTTTTAGGTGAATAATGGACAGGTTAAAATATTTTTAATCTGAATTCAATACGCAAGGTTGCAGAGAAGAAATGATGTTACATTTTACCGTGAACATTTCGTTTCCGGAGCATATCTCAGAAAGTACTTGACCGATTGTCTTCAAATTTTACACACAACACCTCTAGGGGGTCAAGTTGTGCCTTTTGATGTATATAAACTTTGACCTACTTTTGGTTCAGAACTATGACCTGTTTAGACGGAGCAGATCTCGAAAACTACTGGGCCGATTACAGTCATATTGCACATACATGTTCTCTAAGGTCCCTAGTTTTGCCTTTTCGGGTTTTTGGACGTTGACCCAGCACTTTGATCTGATTTATAACATCTGTAAATCCAACTGAAATATTTTGCTGAATATCATGAAAACCGCTCAAGATAGCTACACCATTGCTATAAAGCAAATTGTAAGGTTTCAGGAGAGGATGCATTTTGAAAAATTTCAACTCGATCAAATTCAAAATGGCCGCATACCGGCTAATATTCACCTCCACAGGCCTGGTATTGGATAAACCGTGCTAGATAGCTAAACCCTTACCATAGAAGAAAATGTGAGATGTCAGAAGAGGATACATGTTGAAAAAATTTGACTTGATCAAATTCAAAATGGACGCCTTTCGGCCATTATTCACTTTTACATGGCCGTTATATGGTAAACCGTGCTAAATGGCTGGACCATTACTATAAAACAAAATGTGAGATTTCAGGAGAGGATGCATCTTAAAAAATTTCGACTCTTATCAATTTCAAAATGGCCGCTTATCGGCCATTATTCACTTTCACATGGCCGATATTTGGTAAACCGTGCTAGAAGGCTAGACCATTACTATAAAACGAAATGTGTGATTTCGGGTGAGGATGCATCTCGAATTTTTTTAACTCTTATCGAATATTAAATAGCTGACAATCGACATTATTTACCTCGATAGGCCTGATATTAGGTAAACTGTGCCAGATAGCTAGACCATTACTATAAAACAAAATGTGAGTTTCTTAAAAAATTTCGACTCTTATCAATTTCAAAATGGCCGCTTATCGGCCATTATTCACTTTCACATGGCCGATATTTGGTAAACCGAGCTTGAAGGCTAGACCATTACTATAAAACGAAATGTGAGATTTCGGGTGAGGATGCATCTCGAATTTTTTTAACTCTTATCGAATATTAAATAGCTGACAATCGACATTATTTACCTCGATAGGCCTGATATTAGGTAAACTGTGCCAGATAGCTGGACCATTACTATAAAACAAAATGTGAGTTTTCGGGGGAGGATGTACCCTGACAATTTTTTATTATCGAATTCAAAATGGCCGACAATTGCCATTATTTACCTCGATATGCCTGATATCAGGTAAACCGTGCTAGATAGCTAGACCATTAGGCCTACTATATAAAAAAATGTGATGTTTCCGGAGAAGATGCATTTTGAAAACTTTCGACTTAATACAATTCAAAATGGCCGACTAACAGCCACTATTTACTTTCACATTGCTGATATTTGGTAAAGCGTGCTAGATAGCTGGACCATTACTATAAAACTAAATGTGAGATTTCAGGAGAGGATGCATCGTGAAAAATTTTGACTTTATCAAATTCCTCACTGAAAAGCTAGATGCGCTCCTGCAATTTGCAGCCAAGTGTAGGCTTACCATGTGTATAAGCCTATACTGTAGTTTATTCCATCTCCAAATTATTAAAAGCAGATTAATTCGTCACTGTTACACCTGGTTAAAGAGAGATATTTCTATTGCTAGATATTTGGCTCGGTTTAACGATATACAGTCTTTAGGGCGGACATATACACAAAACTCTGTAGACTTATTGAAAACCTGATGATCGATCCGTTGCTCGCCGTGTACAAAAAACATTTCCCTTATAAGAAAAAACGAGCCATTTATTTTTTTCCAAAATTGGCACAGTGAATAACAACAATTAGTGCATGGGAGACACAACAAGATTTTAAAAGTATTGAAATAATCGATGCATAAATATAAATTATATGACCGTACATAATGAATAAGCCCTATTATAATTAGTGCATATTATAATTAGTGAAGCTTAAACGATGCTTTCTGTAACTGTTCAAAGAGGCTATAAATAGCAGAAAGGTATAAAAGTTCACGAACAGTAGGCCCTATGTATATTTTTAATAAAAATATATTATTTTATATACATCTCCACTCATATCTACTATTTACCTGTAACAGTTTCAGATTACGTAGCCCAGAAGTTATTCGAGTTTTAACTTACCGTCTGGGGGGGGGGGGGGTGGACAGTACGCTGAAAGAAGTTTCAACGTACCCCGGTAATCTGAAACTAGAGTGGGTAGCTTGAAACGGGACTGATTATAGATTCAATGTACCCCCGGTATGCTGAAACGGCCGGGGGTACATTGAAACGGTTACACCAGGTACATGTTATTGTTCTTGCAGTGAGTTTTTGTACGATAATAAAAAATATGGCCACTTTTAAAAGCATATATATGTCCATATGAAAAAGAACAATTCCCACCTTTTCAGTATAGGCCTACTCGGTGTCGAACAATTGTCCCACAACGGCAACAATTACCATGGTGAGCGTAACTTATTATCTTCTATTTTATAGTATAGGCTTACTATTAGCGATAACCTACATAGGATATATTGATTACATGTCATATTCTCCGTCGACTACATAAAAATCTATTAAGCAATCCATGTTATTGTCAAATACAGAGAATGTTCCCATTTTGCAGTGTCTGGGAACATACTACACCACTAAAAGTAGCACATGATATGTATAACCTGCAAAAGTTATTCAAAGTTATTTCTTGAAATATTATTTCAAAAAATAACTATGGGACAAATCAAGTGAGGCATAACACCGATACCAAACCAAAGAACTAATATGTTATATTCCAGCAAACACAAGAAGTTGGACCAATGCGCCGGCTTGAGTTGCGTCATCGTCGCGACAGTGAACCGACAGTGGATCAACATTAAAACAACATCGGGTCAAAGCCCACACTCAACATGATTATGTATGTTGGTACTTGTCATTCAATGTTCTATAAATATATTGACGCAATATTCGACAATGTTTTTACATAATGTATACAAATTATGCAAATTATTACAAGTTTATACAAAAAAACCGCTATGTTGTTAATTGTCAAAATTTGTTTAACATATATATTGTAATATTTTATCTAATTCATTGGATATTTGGTCCGATGTCATGACTTATATTCCTGCAACAAATGTGTCATATTTTGTGATGATCTTCAATACATACACAGTGTACATATTTATGATTCTTTTCATATTATTGATATAGTATACGACGATTTGCTACCGTCTCGGTATCCTTCCTGGAACATAGCACAATCAAACATCACATGTATTTGCTCTTAAATATTGCTAAAACCTGTTGATCATAGATATATATATATATAAAAAAACATATTTGCCATATGATTTCAGCACCTTACATTTTTACACTAACCCCGGCCCCGTGTATGGTACTCCGTTTTACTTATCTAAATTAATTAATGGCAAGTGCAGCATGGTGAGGAAAAAACATTGATCGTATACGAGTAAAAGTAGCAGTGCATAAATAACAAAATAAAAGTGACATCTAAATATTATCTCACACTGGTCCAATTGAGCCTGTGTAAAAGCACAAAATTGGCACAAAGCCCCATTCGATCACTTTGCAATGAATGTGTTATATATGATTTGCGTGGTGGTACTGAGTGTAATTAACGGCATGAGTGAAAATGTAAGATTTATAAAAAAATAACTAGATCGATACCATATAATAATCAAGAAACTATATATATATATATGTTCTCTATTGAAGAAATAACCATTTTTACAGGGTAGCCCTAGTTCGCATTGTCAATAGACGTGTTACCATGTTACTATGGTCATGTAGATTTTGACATCAACTACAGTCAACTCATCGACAATTCACAATAACATGATAACGTAGGTACATAAACACATGTGGACACTGGAAATTAGGCTTGCAACAAAAATGAGTGATACTTGTTTAGTAAGACCTTCACTCAGACAAGCGTATACGATTGCTAACTTCATTCTTTGTGTTCGCAAAACTTATGGAGGTCGGTTTATTTTGGAGTATAAGGCTATAGGGGGGGGGGGGCGCTGGACGGCTTAATCATAGAAATAAAAGAGATCGCCTCTTTGGCTTAATCAACCATTTGGCTCTTGGATGCTGACCCGTTATTCCCATGGGCCGCCAGAAGAGAATGCAAATCAGGGATAGTTCGATGACAAAAATAATTTGATCCCAGGTTGGTGGTGGTGGTAGGCTAGCTATACTGTGTTTATAGGCCTGATTGTACCCATATGCTAGTGTTCTCTTGTCTTCTGGGATTAAATGGTCATTGGTGGGAATTTCATTTAGCTCATTTTTAATTTTGAACATACACATGCTTCAGTCTTATTTGTAAGTCAGTCCAGCCCAGCCAGGTTTTGATTTGTAGTACGGTACATTAATTAAGTTTTTATTTAATTGTTTTCATTTGAGTTTGTTTGCAATCGAATTAAATCAGACAGCTTAATATCGAATAAATCTGTGTTTTTGCAATTTATTTAATGTAATGGGGTGTTACAACGTAGTATTTCACATACCCATACATAAGTATCGGGGGTGAGGATAAGTCGTTGTCAAAATCAATATGCCTAATGTATAGGCCTATAATCATAGAAGTACTTTCGTACTTTGTTAACAGTTAACCTTGCAGATGGCTCCTTACACTAAGATCAACATCAGTGATGGTCAAAAGTGATAAGCAAATTACATCTTATAGGCTGATAGACAATGACAAAATTGTTGTATACCTGCAGACGCTTATTTGTTAAGCAAGATTGAACACTATAAATAATATATAAAATAATTATAATAATTGGCAGTAAAAGCACGATAAAAGCATGTAATATGGTTATATATATAATTACCGGATATATATTATTTGTTGAAAATTAGGTGAATTTTTCATCTATCATTATATGTGTCAAATCCGAGCAATCCCCATCATCCATACCAGGATGTTCAATTACATAACCTCGTTGATCGAACATGCGGATCTTGTAACCATCAGGTAGAAATTCGTTAAATCCAAGAACTAAATCTGTACGGTTCTGGAAAAGATCGACAACCGTACGAATAGTTTCTAATTCACACTTGCGCTCCTTGTGGTACTCTTTGAGCACATCCATAAATTTTCTGTAAACTGTAGTTTTCTTTTCGTATGCTTTCTTCACTCTTTTCACATATTGCATGGTATCCCCTTTTAGTGCGCTTCGTGTGTTGGATCCTGATAAGCTGCGACTGGTCCCCCCAAGATAAACATTTCCCATAGAGTCGGTGGTACCATTTAGAAAAGATACATCACTTAAGTCCGAACTTCTTGTAGTATCGGCCAGTGTGTCTCCTTTTCTCCCTGCAACCGTTGTGACGTATGTATCCGTCATAGTAGAGCCCGAACATATCAGTGTATCTTTGTTGTTCTCAGTATCTTCACTGACCCTGATGAGCGCTACATCTCCTCTCATTTCAATGCGATAATTCGATGGTAAGAAATTGTTAAATTCACTTACCAGCTCAGGATATCCATCAAACAACATGATAACCTTGTTTACCAAGTCTACCTTATCTGAGTCAGTTTGTTTCACATCACTCACTATTTTCACAAACTGTCGGTATACTGATGGCTTATTTTTGAAAACTTCCTTGACCTTCTTTGTGAATAGCATGGTGTTCTGTTCGGTTGCCACATCTCTGTTTTCTGGCTGTGCGTCTTTCAAAGTCATAGAACCACCAAGTGTCATGTTAGATAGTGATTGATCTGGTTCCTTCCCACCTTCTTTCAGGGACATATGCTTATGTTTGCGTGAACGAGATGGACTACGTGAGCACTGTTTAGGAGATGGTGACCTGCGTCCAGGTGCACTTCTACTGAGTACACGTGCTGAACCACGTCTGCTTCTGGTGGATTTTTTTCGTGCCTTCGTAGGACCTGAAAAGTAGAAAACAGTATTTATTATGCATATAAATTATTGCTACAGTCATAATAATATTAGTTTCAAGCTGTAAGCCTAGGGTTTAACTACGGGACTCTTTAAGGTATCTCAATGCCATCCACTCATTGTCCAGTGTGGCAAGCATTCCTTATAATGGTAATCAATGGTAATGGTAATCACTAAACATTAGGTCTGATTCGAATCTTGGACGGCGGCTTTCGCTGATACGTTCGAACCAGATTGGCCTATTTCACGTTGTGATATCCATGGGACATACTTGGCAAATTTGTAATGGTAATCATGGTCATGGTAAACATTAAATTTCGTGTGGAACGTTGTCTATATCCGGTTCGAATCTTGGACGGCGGCTTTCGCTGATACGTTCGAACCGGAGTGACCTCCTCCACGGCTCGCATGCCATCTTTAAATTTCGTGTGGAACGTTGTCTATATCTGGCTCGAATCTTGGGCGGCGGCTTTCGCTGATACGTTAGAGCCTCCACGTCTCTCATGCCATAGTCCCACTAATCATCCTTCGCTATTTTATTTTGTGTTGTACGCTCAATCATAATCATGATATGAATCCTATAATAAAAATAAATTTATATTTTAATGTACTACTCCTAGTACTTCTAAGAGCATAACAAATGGTTTTAACAATATTTCAGATATATACTTAAATACATAAATTAGAATTCCACGCTTTCCAGAGTGTCTTTTTTCCTACAACGAAACATTGTATAATAAGTTATGTAGTTATTTTATTTCTGGTTTTGGTGCGGGAATAATATTTACACAATATGGCAATAATTTATTTTTCCATCGTTACAAGTATCTCTAGTTAATATGTACTATGTATAACAATAACTGAATAATTAATATAAATAAAAAAAATAATACATTTATGATGTACATATTCTTAAATAGCCATTGTGTTTTTACAGTATAAATTTACATTTAAATATTGTATTATAGTTCGTATTATATTTTGTATTATAATTTGTATTATATTTTACCATTAATTTCGTACATATTTAAATCATTGTACTATTGCATGTGCATGAAGAGGGCCCATTGCAAATTAGTACAACGTACTAAATGGTCTACCCTCTATAAAAGAAGTTTATTATTATTATTATAATTACGGTCATGCATGCTTTGTAACCGTCGTTATTTGACTGTAGTAGTAGTCAGAGTTAGATTCCGTAATTGAATGAGAATTGAGCTCAATTCCTAATAACTCAATTACAGGAATTGGACTAGGAATTGGAATTGAAAAAAAAGAAATTGGGGCATGTTTGAAGATCCATTCAACTGCGAAACGGGCATGCGTGGGTCACGCGTAGGCCTACAGTAGCTGATAAGAGTACGGGTTGACGGCATTAATGTCAGCAACTAAACTCATTACAAGATACTACTCAAACGAGACATTGACCCAATGCTGTTTTAATGTTAGACCAGCGTATGCGACGCTGGCCCAACGTTAAACGAACATCGGCGGAGTGTACAATGTTTAAGAAAAAGCTGTCCTGTCAATACACATTATTGGGGCAGCTGTTTCGCAATCCTCGCAGTAATATTTAAAGTCACCCAACTAAGAGCCAGAGCTATTAAAGAGCTTTGAGCTTAGGTGGAATTATTAACTCATAGATGTCACTGAAGTATATATGGACTTGCTATGATTTCGAAACTTGCTCTTAATGCGGCAGTGGGTATAAAACTCATATCTTAGTATTTTTATGATATAGGGCCTAGGCCTACCCACGGTCAATTTTGCATTCTGAGGGACCCGTGTCCTGCAAGCTTTAACAGTTGACTAGACCTTTAATCCTATAAATTAAAAGGCAGGTGTTATTTCCCATGCTCATTCCAGTGTGCCAGTATAATATCTATATGCATTAGACGTTTGACTGAGCGGAGCGAGGGAATTTCTGCCTCTCTCTGGCAGTTTCCGACCGATTTGGAAAGATCTGCTGGCTGTCAACAATCTATTTTTTTCTTACACATAAATGAACAAATTATTTTTTCCCCACACTCTATAAAGCAAACTATTTTTTTTTGCCAATTTGGTGAACAAATTATTTTTTTACGAAAAAACCTTACCCCCCCCCCCCCCTGTATTAAATGGTCGGCCCCTTAGGATCCGGTGTTTGCTAGGTTAGTGTAAATAAGGAGGTTAGGCAACGGAGCGAAGCGCTCTATTGACCTTTTGATTACCCGCCCCCCCCCCCCCATATGCCCTCTGTGCCTTGGAGGTTATAATAGGCCTACTAATATATTGCCACGCGCTAGTATCAGTTATTAAAAAGTAGCATATTCGGAAATAATGTGAATAATTGTATCAATTGAAGTACGACAATACGATGTTTTATTTTGAATATGAGTTTCTTCTAGTGAGGTGTGGGTTAGGCCTACCTGGTTAGGCCTACTCAACGTTAAAACAAGTAGCCTACAGACTGCAGCGTTGTGATAAAGTAATTGCGTGGGCCTATTCGTAACGAATCAAATCCTTTAATAATAATTATTGTCTCAATTAGGTTAAATATTGATCCAGTACACCCCCTGGTACAGACTTCACTGGGGGTAATACACAAATAATAGAGAATCCAGGCAGCTATACTTAGTCTACATGTTTCCATAGAAACTGTTCCTCATTATGTGAGCGTGATGGTATCTGTCACAGAGTGTGGGCACCATGAAACTACTATTAGTTGAATTATATTATATGTGACGTCACAAGACTGAGTAGAACTGTTACTTCACACGTCACAAACATAAGACTATAGCACCGTCACCTAAGTAACTGTTGGTAATTTAGTGACATGCTTGTAGCCTAGGCCTACTTGTAGTCTGTACTAACCCTTATAGTCCAGTGGATTTTGACTAAAGCGTGTTTCGCGGTATGGACGATGTTTTATGATTTATTCTGATACTATGGGGTGTCCCGAGCAGAAATCAGCCGGGTGCCACTTTGGCACCCTTGGGCGGAATTTTTTAAGGGCAAAAACAAAATGGCCGCCAGATATTTCAAGGTCAAATATGTTTTTTTCAACAAATGAAGCCAGGAACAAGTGTAATACCTCATTTTCATGTGATTTTGACTGGGCAATCCATTTCTTGTGTTATTTTCATGACTCAAGGTAATTTTCAAGGTCAAAAAGTCAATTTCAAGGTCAAATAAGCAAAAATACCCTTTTTAACAAATAAAGCTAGGAACATGTATAATACCTCTTTTTCGTTGGATTTTGTCTGAAAAATCCACTTATGGTATTATTTTGGTGATCCAAGGTCATCACCAAGGCCGAAAGGGCATTGCCAAGGTCAAAAACAAAAAGGCCGCCAGATATCTCAAGGTCAACTATTATTGTTCAACAAATGAAGCCAGGAACAAGTGTAATACCTCATTTTCGTGTGATTTTGACCGGGCAATCCATTTCTTGTATTATTTTTATGACTCAAGGTACTTTTCAATGTCAAAAAGTCAATTTCAAGGTCAAATAAGCAAAATTACCATTTTTAACAAATCAAGCTAGGAACATGTGTAATACCTCTTTTTCATGTGATTTTGTCTGAAAAATCCATTTATGGTATTATTTTGTTGATCCAAGGTCATTTTCAAGGTCGAAAGGTCATTTCCAAGGTCAAAATGTAAAAATATGATCTTTTTGAAACAAAATAGGAAGAAGTGTAATACGCCTTTTTGACTGAATAATCTATTCTTGATACTATTTTGATGATAAAAGGTCATCTTTAAGGTCAAAATGTCAATTTCACGGTCAAGTAAAGGAGAATATGATTTTTACCAAATACAGCTAGAACATGTGTAAAAAACTTTTTTTTCGTGGGATTTTGAGCGAAAAATGTCTTTTTCCTATTACTTTGGTGATTTAAAGTCATCCTCAAGGTCAAATATATGTTTTAGCGTATAAGCTAGAAATTGGAGCACGTATACTACCTTGTGTTGGTTTTATTTTGACTGGATAATCTAATTCTGTTGGGTTTAAATGATCAAACATGCTCAAGGTGGTGAAGACATCGGCTCGAAGGCATTGAATGGCAATTAACAGAGATGTGTTAAAGAGTGATAGAAAAGATCTAACGGTCGATGAGGAGGTATCAAAGGGCAATGAGAAGGCGATAAAGGACAATGAGAAGGCATTAAAGGGCAATGAGGAGGCATATTAGAGAAATGGGGAGGCGTTAATGGGACACAAGAGGCGTTACATAGCCACTGAGGGCCTTATAAGGTGAGAGAGAAGAATTTTGGAGCTATGGAGAGGCACTAAAGGGAGACAATAATGCGTCTTCATAGCTTTTAGTTCAATGCTCTTCTTTGCAATTGAAGGCCTTTCTTTTGCCCTTTAACGCCTCTTCTTCGCCCTGAACGTCCTTTTAGTTTAACGCCTCTTTATTGCAATTGAAGGCCTTTCTGTCGCCCTTTAATGCCTCTTTTTCACACTGAACGCTTCTCCACTGCTCTTTAATATTACTCTCCGTCACAATTTAAAGCTTTACCATCAATCTTTAACGCCTCCCCATCGCCATTTATCGTCTCTCATTGCCCTTCAATGCTTTTGGGTCTACCTTTATATTTTTTCTTCGTCCTTTAACGCCTTTCCGTCACCCTTTAACGCTTCCTCGGTGAAATTTAACGCCTCCTCATCGCCCTTTACTGGCTTCCCATCGCCATTTAATGCCTCTCCATCACCATTTACCGCCTCTTCATCGCCCTTTAACCCTTTAGCATCACCATTTAACGCATCTGCAGCACCTTTTTAACGCCTCTCCATCAACCTTTTAGTGCATCTCCATCAACCTTTAACACTTTTTCTTGGCCCTTTAACGCCTTTCTGTCACTCTTTGACATCTCTCCGTCATAATTTAATTTTTCTCAGTTGTCCTTTAGCGATTCCCCGTCATCTTTAACGCCTTCTCATCGCCCTAAAACACATATCCATCACCCTTTAGCACCACCGCATCACCTGTCATTTAATGCTTCCTCATCACCCTCTAACGCCATTCAATAACCCTTTCATGCCACCCACCAACACATCCCGTCACCCTTAGCGCCTCTTCGTTGTCCTTCAACGCCTCCTCATTGCCCATAAACGCCTTCCCATCGCCATTTAACCCATCTGCAGCGCCTGTTAGCGTCTCTCCATCACCCTTTAATGCATCTCCATCAACCTTTATTACTTTTCCAATGCCCTTTGACGTTTCAGTCACCATTTAACGCTTCTCTGTCGCCCTTTAGCAATGCACCGTTGTTTTAACACTTTCTACTCACCCTCACACGCTTATCCAGCACACTTCAACTCCTCCCCATTGCCCTTCAGCGCTTTTCCATAGTCGTTTAACGTTTCATGGACGCCCTTTAACGACCCCTCATCACCCATTACTGCCTTCCCATCGCCATTTAAAATTTTCCCATCACCATTTAATGCCTCACCATCGCCCTTTACCACATTCGCATCGCCATTTAACGCATCTGCAGCGCCTATTAGCGCCTCTCCATCAAAGTTTAATGCATCTATATCACTTTTAACACTTTTTCGGCCTTTAACGCCTTTCCATCGCTCTTTGATGTCTCTCTGGCACCATTTAACGCTTCTCCATTGCCCTTTAACGATTCTCTGTCTTTTTTATTGCCTTCTCATTGCACTTAGACACCTATCCATCAACCATTAGCACCGCCCCATCACCCGTTAACGTTAACTTTCTTGTCACCATTCCATAGCCCTTTCATGCCACCCCGCCACCTTTTAATGCATCTTGTCGCTCTTTAACGCCCCATTTTTGCCCCTTAACGCATCCTCGTTGCCA
The DNA here is from genome assembly GCA_964017125.1 of Flabesymbios commensalis. Lineage (NCBI taxonomy): Eukaryota > Metazoa > Annelida > Polychaeta > Terebellida > Flabelligeridae > Flabesymbios > Flabesymbios commensalis. The sequence continues at coordinate 48,064,897 of OZ024906.1, forward strand.
TTCACCGCCTCCTCATTGCCCTTCAATGTCTACTCATTGCCCTTTAATGACTACTCATGTTCTTTTAACCCTTCTTACTCGCTCTTTAGCGCCTTTGGGGCGCCTTTTAGCAACTCGTCGACATCCTTTAATGCCTCCCCATTGTCTTTTACCGCCTCTCTGTCACCTTTTACCGCCTCTCCATTGATCTTTTATGCTTTTTTGTCGCTATTTGACGCCTCTCCATGACCCTTTGATGCCTTCTAGTTGTCTGATCATTTCACTCTGATGATGTTTATTCATTAAAACCATACTAGAATTAGATTATCCGGTTAAAGATACACCAGGACAAATTATTATGTGTGCTCCAATATGTAGAGTACTACGTTAAAATAATATTTGACCTTGATATTAACATTTGACCTAGAGGATCACCTCAAATAACCAAAATCATACCAGAAAGATATTGTCCTAGCTTTATTTGTTGAAAATCATATTTTCGCTTACCTGACCTTGAAATTGACACTTTTTCGGCCTTTAACGCCTTTCCATCGCTCTTTGACGTCTCTCTGTCACCATTTAACGCTTCTTCATTGCCCTTTAACGATTCTCTGTCTTTTTTAATGCCTTCTCATTGCACTTAGACACCTATCCATCAACCATGATCATTTCACTCTGATGATGTATATTCATTAAAACCATACTAGAATTAGATTATCTGGTTAAAGATACACCAGGACAATTTATTATGTGTGCTCCAATATGTAGAGTACTACGGTAAAATATTATTTGACCTTGAAATTTACATTTGACCTAGAGGATCACCTCAAATAACCAAAATCATACCAGAAAGATATTGTCCTAGCTTTATTTGTTGAAAATCATATTTTCGCTTACCTGACCTTGAAATTGACACACTTACCTTGAAAATGACCTTTAATTATAAAAATAGTAGCAGAAATGGATTATTTGTCAATATTATACTAAAAAGACGTACAACACTTTTTGCTATTTATGTTTGTTAATTGAATTTTGATGACCTTGAATTGAAACTGACCTTGAAGATAACCTTTAATCACTCAAATAATACTATAATTGGATTTGTCAATCAAAATCCCATAAAAAGAGGTATTACACACATTCCTAGCTTTATTTGTTAAAAATGATATTTTCTCTTACTTCACCTTGAAATTGACCCCTTTGACCTTGAAGATGACTTCGAATAATCAAAATAATATCAGATATGGAATGCCCAGTCAAAATTGCATGAGGTATTACACATGTTCCTAGCTTTATTTGTTAAAAACGGTAATTTTGCTTAATTGACCTTGATATTTGACCTTTTGACCTTGAAGATGACCTTGAACCATGCAAATAATACAAGAAATGAATTGCCCGGTCAAAATCATATGCAAATGAGCTATTACATTTGTTCCTAGCTTCATTTGTTGAAAAATCATATTTGACCTTGAAATATCTGGCAACCATTTTGTTTTTAACCTTGGAAAGGACTTTCGACCTTGAAGCTAACCTTGGATCAACAAAATAATACCATACATTCATTTTCAGATAAAATCCCATGTAAAAGAGGTATTACACATGTTCCTATTTTTATTTGTTAAAAATTGCATTTTTGCTTCTTTGACCTTGAAATCGTCTTTTTGACCTTGAAGATGACCTTGAGTCATCAAAATAATACAAGAAATGGATTGCCCAGTCAAAATCACATAAAAATGAGGTATTACACTTGTTCCTGGCTCCATTAGTTGAAAAATCATATTTGACCTTGAAATATTTGGCGGCCATTTTGTTTTTGTCCTTGAAAAATTCCGCCCAAGGGTGCCAAAGTGGCACCCGGCTGATTCCTGCTCAGGACTTCCCTTAGAGCCAGAATCAATCATAAAACATCGTCCATACCGCGAAACACGCTTGAGTAAAAAAAATGCCATTTGACAACTGGACTATTAGGCCTACAGCGCGGGGATCGACTTTGGTCGTCAGAATCTGACGTCTGTGGACGTCAGATTCTGACAACTAAAGGTGATCCCCATCACCCATCATCGTGGCGCTCGCACTATCGAAATGGCCGCCAGTGCATAGTCATATTTGGTAAATTGTTGAAATTGGTCAATTTTAGATCGAATATCTTCAGTAGTACACCATTTCGAATAGTGTCGTGGTCAGTAAAGCTACATAGACTACCCGCCGCCATTTTTAAGAAAAATATTAACCCTTTTATCCCAAGAGGCATTTTAGCCAACGCCTCTGTAATAAGCTCTATTGGGACTAATTTATTATTTATAATTCCATAATTAAGTATTAATGGTGATGTATTGGTGTCAGTCATATAGGTAGGGGAGGGTGGGGCTAAAAGACACAGGGCTTAAAGTCACTTGCCTGTTACTTTTTCTCTAATACTAAGTTACCATTAGGCCTATATGACGTCACTAAAAAGTTTACAAATTATTTCCTAATCTATGCTATATACATGTAGGCTTATAGCATTCCCGGTGTTCCTCAAGAACATAAAGCCAGAAATATAACGAAGTGTTATTTTGCCATCTGTTGGAGCGGGATTTCAGAGTTGGTAAAAAGACTTCGTCAACATTTCAGGTTAGTATCCCAAGGTCGTGTTTATATACGCCTATAGGCTACTGTATTTATTGGCATGCATAATTATTTATATGCAAGCCCAGTGGTATTCTGAAACTTTAAACACGAACTAAGCTGCACACCATGGGGTTAAAAGTCACAGCCACAGGGCTAAAAGTCACAGGCTGTGACTTTTAGCCCCAATCATGCCAATGCAATGGTAGACACAATTTGTCCTCATTTATCCGTAACAATAAGAGGGGGAGTAAGGTATGCGTTACGTACGTAGCGTATTTAAAGTAACGTTAAAAAACCTTCACGAAGTGGGAGGGGGCGAAAATCGTCCATAAAAACGTTACGGTACGTAATTTTTGAGCTGCCCCTAATGCTGTAGTCTACCAAAATGTCCATCATTTGTAAATTCATTGTGAAGCTGCTCGAAAGGCTGATCATGGTTATTTTAAAGCAATAGGCCTATAATAAAATATAGAGTCATAATGTATTTTGATATATTTGTTATCAGATATATGTAGGCCTATTTATTATTATGTTGATAGAAATTAGAATTTAATCCTTTGCAAAATTGGTGTTCAAATTAACCCCCCGTTCAAAGTTACCCCAGTTATATGGGCTATGTCTTTATTCACCTCCATATTGAAATACATGTATTATACATGGCATACAGTAAAGACAATACAAATACAATTCTACAAAATATTATAACTGATGGTACGTAGGCCCCTAATAATGTTGAACAGTCCCTTATGTGAAAAAGAAAATGTGTTGACGATAATCAGATAATATGCTTACCGTAGCTGCAGTGCTACTCGGAACATTGGAGGGGGGGGGGGGGGGAAGGCTGAGATTACAGCGTCTCATGTTTGCAGGGGTATATCATACCTGCATGACGGATTTAATCATTGTCACGTTGCATGTTATTTAATCCGGTGACTGTATAATAGTGTGCCTATAGATAAGTAATTAGCTCTGCAATTGTTGCTGTCAACTCCTGTAACGTTAGGCCATACAGGTAATGCGAAGGAAAGTAGCAAAGTAGGCCTGGTATTAAACAGATATGTAACATATATAGCCTAGGCCTACTGTCAGTAGGCCGAATGAGTAAACACCTGAGACGTTATCCCGTTATGTAAATGTAGGCCTATTGTTGGTTCAACCTCTACGACGCTGGCCCAACATTAGATCAACGTTGCACGTGTACGCATATATGGCCTAAAGAGGGTCCTTTAAATGAATGATTCAAACTGTTAAAGTCACAACAGCTATTCCACTGTATTTTACTTTTTAACTAGACAACATAATTATAGTTTACACTCATTTCAATTTTGTTTATAATATATATATGTACATAGGGCTCACACTCACTATTTAAATAGCCTCACTTATCAGCTTATACACTCACTTGTCATAATTCTCCAAGCTCAATGGCGTGTGATGATCTACTGGTAGCAACACTTTCCAAAGATAATTAATTATCCTTAGCCTGCGATATGGAAAATTTGTTTTATGCATGTATATCAGCTCCTAGATGTCTAGTTATGTGTATTCCACACTAGCTAAATATCTAAATATCCAGTGGTTGTCAGACAGCTGGCTCACAGCTGATGATAATAATGCATGTAACTAAAACACATTACGGTGACTTAGCCTTACTAGTACCGGTACGGTAGTAGTTGGTTATATTATACTTATAATCGTTTTCCCTGTGCTTAAATATGAGTATGCTAGGCTATTTAACAGCAAATTGCTATATTTTATAGAATGGCTGTCACACGGTAAACAAGTAAACAGTGCTCCTAGCAACGACACAGTTGACAGATTGTCGCAGCTAGGTTCGTCATGGACTGGAGCAGACCATTGTTGACCACTCTTGTTCTCTTTACAGTATAGGCCTACACCATGTTTACGGGGGAACCTATCACAAACGACCTCTCCGAAATTTATATCATAGCCTCTTATACACATGTGTATGCCAGCCTAGGGTTATGCTTAGTGCATAGGTAGGCCTAGTCTACATTATAATTTGGTACATTAATTTGGTACATTTTTACGTTGTTTGACTATTGTAGATCTTACTGCTCGGATTGTTGTATTATTTATACAAATATTTGTTTAAATGATTTAGAACGACGGATTCATTCCCGGAAATATAATGTAAGCTTATACTCTAGGCAACCTACTTTTTATTTGTATAACAATGAATTCTGAATGTATTTGTTGTAAAATTAATGTGGAAATAAACGCTTGTAAGTAGGCCTATATTAAACAATTTATTATTAGTTATTATTATTAACACTTGAGCTATCAAAATTCACCACATATAAATGTATTTTATAGGCCAATATATCGACATGGAAATTCAAATAAACAAACAAATAGGCATACACATTACAGTGGCGGATCCAGGATCTGAAGAAAGGGGGCGCCTAGGCTTTTGGGGGCTTGCCCCAGGAATTTTTTGATAAATTTTAGCCAATTTAGTGGACTTTTTCAAGTATTTAGCGAAAATAAGGGAGTAGGCGCGCCCTCTGCCACCCCCCCCCCCCCCTGGATCCATCACAAAGTTTTATTCCGGTTTGGACAGGTTTCGGTTTTGACAGGGTTTTTGCTTTTGGAGTGGAGCAAACTACGATAACTTGTACAATTGACATGAGGGTTATAATTCAGGGTGCGTCGTTGGGGGGGGGGGGGGGGGGGCTACAAATGTTAGGTGGATGTATGCAAAAAAATTGATATGATAAAAGACACAATTTAAAAAAAATGTTTTATTATATTAAAATAATAATAATCATAGACCTACTGATCTATCTGCCAGTATTGCGGTTTTTATAAGAATTGCCTCTTTAGCACCTAACTTAAAAAAACAGTAGGCCTACTTCTTTGTAATTGTGTGTCACATATATTGCACACACGGAGCGCCTTTGTCATTATAAACATTGATTTTTTTTTAGCTCTCAATCTAAAGTCAAACATTTCAGACACGGAGCATATTTGCTAACAGCGCCATCAGTCCGTTTAAATATAAAAGCAATATGAGAAGCTGTGTTTTTGATGCGGAGTTAATCATATTGCAGCAGGTTTATTTGTTTAACTGTTTCATTTTAGATGACGACAACATTCGTTTTTTTTGGTAACTTTTATATACTTTCCGGAATTTTTGACGCTGGATTAAACGCTCCGATACTGTATAGTTATGTCATTTAATACAATTACTGCCTTTATTACGAATAAAAAATAATATAGGAATAATCAAGCGATGAAAAAATAAATCAAATATTATTGTATTTTACTTACAGGTTGTTATTTATTTATCGGTTTATTAAGTATCACAAATAGAAAAAATGTATACAAAAACAAAGTCTAGTTTTTGTGAGAGTTATTTATGTTTAAAGCAGTGATATGTTTATGACCTGATACGAACTATTATTATTTTAGTAGTCAATAATTCTGTTACAATATTTAAATCTATTATTTTCTTTAAATACAATACCAATCTCAACGTAAAGGTTTTGACGTAAAGGTAAACGCTGTTACCAACATTAACTTCGCACCTTTCCCATTGCATAGCAAGCACGATGTTACGTCACTTTGCCCCCCCCCCCTTGTTTAACCCTTGGTGCACCACATGCGATTTTTTAAAAATTCTCAAGTAAAATTCGATTCCGGTTCACTTTGAGCAAGTTAAATACCATACAATTGATGCATTTGGGAAAAATAATGAGTCCGGTATTCGGAGAAGACAGGTTCCGGTTTGGAGAGGGTTAATATTAGTATTGTTTTGAATGTAATTAATTCGGGACCAAATAATTAATACGGTATAGACAGGGTTTTGGTTTGTACATGGTGCAGTATGTACAGGTTACAGCTGTATTATATATATCATCAAAGCGATGCACCTACTTCAGAAGTGTTATCGCCGCAAGTTTTCGCTCAACAGCTGAGCAATTAAGTGATGAGTATCAACACCTTTAGTGCGTGGGACAGGGGTAGCGCTAGGGTTATCCCAGATGAATGATTGCAACACACGAAAACAATAATGTGATTAATTAATTAATTAATTAATAATGTATTAACATTAAAGCGATAGGGGAGGGTGGGGGGAAGTGTGACGTCCCAACAGACAGCTGATGACAGACCACCTAGGCCTTGTATTTTTATGATTCATATGATGTTATGAGAATTAGGAAGATGTTACATTATTATTATGATGCGTTATAACGAGTCATAATATTATAGTGCTAATTGTTATGATTCGTTAACATAATCATAACACATGATGACATCATGAGGTATCATTGGATGACACCATTTATTATGACGTCCTGAGAATTATAAAGCAGTGAATCTTTTGTATGATAACGTCCTGAGAGTTATAACGTAGTGATTTATAATATGATGACGTCATGAGAGTTATGATGTAGTGACGTTGACACTATCATATGGTGAAGTCTAGAGAGTTATAACGCAGTGACAATATCATGATACTGTCATATAATGACATTTATGATGACGTCATAATTGATTGGATGGCACTATTGTGTGATGACGTCATGAGAGCTATAACGCATTCACACTAACATTATGATGACGTCATAAGAAGTAACACTATCTTATAATGAATAATAACACTGTTCTATCATATGCGAAAGCGTCAATAGTTATCATTACGTACGTAAACTATCATAGGCCTAAACATTTTTCATGTATGTTGGCCTAGGTATGTTGGTACAAGTAGGCTACGTCCTCATGGTACTGACATCTAAAACACAAACACATAATTTGGTTTAATATAGATGATGCTATGTAATTGTGTTCTTAATTAGGTCAAGGTACGGTAAGTTTTTTGCAGATATCTGGAGAGAACTGAGCCACCCAGGGAGAAGTGAAACACTGGTTGCCCATTTCTACCTATAAGCGTTGATTTTAAAGACGATAGCCATTTTGGCAAACAAAGCAAGCAGATTATAGATTTATAGTCTCTTGGACTCCATAGTTATCATTTTTTTACTATTTCGTTTAATTTAAGAGTTATTTACTCTGTTCATTTATATATAAATTGAGCTATCATAATTCGGATGTATTTCAGTAATTTCTATTCGCCAGTGTTTTGAAGCCGATTTTAAATTATGTCAGAAAAGCAATAACATTTATAAAACCTTCTCACAGCAGCAGATATGCAGAAAAAGTAATCTCTTGATGTTTTTTCTATTCCTCTGTGAATAGAAACTCATATGTGGCGGAGTAGCGGTGTTTTACATTAGCGATATATATATCTAGGACACACAAGCCTGTTAATAAGCCGATAGCTGCAGTTGTTATAATAATTAAATTTCTCAAAATGGGCAGTTTCAGCCAAACAATGGCGCTCGGTTACAGAGAGTGAGCGACATCTATGCGTGGATAATGAAAACATCATTTATACACTGTCACAGGAGAGCATGGGCCTTCCACTAAGACCACATTATGAAAATGGACATAAGCCAACTCGCTTTACAAATCAATAATAGCCTCATTATGGGCCAGCTACATGACACACTGGCCGAAACAGTAACTAATGTCGCTAATGTCGCTGCGGTATTTAACGCTGAAACACCAAGGCCTTTTGCTCCACTATCCTCGGATCAGATAGTCCCCAGAATAGACTGCTTGCACGAGCTTGCGCAGTGAACAATTGTTTGATTAAAACAGCTCGGAGTTGCTCACTGTGTGGCGTGTTGTCATTGATAAGTGTGTAACAGTTGTCTGATTAAAACAGTTCAGCGTTGCTAACCGTGTGACGTGTTGTTATTGAAAAAGGTGAATAACAGTTTAGTTAATGATATTAATGCTGTGTCTGGAATGCTTTTAAATGTACCAGCCTTCATGGTGTACGTGTTGGCCCGGTTCTCCCAATGATGGCCCACTTCTACCCTACACGTACGTGGCCCACTTCACTCCATATTGGCCCACTTCTCCCATAGGCCTAAAGGTTTTACTGAATATTTATCGAATTGATATCATGATATTACAGCATAATATATGCTGTAACATCATGATACCAATTGATATATATGGTTGTGATTTTTCCTGGGGGCACAATTGTTTGAAATAAGTGTCCATCATGTTTAGACAAACAAAAACGTCACCTAGCCAAGTAATATTTGACATTTGAATGGTTTTAATCGTAGTGATACCTCTTTTGGTATTAGACACAGAGTGTCTGCCCACATTCACTGAAAGGTTGAGCAGCCGAAATATGTAAAAATGTATATGATAAATACATGTCCCCAACTATATACTATATACCGTATTTTGTGTATTGTATCTAAGCATAAATTCAACTGTTATGTATGCTAGAGTGGCCACAATTAGCAGTACTTTAATAAAAAATAGCAATGATCAAATGTTAACAATTTGTTCGAATGTTATTTAAAGTTAAAAGCATTAAAAGCATGTCTCTAACTTCTGCAAAAACTCCGTTACCAGCATGGTTTACTACGGCCACGTGGTGAATGAACATAATCTACCATTTGGTGAGTAAGTATGAGTTGTCATTTCAAACATCAGACAAACGACCCCAATGAGAAAAATCTGTCCGGTTAAGTTTCACAATTTTGTAGAACAATTTGAAAATCTGTTAAAAACTTACATAAACTACCGCCCACCTGACATTGTACTTCCAGCTGAAACACAGATTTAAAACTCTTGACTCCAATTACTATCCACTTAGTAACGGAATTTTAAGGCTGATAATTATAAAGTTGATTGTAGTAACCAGGAACGTTATTGTTATGTTAGGATACTAACAGCCACCAAGATTAGCATGTATCAGTCCGAGTTGAATCCAAAATTAGTTCTTAAACAATACTGTGAATGCATATTTTGCACTTTTTTTTAAATCCTTTACTAAAACCCCATTACCATCACCACAGTAACAGAGTTTTAATAATCACATGGGATTGGGAATGAAATATCAAGAGTCGATATCTTCCAGGTTATACACATTCACAATGCAACACCATATGTCGAATTAGGCGTGGAATTTAGACTTTTCATGAGAAGGACATTGTACATCCCCGGCCGGTTTTAAATGCAGAACCTTGATTTGGTTGTTTGTTGCAACTCTTGATACTTAACAAAGTGTCTTATGTGGTAATAGTATTTGTTACTTTTAAAAATAAATGTGTCGTCTTTGTTTTTTATACCTAGTAAATGGTAATAGAGTTTTAATCACAAGGTATTAATTACTCAGCAAACACGATACATTGACCCAATGCCATAAGTGTCTTATGTGGTAATAGTATTTGTTACTTTCAAAAATAAATGTGTCATCTTTGTTTTTTATAACTAGTAAATGGTAATAGAGTTTTAATTACAAGGTATTAGTTACTCAGAATACACGATACATTGACCCAAGGTTGTGTTAATGTTGGGCCGACGTCGGAGATGGCGGGCCAACAATAACCGAGCATTGGGTCAATGTATCGTGTTTGCTGGGTAGTCATATTCCTTTTCGCGTTTGCATAGTTGGCTCGTTTACTGTGACATATAATGAGGATTAAAACTGAAGTGTCTTTGGAAATAGGTTGGTCGGTTATATTTTCTCTGTTGATATTTTGATGTGAGAGACAGCTTTGTGAAATAAAACTTCGCTACCATATATTGTAGATTGATCATAATATCTCTGAGATGATGCTTTTTGTACATTTTAGGATATAAAATTGACTTCCAAGTCAACTGGGGGGACTTGAAAAAGAGTATAGTTTGCAGATATTATTTTGAATGACTTATCATCCACTTTTAATGACATTAATTTACAGGAATGGCAACAGAGTTTTAATGTGATGTCGGGTTAATGTTTTTTCAACCACTACCGGGTATCAGTATAAACATAAGGCCCTTTAAGCTCCACTGTGTTTTATTTTGTCATCACGAAATTTTATTATTCCATTTAATTTTTACAGTATGACATATGTGGGACCTAGTTTTAAGCGGGGTACATTGATCCATCATATATCCAAAATAAAACTTTTTTTTAAATTATATAATTTGCTTACCCCACCTCTTGCCTCATATCTAGTTATCTATATATAGATAACTAGATATGATTCAAAGGGTAGAGTAAGCAAATTATACAATTAAAAAAAAAGGTTTTTTTATCACATAGGCCTATATGTGTAAAGGTGCGAAGTACTTTACAAAGCTTATATAGTTGAGCGGAGATTGATGATGTGCCATGAATTATTCCAACATAGAAACAATGCAAAAATGTGATTTAAGCTGATATATTAGCTGTTTTCAAGATGCATTATAATATTCCTTTTCGTTACTTCCTACTCTATTTTAATAATCATTGATGTAAACGTGAATTAAATAACCTTTTAAATTAATGTTGGAGAATTACAAATTGAAATTCACATAATACCCGGACATGGTCCAACGTAAGCCTACCTCGGAAAACAGAAATTAATGACCTTTTTAACAGATATATGCAACTGTTTAGAAACATTTTGTCAAAGCATCATATATATATAGGGCCTGCAGTGTCTGCCTTGCCCTGGCCTGCCTATACTAGGCCTATAGCCTCCCAGCAAACACGAAACATTTGAATAACATTCATACTGTTCTGTATTATATTTTGACATTCTGTATTTTATTTTACCATTAGTTTTGTACATATTTAAATCATTGTACTATCGCATGTGTATAAAGAGGGCCCATTGCAAATTAGTACGATGTACTAAGTAAATGGTCTACCCTTCATAAATAAAGTTTATTATTATTATTATTATTATTATTATTATTATTATTATTATTATTATTATTATTATTATTATTATTATTATTATTATTATTATTATTATTATTATTATTATTATTATTATTATTATTATTATTATTATTATTATTATTATTATTATTATTATTATTATTATCCTACTTCGGCCCAACATCTTCTACAAAATAGTTTGCGATAGCAAAATAATTATAATAACTAGTGCAAAAACTGCCTTCCGAGGCTGCTTGCCTAGTAATATCAAGGAATCTCAATAAAGAAGGAAGTCACACTCCAGTCCCAGCCGGCAAACATAATCGGGCTCCTTACTGTAAGCCATGTGGGTTTAAAGGGCACCCCCACTGTGCAGAGGGACGACGGGATCGTTATTGTCTCTGATATGAATGCCCCCTACCCACTCTAGCCACACCAACCTGATATCATGCTGCTGGCAAGTAAATATTTTGGAAACACCACATGCGCACACGTCATTACTACGTCACGTCACAAAGCATTGGAAGAAATCGGACCACCACCGACCATATTATGAAGATTTTCCATGAAGTTATGTAATTATTCTTACCAAACATTGCATTATGTAGGAGACATACTGTTTTTTCTGATCACTCTGCTGAGAAGCTTTTCACATATAAAATATAACATTCATTCGTGTAAGAACTTGATATATTTGCCTGTTCGGCGGGGTACTCGTAATTGACCGAAATTCACCACAGCTCCCTACTGGTACAGTATGGTTGGCCATCACCCTCGTAAGTAAATAAACCTTTCGAGGATAATTAAAAATCTTCCGCGGAAAATTATAGCTTTCCGCGGATAATTAAAAACCTTCCGCGAATAGTTAAAAACCTTCCGCGGATAATTAAAAACCTTCCGCGGACAATTAAAAACCTTCCGCGGATAATTAAAAACCTTCCGCGGATAATTAAAAATGAACTCTCCGCGGAAGGTTTTTAATTCTCCGCGGAAGGTTTTAATTATCCGCGGAAGGTTTTTAATTGTCCGCGGAAGGTTTTTAATTATCCGCGGAAGTTTTTTAATTGTCCGCGGAAGGTTATAATTCTCCGCGGAAGGTTTTTAATTATCCGCTGAAGGTTTATTTACTGATGGAGGGTGATGGCCAACCATAGTACAGAGGGGTGGCAGTATACGGTTGATGAGTGTCGCCCACCAATGTTACCACTTCATCTCTACTATAGACCTAGTATAGGGGCCTAATAGTCTAACTTAGTATAGATTTTGTTGAATAGATCTACTACTGAGTTGAGTAGGTGTAGCCTAAGTTTATTAAAACTATACGTATAATATTATTAATATATTATTAAACGAGACATTAGGGACGAGATTCGATTTCAGACATGCATGTCCAAAATAAGAAATACGGTAATAACCGATCAACGAAAATAAAAGATTTCAATTCTAGTCTATGAACATGTTGACATGATATAGATATTGGGCCACTACGTTTTATTTTTTTGTTTTAGATTAGAACAAATGTAAAATCTAATAAGGAAAAAAATATTTGAGAAAAACAAACATTGAACCAATTTTTTGAAAAGTTAATTGGGGCGACGAAATAAAAAACACTTTTGATTCCATTATTTAAAAAAAAACTTAATGAGAGCGACGAAAAAAACGAGCAAAAGAAAATAGCTGGAAAAATGTTTTTTATCTCCTGCAATGAACTTTTTTTTGGGGGGGGGGGGATTTTTCCCCCAATCAATTTTTTTGGGGGAAATTGGCAACAATCCAATCTCATTTATCTCACCATCCTCAGGAGGTTCTCTTAGTCCAGTTTAGCTTACATGTGCACAAAGGTGGCCTAAAACCCCATTTATTTAATTTCATTTAATCCAAGTTATTTGGCCATTATGTAGGCCATATCTAGGCCTATGTAAATTTGTAATGTCTTATTTATTTAATTATTTATTTATTTATTTAATTATTTATTTATTCATTCATTCATTCATTCATTCATTCATTCATTCATTCATTCATTCATTCATTCATTCATTCATTTATTTATTTATTTATTTATTTATTTATTTATTTATTTATTTATTTAAATATATTTATACAGGATTTCTCAAATATGTTCCCTGTCATATATTGAATAATACAGTACATTTCTAAAATATCTGATATTGTAAATGGTATATACAGATTAAAATATCCATAATATAATCATACCTTAAAATGAATTAGATAACACTGTCACATGAGTCTTTTAAAGCACATGTTATTATGTGGATATCTGATAATACTTAAGATCAATGTAATGTAAAATGGCATTGCCATGATAGAAGTGTAAATACCAGTTTCCCGCACCAACAACCAGAGATAAAAAACACATTATGGTAAGTGGTAAAAAAATCACTCTGGAAAAGCGTAGAAACTTAAGTAACATTATGACATCTTGACATTTACACAGGATGATAATATATATGTACACACAAGCTTTTTATTAACAAAATATATGTTATGAAAAGATGCCATAGAAATAAAAATACTTTAAAGTGCACAATATTTGTAAGACGTCATCATAGATAGATAGATATTTATTGACGACGGTAAGTCATTAAAATGAACATATGTGAGTGATTCTGCAAATACCGAGAAATTTGGGAGGGGGGTATACAAAAATAAACTATGCTGAACTTTGACACAAATCTGTCCAAACAGTAGTAGAATATCTACTGAAAAACATACAAAACAAAGTCATGCTTAAAATACTTTATATTTTCATACCTGGAGGATACACGGCAAACACATTTTTTTTATGAAATGTCAACTATGTGACAGGTGAAATAAGTCACTTTAGGTTAGTCATCTATAACTAAAGATGTCTGTTTTTTTCAGTCGTTGTGTTTTCCCGGACATGTTAGTTGGTAAATATTATATTTATATTATATATATGTCTATCATGTTATAACTCTTCCTAAACACTAAAAGATAAGTTCAAACTCTCAACTATGTGACAAATGTCTGCATTATAGCTATTTTTCTAATTTACTTGGCTTCATTTAACAGTTTGATTTCAGAATGAAACAAAAGAGAAACACCACTTTATATCCATTATATTTACTGAACACTTATTTAACACGCAGAATTAGTTAATACTGTTTAACATAAAAAATAGTCAATATCATGTTTTACACACAGGAAACTTGTTCAAAGTCGGCACTGTTAAGTTAAAAAAACCCTCTGATGTGGGATGGTAATTTACCATGGTTTGTCAATGTAAGGTCTACCACTGCCGTATGTGTATAGGTAAACACTATGTACCACTTGAGCACCATGCGACTTGTCCATAACATTTTAATATATTGTTAATATCACACGTGGGACCAGAAATGCATAACAATGCATTTCTGGTAGAACCTATAACTGTCAACTATGTGACCAAAAACTTGTATTACATTGTACTTTCTTGCAGAAGGCATAAGAGCAAAACCACTTCTCTGTCTGAAGATTTAGTGAATTTTAGAATATTTAACATAAAACAAGCAGGTCAATGCCATGTAGCTAAAACTGATCCAGATACCCAATTAGGGCCGTACACAGATATTTCAAAATTCTTTTTTTAAATTGTATTAAAAAAACCTGCCAAATGGCCCCCAAAAGGGTACATTTTTAAAAGTTTTCCTACGTACCCTATTTTGGAAGGCCATGTGGATCTAACCGGAATCCTCCCCCCTTCCCCCCAAAAAAAATATATTAAAAAACAATCACCTACCTACCCTGTTTTTTTCGGGGGGGGGGGGGGGCAGTGTAATCGGAAACAGGTATTTTTTTGCCTGATTTTTAAATATATTTATTGTCTTTCTTAAAAATTTTCCCTAGTGATGCCTTACCAGAAATAGCAGAGGTTAATTCGTCAACTAGATTATTTAAAAATAATTTGACCCTGTGAGTGGTAATAAATACCTGCACGTCTAATATCAGGGCAGGCTACAGCAGCCCATGGCGAATTTGCAAAAAAATATTGTCACATAATTGATGTCACATAGTTGACGTCAGATAGTTGACAATTTATAATTATATTGGCTTTCCATAGGCACAGTTATCAATCCATTATCATCCAAAGTCGTCTGCTAGGAAATACTGACCAAACACTCTCTCGCAGTAATTCACTAATTAATAATTACTGTTAGTTACATAGTTTTAATCACTGTCACATATAGTTGACCAATAGAAAAGGTACTTTTTATAATGTATAACTTTAAGTCCATGTAAAAATCTTACCAAAAGGATGACCTTCAGTACTATGTTGCGAACAACTGACCAGCAGGCTAAGAGTTTCACTGAGGTAGATTAACTTTTTATGTCACCAACCCTTGCGACGCTGGGGCCATAGTAATGTCGTCAGATAGTTGACCGTAATAATCATGGGACACGTGTTATGCATGGCCTGCAATCGAGCTGGTATATATGTTAGGTCGATTTTTGTTTTAATTTCGAGTGGCAGTAGGCCTATATCCTTGTTCATAATGTAGCCTACAAGAAGCTTATATTTCTCAATGGTTCTCAGAGGAAAAAACCCCGGTTAGTTCAACTGAAGGTCAGGAGTGGGACAAGCCAGATTAGTCCATATGGATACTTAATTGGCATATTTTATACAGAAAAATAAATTCCTTATGGGATTGTTATTTTTGTCGTGGGAAGTCTATGTGGGTACATGCTATAATATTATGTACAAGACTTATATCTCTCTTGATTACACAGGTCGAGATTTAGCTGTGGGACACAAATTTCTCGATATTGGCAGAATGACTCATGTACATGATTATATACAACAGGATTAGGATGCTAAGTTAACTTAAACATGTTAAAATCAAACGACATTATATACTAAAACAAGCACAGGTTAAATAAAAAATGCATCAGAACTATTTAAAATAACCTACAGTTAAACAGCATTGTCATGATTTTTTTAAGTTTCCCGCATCAAAACTAGAGATAAAATAGCTATTGCATAGACCCTATAGCAAAAAAACCCTCTGGAAAGCGTAGAAACCGAGTAATTACATAATGATTGAGAGTATGTAAAAGTAATTACATAATGAGTGAGAGTGTGTATAAAGAAGAAAATAATATTAATAGTTACATTTAACATGTTTTAAAAACAATCTAAAAAATGCATTGACTGACGTCAGATCGAAACACAAATTACCCTCTTGAGTGCCACTATGACGACTTAAGTCGTCATACTTTTGTCGCTCCCCTGTGCCGCAATGACGACTTCGTCATTTGTCAAGTATTCACCAATAGCCACCCTGGCACGAGTAGACCCCATAATTCATTTATGTCTGCCTCAGAGTAAAGGGTGGGGAATTCGAGGGAATTCCGTGTTTATCGTCACATGATCACTGCGTTGGTCACATGATCACACAGCGATCACGTGATACACATTTTCCCTTTTGATATGCTCACTTGCATAATTTCATGGCTTCCGTCGGCCATCTTGTATTTTTAACTTTTGACAGAAAATTCCTAGAATCTTATGTAATACCTCATTTTTGACTAATTTAAGGACACTGATTCCATCGGTATGGTTATTTTTACGATTCAAGGTCATGTAGAGGTCAAAACCAAGATAATTGTCATCGCGGCCATCTTGAATTTTTAAGTTTTAACAGAATAGCCCTAGAATCTTTTGTAATATCTAATTTTCGACTAATTTGAATACACTGAATTCAGTGGAATGATTGTTTTTACGTTTCAATGTCATCTGAAGGTTCAAAACAATATGGCTACCAATAACCAGAAATACATGAATACTGTAAAAAGTGTTTCTGTTCAATAACTTGTCTGCTTTGGCCTTTGAAATGACCTTTATATGACCTTGACCTGACCCTGGAGTAGAACCCCAGTAAAGGGCAACCCCAAACCATGACACCTTTATTACCCAGGTGTGGGTGTTTCAAGTGTTTTGTGACTTGAAGCCCATGTTCTACAAGACTACAATTGACCTTTTTTTGCACTGATGTTAGCGCTGGTCCAGGGTGTGATATAAGAGGGACGGGTGATATATAACAGTGGGGTATTACCCCTCCAAGCCACGTATAATCACTGTACCCCCTAGGATGCGTATTGGAAGGCTTCCCAGCCACAATATATGTCAACTGCAGTCTTGTGGAACACTCTTTTGCAACAAAAAAAAACATATGGGAACGGTAAAAATATTTTTTTATTCAACATTAGAGCTGGTTTGATCTTGAAATGATCTTGCTATGACCTTGACCTGACCCTGCAGTGTGGGTGTCTCAGGTGCTTTGTGACTTCAAGCCCATGTTCCACAAGACTCCAACTGACCATTTTTTGCATTTATTTTAGTGTTGGTAGAGGGTGTGATATCAGAGGGGACGGGGGATATTTAAAAGTGAGGTATTACCCCTCAAAGCCACATAATATTCACTGTACCCTCTAGGATGCGTGTTGGACGGCTTCTATGCCACAATATGGCAGCTGCAGCCTTGTGAACACTCCTTTGCAACAAAAAACTGTAAAAAAATACTTTTTATTCAATATTTTAGCTAGTTTGACCTTAAAATGACCTTGACAGGACCTTGGGATAGTACCCCTGTAAATTTTAACCCCAACCCAGGTCAGCCTGATACTCCAAAAAGGAGGTGCTGCTGGAGTACAAAGTCAAAGTTTATAGCCAGGTGTGGGCCCATCAACTGGGGGCAAAGATAATTTACAGGGAAGATTGTCCCCCTAAAACTCACAACGCTTCCGAGTGTAAATTCGGGATGGGTCGTAAAATCAATTATAGTGGCAAACGCCACTGGAACGGGATCAACAAAGTCTTTGTTGGCGTCAATCACATTGGAAATAAGTGAAACCGGGAGTAGGTCTAGACCTTCCTTCTTTATTGAGATTCCTTGGACTTGGTAATGAGCATGTTCACGCTTAGGTGCAACATTTATATGTGGAATTTGATGACAATGTCACGCCATGATTCGCATATATCCTTGAAGATAATTTCTAGCTCTATTGTATATTAATTCCGACAAGTTAATTCCCAGGTACACTAAGCAAATGGAGGCAGGTAAATAACATGTTGTACGTTACACGTTTTCCCAAATTATGAAATTAGAGCGTTTGGGGCAGTTATTATTTATTTTTAAAGATGCACTAAAGTAAGTACATGCTATTATTTTAATTATATATGATTTTATTGCATTATTTATTGCAATAATGCAATTAATTAATATGTTTCACCATGTTGTACGTTACGCTCTAATGTTCACTCTACTTGATCATTATTTTTTCAATTAACTGGCATTGTGCGCATCTCTGTTTTTTCCGAAATGTTTAAAAAAATTTTTAACGTATTCCGTTATTCCTATGCCAGCTTGATTTTCATATAGTAGACAGATTTTGCCATATAGGATAGTAAAGTTTTCAAAGTCGTTCGCTACATGGGACAGACTTCAATAGCTTATACACGTTTTTAAAATTTTTGGAGGAAGATTGTTATGTAAACACAAAGTGTTTATCTTTCTTTATTATATTTCAGGTATTAATTATCAAAACTACACATATTTTAACATAAAACTTAGATTGATCCAGCAGAAAGTACGATATTGACCAAATTACGATATGTTGTACATGCCACGAGACTATACGATTATATGAATCTTCCCTTCTCCACTAGGCTTACTATATGCGAGGCTCCCAGGATCTAACTCTCCCTCTCGTAACATACCCCCCCCCCCATTTTAAAATATATATATGCGAGCCTCCTAGAATCTACCTCTCCCTCCCAGAATGTACCCCCTTTTAAACAGCTATATGCTATGCTGTATGCATCTATATGCGACCCTCCCAGAATATACCCCTCCCTTCCACAATCTACCCCTGCTTTTTCGTGATTATGTGAGGTGTCTTCGGATACCATAATCTACCCGTCCCTCCCACAACACACCCCCTTTTAAACATCTATATTCGACCCTCCCAGAATATACCCCTCCCTCCCACGATCTACCTCCTTTCCCACTGCTATATGAGACCCTCCCAGAATCTACCCCTCCCTTCCAGTATATACCCCCTTTTAAACATCTATATTCGACCCTCCCAGAATATACCCCTCCCTCCCACGATCTACCCCCCTTTTTCATGATTATGTGAGGTGTCTTCGGATACCAGAATATCTACCCCTTCCTCCCACAATATACTTTTAAACTTCTATATGTGACCCTCCCAGAATATACCCCTCCCTCACAGAATATACCCACTTTTAAACTTCTATATGCGATCCTCCCAGAATATAGACCTACCCCTCCCTCCCAGAATATACCCCCTTTTAAACATCTATATTCGACCCTCCCAGAATATACCCCTCCCTTCCACGATCTACCCCCCCCCCTTTTCGTGATTATGTGAGGTGTCTTCGGATATCAGAATCTACCCCTTCCTCACACAATCTACCCCTCCATCCCAGAATATACCCCCTTTTTCACAATTATATTCGACGTACACTCCCATAATCTACCCTCCCTCCCAGAATATACCCCCTTTTATACAACTATATGCGACGTTCTCAGAATCTACCCCAGAATGTATCCCCCTTTTAAGCATGCGACCCTCCTAGAATATACTCCTCTCTCCCACAATATAGACCTACCTCCCATTTTTTACAGCTATATGCGACAATCTCAGAATCTACCCCTCCCTCCCAGAATATACCCCTTTTTATATAAAGTGACGCTCTCAGAATCTACCCCTCCCTCCTAGAATATACCCCATTTTCTGCAACTATATGCGACACTCCCAGAATCTACTCCTCTCTCCCAGAATATACCTTCTTTTATACAAAGTGACGCTCTCAGAATCTACCCTTCCCTCCCTCCCTCCCAGAATGTACCCCCCCCCTCTTTTAAACGTCTATATGCGACCCTCCCAGAATTTACTCCTCTCTCCCAGAATATACCTCCCTTTTTCACAACTATGTGCGACACTTCCATAATATAGCCCTCCCTCCCATAATATACCCCATTTTAAACATCTATGTGCGACACTCCCAGAATATACCGCTCCCTCCTAGAATATACCCCCTCCTTTCCACTAAGGACAGATTCTGGAAGGGCAACACATAGTTGTTGAAAAGGGTGGTATATTCTAGGAGGGGGAGGGGTAGATTCTGAGAGCATATAGTAGTGGAAAGGGGGGGGGGGGTAAGTAAGTAAGTAAAATATCTTTTTTACGTCATTTTTCGGCCAGTATGGCCATTTAAATGACAATTCAGACTAAAATAATAATATGTTATCTTGAACAGTAAAAGTGATAAAGTAAGAAGACCAAACTGATAATAGTATGTCCGCACTAAGGCATTAAGATAAAAACGATTGATGATAACATGATAGTGCCTATATGGCACCTATATGTAGCGAGTTTTGTATTGAGTATATACATTCTAAAAACCTGACACAGCGCCAGCGCCGATACACAATATAAATTAACACAAAAAGATGACAAAAATAATTATAATTGAAAGTCACATAACAGTGTCTTCTTCAAAACAAATATAATAAGATAAATAAATCAAGCTTAATATATTTTTGTGTAAAAATATTTTTAGAATAGGACCAATGCCGGTTCAGTGCCAATCATATCCGGAGTGTGAGAGTAAAATTGTGGTTCAACATAATCTGAGGCTATTGAAGCTGCCATCGAATACTTAATCCGGATGATGATCAACACCAAACCAGCACTGTACCCAATCAAATAAAATTACTGTATGTATGTACTGTATGTATATACTATATGTATATAAATTGACATTAATATGAATATAATATGAAGCAATGAACAGAGAAACCATTAAACAAAAGAACAAATTCTCAAAAAATTAAAGACTTACAGTGCCCCCACAGCTGGTAATCAGTCTGTGATATTGAAGAGCACCACAGAGCGATCACAAACCGTGAGAACACCGTAAGTCACCATAGGCTAATTGTATGGCAATGGCTTCTCTCTGACATGCTGCATTATCCGCCAGGATGCCAGAGAGAAACCATTAAAACAATGAAATGCAAAACTAATTATATGGCAATGGTTTCTTTCGGACATCCCGTCCAGCACCAGGATGCCAAAGAGAAACCACTGCACGATTTCAACCAATGACCACTATAATTTCGACAACAATGCTGAAAACTATTGGAAAATAACATAAAAACCTTGGTGAAAAACACCGAACTATTGGAAAGTAAACATAAAAAACACACAAGAAAGAAACTTTTACGACACAAATTGATCTGAACTTAAACATTAGAAAGTGAAGCAGAAAAACATAAACGAAAACAGTCCACACATGAGAAAAAGGCTTACAAATAGAATGATGCAGAAATCCATAAATCTATAAAATAAGTCCGTCTAGGTGTACTTGGCCTTCTAAGAAGTTGCCCAGGGGGGACCACGGGGAGGTGACACTCATCCCCCCCGGGGAGAGGGGGGTAGATTCTGGGTGAGTCCCATATAGATGTCTAAAAAAGGGGTATACTCTGAGAGGGAGGGGTAGATTCTGGGAGTGTCGCACATAGTTGTGGAAAAGGGGGGTATATTCTTGGAGAGAGAAGTAGATTCTGGGAGGGTCGCATATAGATGTTTAAAAGGGGGTATATTCTGGGAGGAAGGGGTAGATTCTAGGAGAATCGCATAATATGTTTCAAAGGGGGGTATAAGCTGTGAGGGAGAGGTAGATTCTAGGAGGGTCGCATATAGATGTTTAAAATAGAGTGGGCTTATTATTCTGGGAGGAAGGGGTGGATTCTGTGAGGGTCGCTTATATATGTTTAAAGGGGGGTATATTTTGGGAAGGATGGGTAGATTCTGGGAGGATCACATAATATGTTTAAAAGGGGGATATAATCTGTGAGGTAGAGGTAGATTCTAGGAGGGTCGCATATATAGATGTTTAAAATGGGCGTATATTATGGGAGGGAGGGGTAGATTCTGGGAGGGTCGTTTAAATATGCTTGAAAGGGGGTATATTCTGGGAGGGAGGGGTAGATTCTGGGAGGGTCGCATATGTATGTTAATAGGGGTATATTCTGAGAAGGAGGGGTATATTCTGGGAGGGTCACATGTATATGTTTAAAGGGGGGAGGGTATATTCTGGGATGTAGGGGTAGATTCTGTGAGGGTCGCTTATACATGTAGGCCCCTATGTGTTTAAAGGGGGGGGGGTATATTTTGGGAATAGGCCCTATGTGATATATTTAATAATATTTTATTTAGTTGTAATATAGAATTTAATATCGATAAATCGAGAATCATACTTGGTTTTATACCTTTAAGTAAGACAAAAGTCACCTCTCTTCCAGTAACGTTCAACATGCCATGTGAAAGTCTGTCACGTTTTAATGTAGAAATTGCACTGTCGATACTATCGTGATGTACAACATGCATCATCTGTCTTTTGTGTAGCTAACGCCATGGCTTATATGCGCTCATAAGATCTGTCACGTTTTAATGTGCAACATGCGAGTGGTGTGTGTCTCATATGTAATGAACAACATGAACACATCGGTCCTTTCATAACTTACAACATGGCAAAGCTTTATCAGGACGACTTTTGTAAGCATTAACTCGTTCATTCTGTCGGTGGGCGTTGTGTCAATTATATCAGACGGTAAGACTTAAAAAAACTGTTAGGCCTATTATGAGTTATCGTATGTTGTTGTTAAGATTGTTTATATATACTTGAATAACGCTTGTTCTTTGGAAAGTAGTAAAAGTAAAAACATGTTGTACATTACCTTATCGTGACCGATGCTATATTTGGCGGCGCAATTTACACCCCACATGGGATATCACTCCGCAATGTGGATGTGAAAATGATTTGAACCTTACCCCACTCACACTGGATACGGTATTCCCTGCAAACAATGTACGTAATATAACGTTCGTTAAGGTCCTATTTTCGTCATTCATGGATGAAGGTAACGAGGACGTGCTAAGGACGTAGTCATATTAAGCCTAACGTCCCCAGAACGTCCTAATAACGTTACATTTATGCTTTACGTCCTAAGGACGTAAATGGGAGTTCACAGAGTTACGTCCTAAGTACGAATGCTGTACGTTGTGGGGACGTTATTACAACGTGAAATTGTTTGCAGGGTTACGACCAAGGATTATTTATATTAATATCTCTGTTACGACGTCGTGTAGGCCTACACATACATGGTATGTAGAGGCTTGGGTCGTAACGTTATTTTGTGACCGATGAAATATAGTCCCTCGTTCAAACACATTTTTATCACTTAACACTGATCAGATAAGTCAAATTCTATATTTACAAAGTAAATTTCCATAGGGGTCTCGATTTAGAGGTTGCACTGTGTATCATGGGAATGTTAGTAGCAGACGAAATGACAGACACTGCAAATTTGAAATGTGTCCGATCCTGTCACGTACAACATGACAGTTTTATTACATCAAAATCAGGTTCCCGTTGTTTATATTTTGAGCGTTATTTTCAAATTTTTCAAATATTTATAATAATGAAATGTTAGTTTGCCATAGTTGTAGACGTATAGATGGTTGAAAACACTTGATTCTTGTATCGTTCTGAAGGGTGTTTGGGTAGGCCTACCTCATATTTCCGATTAGATAAAATGATGATTCGAAACGAAAATATATCGAACTGTGCTATTACCTGTAATTGAAATGTTCTTAGTTTGTTATATTTGTCTGTCCTAGTGATACTTGATATGATGATGCCACATAATGATACTTCAGTGATTTTATGAAAGATCAATAGGGTACTCAACTTGCCATACACCATGTTGCACGTAAACGTGAACATGCTCTAATACACTGTAATATGAAGTTGAAGAGGTCTTATTAAACAGGATTGACTGTCATGCCTCATGAATATTCCATAAGATGTTTTCTAAGGAAATTGATTATCTTTCACCAATTCATATTAGAAACACATTTATTGAAATATTTATTTTAATTATCTTGTTACGACACAATATTTCGTACAATAACAGGTAGACCTAACTACAGTACTAAAATAAGAAGTGTCCAAATGTATCTTTTCCTGGTGGTAAGCGACCACTTGTTTGCAAACAATGACCTTCATCCGGGACTTCATCTGATGCAAGATGGCTGTAAACACAACAAACGTATGCTTGAAGTGATTGTATTTGTAACGATATCAGATGACACCATCACTCGCAATGTCTAAAATGACACGACCGCCACTTAAAACAAATTCTACTATGATGATATCAATATTATAATATGTATCGAATACGAAAATAAGCATAACGGTTAGATCAAGACGTACGGGTCAGCGGGCAACGTCGACAAGGCAAAAAAATCGCCGAGGCACAACCGAAAATCTGCACAACCGACCTGACGCTGGGACGGAGAGATGGAATTTTTCGATCTCGGTTCAGATGACCATCAGCATCACCATGGATTTGATGAAATGCCCGAAAGTTTGCCACCAGAGGTAGGACAAGTGAAAAAGTGATTTAATACTGTTGTCCTTTTTTTAAAAATAATCATGACATGCAATGATCATGATGCATCATATCATAATCATTATCATTGACATTGTCATTGTAGGTAGGCCCAGCCCTATACTATCTAATCTATAGTATAGGCCTACGTAGGCTTAGACTGCCTTAAGTAGTATATTCCAGCTTTTCTGGAATATACCCCGGCCTAGGGCTAGGCCCTAGGGCTAGGCCTCCTAGTCCTAGCCTAGGCTAGGCCTAGGGCTAGGCTTAACAGTAACAGTTAGACTACTAATGTTACAATGTCAATAGTCTACTCGCCGTCAAATTAACTGGGATCGCATGATTTTCGGCGATTTCTCTATCAATTCTAAACCAATTTCCTTCAAATTTTGCAAAGGCCATTTTCTATTCAAATCCTAACACTAACAGCCTTGAAAATTTTGTAAAATCATATGTAGCGTATTTCTAAAGTTAGACCATTTGACATGTAGTAAATTGAAATTACGAGGCAATCTCCTGTTTTAAGCCCACCGTTTTTAGGGCGTCTCATGATGATTATGCTCCAATCATGGAAGCAGCTATCAACTACTTCCGTTGAACATGGACATGGTAATCGTTAGGTGGACCCGGCATCCCTTGGCTCTTATTAAGCAAATGAGACACGCGATCAGATGGCTCCTAATCGAGCTGTTAGTATCTGTCCTATTTCAAAATCAAACCCATTTCAATGACCATTTATTAGCGAAGTGGGTTTAAAACATGATTAATAGACATGAAAATAAAAAATTGCATACCACTACCAATCCTGTATTAAACCCACTTTGATTGATATTACACATTGAAGTGGGCATAAAAGAAGATTAATAAATGTTCCGAATAAAACATTGGGCCAATGTTGCACAATATTACATGTATTCCATTATAACTGAAAGACGCGTGCTTATGTTCTGACCTGTTTTAAACCCATTTCAATGGCCATTTCTTAGCCAGGTGCGTTTAAAACATGAGTAATAGACATGAACAGAAATAGACATGAACAGTGATAAATACTACTAATCCTGTATTAAACCCACTTTGATTGATATTACATAGGCCTATACAAGTGGGCGTAAAATAGGATTGCTAAGTCTTCGCAAATTATACATTGCGCCAATGTTGCCACAATGTTAACTGAAAGACGCGTGATTATGTTGTTACCTTTGCAACGAGAATATCTCAAAATAGAGACACTTTCTTATTCATGCTTTGAGCCAATTATTTTACCAATGTTAACTGAAAGGCGCGTGATTATGTTCTTACCCTTGCAACGAGAATATATCAAATATATATATATGTAGGCATATATTGCCCGTCTTTCAGTTCCCTTATTACAATAAATGAAATCGTCGGTATGCACTAAAACACGCGGACATGTATGTATACATATTGCTCGTCTTTTAGTTATCTTATTCCTCATGCTCATATATATCCTAAACACGGCGTCATTCTGTACTAAATAACAATCATATAGGCATACTGCCTGTCTTTCAGTTCACTTATTTCCTGTCATTAAATCGTTTGTGTTGACTGAAACACCGTAAAAGCACACGGCGTAATTCTGTACTGAAAAACGGTTTAATAATATCTTGCCCGTCTTTTAGTTATGTTTTATCATAAAATAGGTTCACAATTTAAAGCCCATTCACCATTAGTCCACGAGAACCGTAAAATGACACGGTGTAATTATGTACTAAAAAAACGGTCAAATGTATATTGCCCGTCTTTCAGTTCCCTTATTACATTAAATGAAATCGTTGGTATGCACTGAAACACTGTAATATGTACATAGTGTGTCCAAACTAATAAGCCCATTCACCATTAGTGCACCATATTAAATGGGCCAGAACTAATGAGCCCATTTTTGCGGTATTTTGTATTGTTATCCCCCCAAAACATCTCCATGCCTCTTTTTGCTTGCGTAAATCCCCAAAAGAACGCCCTTTTCTAGGGGGATACTTCCCCCGGTGCATCGAGTAGTTTAATTTACAAGCAAAGGAAATTAATTAGGTTTGGTTCTGATATATATTACTCATGTTTTAAGCCCATTTCAATGTTAAATACCCACTCAAATAGGCTTAAAAGAGGAGTAATATATAAGGATCCAAATTATTAGATCCTTATATATATTACTCCTGTTTTAAGCCCATTTGAGTGAGTCTCTAACATTAAAGTGGGCTTAAAACGGAAGTAATATATAACTGTCCGTTTTACATGCCAAGTTAATCACCAGGTGGCGCCGCAACATCATGAGACGCCCTAAAAACGGTGGGCTTAAAACAGGATAATGCCCATAACGACGTCCCTCTATAACCCCATTAAAATAATTCTAGAATTTTATTACATGGCAAATGGTCTAACTTTTGAAATATTAAATCTAATTTTGCTAAATTTTTTACCCCTGTTAGGATTTTAATAGAAAATAGCCTCTGCAAAATTTTAAGGAAATCGGTTCAAAATTGACGGGGAAATCGCCAAGAATCATGCGATCCTGGTTGATCATTTTTAATTTGACGGCGAGTATAGTTAGTGACTAGTCTACATGAATACCCGTCTACATGAATAATACAAAATAATGAACATGAATTTGACTGTAGACTTGCCCCATTTTAGCGCTGATCTCTCTTGCAGTTCAGGGATCGACACTAACTGCTCTGAGTTAGTAGCCAAAAGGGTCAGTAGCTTCAGATAATTACTGGCCCTTAGCCGTATCTGAAAGTCCTTAACGTACACTGTATCACCAAAAAATTTATGTAACAAAATTTAAGTCAATGTTCAATACTCAACCGCAGGCTCATTTGTAAATTTTGATTTGTTTTCATAACATAGCCATAAAATTAAATAAAGCGGCACACCTGGTATTTTTCATTGGCCCCCAGGGCCAGTATCTCATGTGATTTACTGGCCCTTGCTGATTTCTACTGGCATCGGGCCAGTGTTAGTGTCGATCCCTGCAGTTGCACAGAACAGCGGATTTCTACTACTACCAGAGCTAGACTACTACTAGTAGTAGGCTATACCATAGCTAGCCTATTTGTGATAAAATACGCACCCCAAAATGGGCCAAATCCCATTATCCCGACGGGATAGTTACTATACAGACTGATTATCCCGACTATTTTTTTATTAGCCACGGGATATGCCGTCCATATCGTTGCCCCGGCATTGAATCTCCCATGAGAAACACGCTGACTGTTAAGGGAATTAACACCGCATTCTGATTGCCATCCTTTGTGTATAGTTTTATCGCTACAATGTAATATTGTCGTATTTAATTTATCGCAAAACATAAGGTAATACAAGTTTGGGGTGTGGCTTCTATCAGTTTGCGGTAATAATTATTTAATTTATAGTCGTTTATTATTTTTTTTTTTTCAGATAGAAGAAGGCAATGTTGAATATAAAGTAAGTGGTGGTTTCATTCATTTTTTATTAGCTATTTTTATTATATTGTGTTAACAGATGATGTATAGATTGATTTAGTTACAATTATTATAATTATCCAGTGGTGCATCATCAGATTTTGCCTGACAAGTGCTGATGATCTCTATACACTGATGCATCTATTTTGCAATAACTGGGGTAAAAGTCACTGTGTGGCAGTATTATCCAATACATGTCACTTTTTATGACTAGGCCTAGAAAAAATAATTGTATGTTTCCGGATCTTGAAAAAAAACTAGGGTCGACACCTAAAATTAGGGTCAGTCAGGTTGCCGGGAACAAACAATTTTTTTGGGGCCCTATGTAAAATATTGATAAAAACTTTTTTGTTCATTGATTTTTTGTGTGTGCCTCATATATATATGTGTAATTTGTTATATTTCTAACAGTTGAAGCTTGTAAACCCATCAGCTTCTCGCTTTGAACATCTGGTCACCCAGATGAAGTGGAGATTACAAGAGGGACAAGGAGAAGCTATTTATGAAATTGGTGTGGAAGATAATGGCATGCTTGCTGGTCTGACACATTCTGAGCTGACAGCATCCATGAAGACATTACATAACATGGCTATGAGGTACATGTATATTAATATTTGTATCCAAATTTATCAATTGCATTTCGAAAACATAAGTAGGTCTACCAACACCTATATCCTGTTTAACAATGCAGCAAGCACATGTGCCAGAGGAGAAAGTAAAATATGAATTTATTGCCTTTTTATCCACCACCTGTAAGAGAACAGGGATTTTAGTCGCGCCAGGATTCTGTATGGCGGTTGGCATCCGGCGGTTGGCGTCCGGCGTCACGTTTTCTTGTGGGCGCAAAAACTACTGGTCAATTTTCTTTGAAATTTTAAAATGTCATTCCTAGCGATATGGGGATGTGCAAGAGATTTTTAGTAGAGCTTGCTCTACTGTTACGATGGTGTTGGTCTGAGTGGTTTTCTGTATGATTAATTTCACGACAATAACTTTAAATTTGTAGAATTGAGAACATATCTAACTCCATGTGTGTGTTAAGAATAACTTTTTTCGTTGCACTACGCACCCACATTTTGAGATTTGGGCTTAGATGATCAGATGAACACTGATAGAAATGACGCTTCAATTCACCATGTCTAATACAATGTCAGCCATGTACAGGCTTATGTACAGTGCATGGGCTATATTAGGTGACATCACGCGTGACACATGACCTTAGCAATACACTTTGACCTGACCTAGCTAGCACAGCAATACCAACCTGACAGGTACTGTATACGACACATGACCTGCAAGGAACAAGTGCACCTGGCATTAATAGTACTTAGGCCTAATACGGCAACGCTGACCAAATGTTGGGCCAGCGTCGTAGACAGTGTGACAGCATTGAAACAATGCTGGCTCCATGTGATTGTCCAGCGGTATGCGTGTTTGCTAGGTCAGTCTGTCCCAGAGGCATACACAACAACAAGGAAAGACGTTGAATCAATGTTGGTTCAATGTTTGTCCACCATCTACGACGTTGGACCAACGTTAAGCCAACATTGATTCAACGTCTTGTCTCTGCTGGCCTGCCAATACACATGTATAGGGCCTATATAATATTCCTATCGGCCACTCACTGCCCAACAAAACAAACATTCACCCGATGTGGCATTAAAGTTGGGCGAGCTTTATAGACTATGCTCTAACAATAAACCAGCAAAAAAAACAATTCATTTGTAGTAAAAACTTAGGTCTAGGGCCTACTGGTGCCTAAAGTCTGAATACGTTCTGAAAACTTTAAAAACACCCCTCAGGCAATGCATAGCCTAATCCTGCTATGCTTAATAAATCTCATAGCCATATGGGAAGCCCCAGAAGTGACATTTAAATTAGGCTATTATTGTTTTAAACTCAATATCAAGTTATTAACTCACTAATTATATCGATAACTTTGCAATCTCAATATATCTAGGCCTATCGAGTTGTGAGTTCTATAGTGAGTTGTGAGTTGTGAATGTCAGTGCTCGATTTTGAAAGATTTGAAGTGAGAGCCAGCAGGGCATCCACCTACAGAGCCCATCATTTCATTAAAGTGCCCGAAATAAGGGGCATTATTTACGGGACATTCTGTGAACTAAAATCTAGCGAGCAACAAGGGCACAGTCTTGCAGCTAATAGAGAGCCCTGCAGTAAATTTGGGAGCCTCGGGCACCCGGGCTCTCTTCAAAATTGAGCACTAAATGTAATAGGCCTATTGAGTTAAAAAAAAAAATGCAAATGTCGCCTTCACACAGAAAACATAATTAAAACGTACGGGAAAGTTATAATGGGAGTCAATGGGAGCCCGTCATTTCATAAACGAGGCTGCTCATAAAGGTACATTATGAAGAATCACGTAAATTAGCCACTGCCTAATTAAAAATAGCCATTGACATGAATAAATTAGAGCCTAACGTCACATATAAATCACGATGGAAACTGATTTGTAATGGCATATGCCTGATAGAATAGGCTTATTGCGATCCTTGTTGTACTGACAGTGAGATGGTCGGGCTAACGGTATAATTTTCGTGAATAAGACAGCAAAAGTAGGTTTACACAACATGTGGTGCCAAGGCGCAGAAAACAAGAGAGATTCCCCCAGGCTTATTTAATGTTGTCTTGCAGTCTCACACTGTTATTAAGCTGGCCTATCAATAAATCAACATTGGCTCAACAAATGTCGCAGTGGAAGTAGTTTTTCTGTCTCCTGATTCAGTTATTTCAATTCTGAACACTACACACTGCCATCACATCTGATCAAATAGCAGTAGGCCTACTAGCATGCAATGTGCCTAGGCTACTAGCATGCAGTACCTTCCTCTACCTGTCATTGACTGGGGTATGCCTAGTAACATATGCCTATACCACTCAAACTGTCAGGTTAATATAAACAGTTCTGTTTAAAAGATTGGCTTTGAATAATGAACTGCACCACAGTCCCAGCCCAGGGTCACACAGGGAGTAGCCTGAGCCTATAGGCCTATTTCCATTAGGGTAGGCCTACCCGATTATCCCTAATAAACCGGATATACTAATAAACACAGAGACGCAGTTGGGGACGTATTTATCAGGTGTTTATTATGTGCACTGAAATCAGTGTGCAGTCTACGCAATACAGGTGTCGACTTGAGGTGTAAAAAATAGATGTGACCGATCAAAACTGACCCTGCAAGCACACTATGGCTCGTTTCGCCGGGAATTCACAACATTACACGTGCAACGCATGACCACCACCCACCCACCCCCCTCCCTGACTACACATTGAAAACAACATTGAGCTGACCACAGTCGGACATGAGATACAGGATAGCCACTGTCGGATTCAACACCTCATTTGGACCAATATATTTGTTGCTTAATTGTGGAACAGCTGCATCTTAACTTTCCCTGACCCTGACCCTGAAGGCCGGCACGAGCTCTACTTCAGTGCCGTCAGGCTCTAGTTTAAAGATGTTACCCAAATTCCAAATGGCCGCCAGAGATCAACTCCAAAATTTTTTGTGGGCGCAAAAAATCTAAAACTTAACGTCAGAAATTATTCAAATTTTTTTTATCACATTTCCCATGATATGGAGATGTGCAGGTGATTTTTTTTTACTGAAATTCAAAATGGCTGCCACAGATCAACTTCAATTTGTTTGTGAGCGCAAAAACTCACAAAATTAGTCAGTAAATTATTCACATTTTACAATCACATTCCTCACGATATGGAGATGTGCAGGTGATTTTATTAAGGTTTTGCTGAAATTCAAAATGGCAGCCACGGATCAGCTTAATTTTTTTGTGGGCTCAAAAACTGGAAATTGGACCTTATTCAAATTTTACAATCACATTCCCCACGATATGGAGATGTACATGTGATTTTTTAGGGTTTACTGAAATTCAAAATAGCCGCCATGGATAAACTACATAATTTTTTGGCGGCGCAAACGATAAAAAATTGAAGTAAAAAATAATTCACATTTTACAATCACATTACCCACCATCTGGAAATGTGCAGGTGATTTTGCTGAAATTTAAAATGGCCACAAGTCGACTTTTAAATATTTGTGACCGCAATAAATCTAAACTTATTTATGGCGGGGGATAAAACTTCAGGCCTCTTTTTATGTTAGTGAATCAGCACTGAATTATATAGTGATCTGGATCTCATTTAGCGTTAGCCACTAACTGATTTGCTCTGTAATGCGTACTTGCCCTCCTCCAATTCATCACTTGCCATTCTCCAATTCATCACATGCCAATGACATGATGCGTAGCACATCGTCAAATTTGAACTGATGGAAATTGAAGCACTTTCCCTGAACATTGCTACTGGACGATGTCTGTAATTTTATACACTAAATCAGTTGTATTTCCCAGGCAAATGGGCAACCGCTAGTGTCGAACTCTGTCATTTGTATGATTTTTTGTAACAACTATGAAATTGGTTATAAGGCTTGAGTATTCTATTAAATAATATTTATTTTGACTAATATCTCTTTCAAAACAGCTTTAAATTGAGAATGCTGCTGCTGTCACAAGGGGTCGTTATGTTGGCCTATAGAGTGGAGTGGGATAAGTTATGATAGCTGTAGACTGGCCTGTGGTCCATTAATTGAGTGTGTGTATAGTTTTTTTTGTTTTATTAATAAAACCTTATTTTTTATGTTACCATAATTTTTTTATTCACATCATACTTTATTTCATACAGAGTGATACAAATCGTATGTATAATAGTAGGCCCTATACAGCCCATATCGGTCTACATATTACATTATCATATTACATTATCAATACCATGGAATTCTCCGACCGATCTGAGATGGGGAGGGAGTGGGGAACATCATGCTTAAAGCGAATTTAGGATATTATGAGGTAATTTTTTAGGTCCCTGTTGCTTTGTTATAACGAGGTTGAGATGAATCAAGCTTTTAATTTTTATTAACATAAAACAATTATATATTATGTATGTTTTTTTTCAGATTAGGAGCTACTGTTTCCATCCTAAGACAGAAACATGTTGAAGCTACTTCTGATAATGTAGGAAAACATGTTGCTGAAGTGCTTGTACGTAAAGTTCCTGATAACCAACAGGTACGATAAATATGTATACATGTATTTTGATTTTTAATCCTCTTTTCATCATATTTTTGATGTTTTTTCATATGGTACTGTCTTCTAATTCTGGCGTATAAAAACGGTATAGAGAATTAAAATATTTCTAATGGCTGTAGGCCCACAACATAGATATTCAAATGAAGCAGAAAGAGTTATCTAAGAGGTTTATGAGGATTTCAAATTGAAAAAGACCTGTTGCTCTCCATGATGTATAAGAAAATATTTCAGCGTTGTAAGGCTTAATACTTCACTTACTAGTGACATATATACAAGTGCAAAAATGTCTTGTATCAACAATTTATGTAGGCCCTATCCAATTTTACACAGGATTCCATAATTTAGAATCTAATTAATACAAGATAACATCTGTTCCAACAATAGTACTTTTTGTTAAAAGTACTGTTGTCCAGTTGTTTTTTTTTGGAAATAAAATATGGTCTCATAATCCTCCAAATTGCACTATAGTCTGGCACAGAGCATCTAGAAGTTCAACATTTTGGAAATTATCATGGTTCGTACGGGGCCTTAACCCTTTAAGCCCCCACGATGCAATAAAGCATAATTTTACATGTATGAAAACATACCTAATTTTCCTACAACTAAGGGTTTTAGAACGAAAACTTTCATAAAACTGGTTTACCAATACGTGGTAATTTTCTTTATTTTTTAAACCACGTCAAGTCATCTTCATTCACTACAAGCCTAGAATTGCGGCAGCAATTCACGGCTTGTAGTGGATGAAGATGACTTGACGTGGTTTAAAAAATAAAGAAAATGGTAAATTCAGGCCTGAAAGGGTTAAAAGCCTTGAAATTTAAAATATTTTTTCAAGGCTTTGAAAATGCTTGAATTTTGCCAAAGGCCTTGAAAAGCCTTGAAAATGAACCTTTTGGTTTTTAAATGACAGCCAAGATCCACAGTGATAATGCATTTATTCTCTGGTGTCAACAAGTGGGCTTGCTACATGTCTACATGCTTGACATTAAAGAAAATTTGTTTTTCAACTGTTTGCATGGGGCCTGGAAAAACCTACTTTTGGGCCTTGAGAGGCCTTGAAAAGGCCTTGAATTTTGTTTTGCCCTTGAAGGTGTACAAACCCTGAATTATTCACCTAAAAATTGGATTAATGATTGAGATAATCTTTACATGCTTTAAGCACGTTTTTCAACTAAAAAAAACCTTTGACTTATTTCTTACCTGTCTGAGTAACAGTACAGTAGAGCCTGCTATGAACAGCCACCCTTGTGACACGGGAAATGTGGCCTTTCAAGACAGGTGGCTGCCCATAGGAGGTTCATTTGTATAGGAAATTTTGCCATTTAGTGGAATTGTCAGACTGCCCCCATAGGAGGTTGGCTGCTTAAATGCGAGTGGCTGCTCATAGCAGGTTCTACTGTACCATTTACAGAGCATATATCTGAAAACTCTCGGAGATTCCTTTCATATTTCACACTTACGTCACACAGAGGGTGTAGGCCTAGATGTGTCTTTTGTGTGTAATCCTATTATGAGACGGGGCATTATGACAGCCTTCAGCCTCTTGTTATTCAATTGTTCTGAAACTTGACCCATGAGTTGACCATACAAACCTATCGGATAGGTTTGTATTTTAAATATAAATCTCCCTGAAAGTTTTTATTCTAACTAGTCAAAACCGAATCTATACCATCAATCATTAGTTTTATATTTAAATCACAACAACTGCTTGGGTAGGTAGTGTCAAGTTTACCAAACATTGAATCTCTGCTGGCATAGACATAACTAAATGACTTGTTCTTTCAGTTTATTGACCTTCGCCTTGCTGTATTGGGGAATGTCGATGCTGGCAAAAGTACTTTACTAGGGGTATTAACACAAGGAGAGTTAGATAATGGCCGTGGTCGAGCTCGATTGAACCTTTTTCGGCATCTTCATGAAATTCAATCGGGAAGAACATCGAGCATAAGTCATGAGATATTAGGATTTGATGCTGAAGGAGAGGTATGCATATCAAGAGCTTATATGTTTGACAGCTTGCTATTAAAAGTAATTTTAAGTGAGTCATAAAGTATTTTATGAAGGGTATGAAACCTGTATGCTTCATTTACACCTTCATTGTTGACAAGTAAAGAAATGAATTAAAGAAATGAATTACTCACCATGTTTTTTGCTTCATTTTTTAGATTGTCAATTACAGTGAGTCAAGAACAGTTGAAGAAATTTGTGAATACTCAACAAAATTAATAACACTGATTGACTTGTGTGGTCATCACAAATATATAAAGACAACCATTTTTGGTTTGACTGGATATTGTCCAGATTTTGCTGTCCTTATTGTCAGTGCCAGTACAGGTGTAGGTAAGTATGTGGAATATAGAGGTATTGTTGTTTCTGATTTGTTAACCCTTTCAAACCTGAATTTACCATTGTAACCTTTCATCCACTGCAAGCTGAGAATTGCTGTCGAAATTCACAACTTGTAGTGGATGGAGATGACTTGAAGGGGCTGACAAATGACTTTTTTTTGTTGTTATTATTAAAAAGTTCCATAAAATTTTAGTTCATTCTTCAGAGATGCAAAATGATGTGCATGGTGAGGGTTTAACCCTTACAACGCTGAAATATTTTTGTACAAACAATGGAGACCAAAGGATTGTTTTTAATTTGAAATCATCATAAATGTCTTAGTTAGCTCTTTCTGATTCATTTGTAAGGGTCTACAGCCATTATAAATATTTTAATTCTTTCAGTGCAGGACCGTCTTTATACTTCAGAATCTGACATCTACAAACATCAGATTCTGAAGTATAAAGACGGTCCCCAGGCTGAAAGGGTTAAATAATCACTGACTTCTAGTCTTAAAAATCAGTGTTAACATCAAACGCTGACATCAGAATTCTGTTCTGAATGATAACTATTTGTAATGGTCATAACTGTATAAAATGGGTGTGGAAAGCAAGCGGACAGCCATTTATGTATATTATGGCACAAAGCATGTAAGTTGGTACCACCCATGATTTCAACGTATCCCCATATTCTCCTTCTTCATACATCAATTTGAATGGTCTTAGAGAATTTTAAATGATACTAAGTTATAGAGAAAGCCTTGCAGAAGCTTAAAATGTGCACTTTTAGTGCATTTTGTTCAATATTTTCGGTCCTATAGCCCGCCAAACATTTGAAAAGGTAAAAATAGACAATTTTTCCTGTTTCACTGGTATTTTGAGCAAAGAAAGAAATAATAACATAGTAAAAAAATATGTTGTTTTTTAGGATCTTAAAAAATTGAATGCGCAAAATATATGGTGATATTTCATTTCAGCGATTTCCCATTACAGAAAAACAAAAAAATACGTAAATATGACCATAAAAAAGCAAAAAGCATTTTTTGACATTTTTTTTGTAAAAATGATAATTAAAGTATGCAGACATATTTTTAAATGACAAGTTGGGATGAATAACAAAAAATACATTTCCAAGATTATACCCTGGTGTCAGTCAAGATATGGTACATAGTCTGGGTAAATCACATGGTTTTTGGCTGCGTGGCAAATAATGGATGATTTTTAGATTTTTTGTCCGACTGTACTTTACGCTTTTATTTTCGATACTTTTATAAAGTTATAATGAAGCAAGTGCCTCAGATATTTCACATATTTAATAACATGTCAAAAAGTGTGTCATTTGGAAAAATTGTGAATTTTATCTGAATTATTTACAAATTATAGCTATTTATATTTTGTCCGACTGTACGTCACGTTTTTGAAAAGGTTGAAAATCTGAGAAAATGTCGAGCGTAGATTTAATTTACCCACCTCATGTCTTCTAAACAATAATTAGAATGCTTTTAAATAGCTCAGGAATATTAGAGAGGGATAAAAACAAATTGACAGGAATTCACAATATTTTGCAGATATTTTTTTGCTCAGGCTATAGAATTGTGGGCTACAGATGAAATCACAACAGACTTATGTTGAAATGGTGCTATGAAGTTATTATATCAATATAAATTCACATAAATTTTGTCGTAACACAGTAACAGTTCCATTATTTGTAGGCATACTACATTAGTATGATTGGCCCACAGTAACAGTAACAACCTTATATTGATGGGCATTCGTGAAAAGTCATAAAATCCCCAAAATTGACAAAAAGGATTTTCTATGTTTCAGATAATGTTGATCGGCTCAACATTTTTCATATTCTTTGATAGGTTGCAGGATCATAATTTGTCAAATACCTTGCAATAGACTTACTTATAAATATAGTCACCAGTAACATGATATTTCATGATAGTTTATATATGAATTTATCTGGTCTGTAGTCAGAGAAAATGAGTTACTGTACACTTGACCCAAATATATCAGATAACAAACTGAATCTGGGTGCAGACCTAGAAATTGCTGTTTTTGCTAAATTTATTCAATTCTAACAATTTTCATTTCTTTTAAAATATTTGCATTATCAAAAAATCCTTGACACTGCAACAGCACTAGAAGCCGAGCTTGAAGCCCCTGAATTAGGGTACTCTTCATGCACAATTGTGGTTATCCTTTTCATAAAATTTCTCAATAATTTAATCATTGGTCATTCGATTTTCTCCCACCTCGCATATTTTCACTCCTTACACTTACCACTTGCATATTACAAACTGAAAATGATTTTTTTCTAATTACTTTAATAGTGTTAATCATACAATATATTGTTTGAAACAGTGTTTATCTTCTGTTTTGTACATTATATCATGTTTGTATTGGAAAATACACCTTAAAGCCACTCATTTACACCCTTTACATGCTAAGTTCAGTCTTTCATTGGAAAAAAACTATAAATGTTTAAGCTTTGCGGTTTTTTGCGTCATTTTTTAGAAATGATACAGTATATGATACAAACATTTTTAATTTTCTAAGATAAAGTTGATTTTGGGCTGTTTTGTCAATGTTGGTGAAACAAAGTGATACCAACTTACATGCTTTATGCCTTATTCACTTTGGTCTTTATAATTGCAGTTATTAATATAATGATGTGTACGTAACATGTGTATGCTGAAGCTTTTTAGCATCTGCTAAATTCATATTTTCTCAAACCGCTAAATGCGAAATTGTTTTCAGCAAATCACTAAATGGGAAATTGTTTTTAGCAAATCGCTAAAACACTTTTCAATTGCACAGTACTGTACTTTCGGTTTCAAACCAGTTTCAAACAAAATCAAATGACACTGCAATTGAAAATATACTTTGTTATAGACCTTCAATTCATCAGATAAATTCAATTTGGGATATGTCTATTTTCATAAATCAACATATTTTTGTTCATTTGAAGCTGGAAATTGTATCAGCATTCCAGCTAATTGAAAAATAGAAAGAATTCAGCAGGACAAGGGTTAAATGTAACTCTAGGAGTAAAACAAAAACATGCAAATTCTACTTTTAGTGCGTTGTGATTTTATGTTTCTAATATATCCATAAGCCATTAGGTTAAATATAAGATGGAAATAAAGCCACAATGTTGCTGATTATGTGTCAGGTGTTGCAATTTATTCAATCACACAGCCATGATAACTATTTTGATTCGTTGTGAGATGGTACTGATTTTTTTTTGATACAGCTGTATAGACAACTTATTGCGGTTAGCAAGAGAAGTATCAAAGGTGATAAAACGCTGTACCTTGAAGTGTCAGTTTACCGCGGTACCGGTCAGGTACATTTGTGATATGCATGATATAGGGTAGTGGTGAGAAGTATACCCTATAGTGCCACTGTGCAGGGTGGTACAGTGGTGGGAATGTTGAATTTTGTGAGGTCATATTCAGACAGGCAAGATTGGGTGGTGTTTCAGAGAGGTCATCTTGTTGATATTATGAATACAGAAAGACTATCAGCCATAATTAACTTTAAGTATGCCTGATATATGGCAAACCGTGCCAGGTAGTATAAAACAAGATTCATTTACGGTTTCAGGAAGGGATATGCCTTGAAAAAGTTCAACTCTATCAAATTAAAAATGGCCTTGCACCCATTATTTACTTTAATATGCATAATATTGGGAAACTATGCAAAATAGCTAGACCAGTACTATAAAACAAAATGTGTGGTTTCAGGGAGGGATATGCCCTGAAAAATTTCATCTTGATCAAATTCAAAGTGGCTGACTTGCGAACATCATTGTCTTTAAGTTAACCCTTAAAGGGTTAAGATCTGTAATATACATGTCTGTAATCATGGTAATATACAAACTGTGCTAGATAGGTAGACCATTTACTGGAAAACAAAATGTGAGTTTAAGGATGCACCCTTAAAAATTTCTATCACGAGGGCCAGGTGGGGGATTATGGTGGCCGGCCCTCCTCTTGTTATCAGACTGTTATAGTATAGTGGCATGCCTATACATTTCTGCAACTTTGGTTTAAAACTCTGATTTCTTAGAAATGGTAAAGAAAAGTGTTTTTTACAAGGACATTTTCCAGTTTTGCTTCATTAACAAATATATTTTATTTTATTTTTTTCTTCCCTTGCTAAAGTTGGAACGACAAAAGAACACTTAGGTTTTGCACTTGCTCTGGGTGTTCCAATTTTTGTTGTGATAAGCAAGATAGATCTTTGTCGACGCTCCCAAGTTGACCGTACTGTACGTCAGTTGGAGCGCATTCTCAAGTCTCCAGGGTGTAAGAAAGTTCCATTCCGTGTGGAGACAGTAGATGATGCAGTTACTGCGGCGTCTACTTTCCACAGTGACAGGTTAGTCTATAAACAGTATTGCTAATTTAGTCTGTATTAATTTACTAGCTCTAAGGATCTTGATTTATTCCACTTCAGAATGTCCATGTTTAAAAAATTATTCTTGTCAAAATTTTAGCTACAAATATTTAATACAGCTTGTTCTGCACTTGATCATTAAATTTTGATCATTATATTTTATTTTTTCTCATAGCCAAAAATAATTAACATTTTTTCAATGGCATTTTCTTTGTTTTGAAACTTACTTGAAATGTATTTGTACGACAAATGTTAATTGATATAAATAAAGTTGACTACAATTAAATGTTGGAAAAAATCAATCAGAGAGTCAAATGGTCCATCCATCTTCAGAACACTTTTGTCATTAACAACTTATAGGAAGAACATTTGTTCATTTAGAATAACAATATATATTTGAAAATTAATTTTTTTTTTAAAGGTTACCATTTAAGATATTTGAATTGATAAGTGTATTATTTGCTATAATTTATTTGACAATTTTGAGTAAATATTACTACATCATACATGATTGTATGAATAGAGTTTAGCTATATGTAGGATCAAAGTAGTTCAGTTGTATAGATGTCTTGTAAATCTTTGTTTGTGTGCAGAATGTGTGAGAATGTTTGAATGTGTATGTATGACAAATCGCTGTACATGTATGCTAGGCAACTTCTTCGCCTCACGCTTGCCCAATCGCAGGAAAAACTTATGGAGTCACTTGGTGTGAAGAAATCCATGTCATCTGAAAATGCATCAGCGTTAAAGCCAACACCTGATCTAGTCATACCTACAAGTATTTCAAAATCTTTTCCTAACCTTGCTATTTCCACACAAGAAAAACATTATGATACTGGCAAGGGTAGGAAGGTAGATAATGACCAATCATTATCTGATGCATGTTCTTCTGAGGATGATTAACAGCAATCTCAAGAAAAAAGTCTAAATTTCTTAGAGAATAGTGTGAGGTTTGTTGCTTTACAAATTTTCAATCTCAGAAATCAAATTACAATTGAAACTATGGAAGAATTTTTTATATCAACTTATAAGATCTTTATATTTCAATGTTATTTTCTGATATGAATGGCAAGTTGACTGATTCTAATGTGAAAGACTGTGATGAGGGATTCTAGTTGGTGATATGTCGGGTGATATGTCAATAAGATTAGACTGATGTCAATGCCTATACATACATACATATCCTGAATTTGGTAATTGTGTTATGGATAGGACATGCTTCAACAAGTAAAAAATAGAGAATTATGTTATTTATACTGGTATGCTTTATTTTACAGTGTTTGTCCAATCTTCACTATGTCTAATGTCACTGGGCATAATATTGATCTGATTATTAAGTTCCTGAATGTGCTACCACCTCTACACAGCACCAAAGAGAGACAGAAATTCATGCAAGAATTAGCTGAGCATCAGGTACACTGTATCTCTGTTATCTTTTTTTTTTACATTTTGGATGTTTACATCTTTGGACAATATTTAATCAATTTAACCCTTTAACCGCCAAATTATCCAATTTGAATTTTCACCCACTTGAAGTTGTGTCTCGCTGGCGCGATCCACAACTTCAAGTGGGTGAGAATTATTCAGATTTGACTAAATGGAGGTCAACTTTTTTCAAATCTTGCTGGTTGATGTCACATTTTCTAAACATATGTAAAATGTGGTACTTTTTGTGCTAATGAAAAATGAAAACCCGAATAAATGCAGCACCGGTTAAAGGGGTAACAAAGGTGGGCAGGTGGTCCCCACATTGCCACATGTTGCGACAGAAACAAACTATCTGTAATGTAAATATTAAAAAATGACCATTCAGAGCACCTAAAAATAGCCATTTGTGGCGACAGGACTCATTTCGCCTGCCCACCCCTGGTTAAACATATTCTTTTTGAAATCTGATCATTTTGCCCTCGGAGATTACATCTCTGACTGCATACACTGATATTTCTACATACACGCATGGCTCTTTGGTTATACATGTAATTGGTTGGTGCAACCAACCGATGATCACAGTTAATTGGTGGAGTGATATTGCCATAAGTTAGGTACACATATGTTCGCATATATGGGAAAGAAAAACATACATTTGTCAAGTATGTCATCAACACATGCCATCCTTGCAGTGCAACCATTATTAGAAGAATACAGGCATGGAGGGGAAGTTAAGCACGCTACAAGTAATATAATCCAGGCTCTGACAGACAATTGTTTGAGAGACTGGATTAATCCAAAATTTTATTTATTAGCAATAATCGATTAATCACAACTATTTATAATCATAATTGATGTACCATTTGACCGATCATCGATTATTATCGTTCATCCCGCACATCACTAGCTCTTGACTTGATTTAGCCTTTACTAATTGTGTTTTACTTTTTTCAATAAACAGCATGCTATTTTTTTTCAACATGTACAGACACTTCTATGCCACACAATGTTAGGATTAGAAAGTAATCATATGAAAGTAGAAGCTTATGTAAAAATTGAAAATACGTCAAATCAAGGTCATTTTAGTTTTAATGGCCATAGCATTATTTGTCAAAGTGTCAAACTTACTACTCATTTTGTCAGATCGGTTCAAATATAGCCCTATCGTTACTGTATTGGCAATCAGCTTTTAATTTTGGAATGTGGAGACTTTCATATTTGCCAATATATAACATCTAGTTATTATTATTATTTTTCAACAATTTCATGACATAATCGCTCTCCAGGGGCCAATATTCATCAGATCTTCACAATTATTGTTCTGTACACTTTCTGATGGATTACCCTCGTTGAGTTTGAAAATCAGCTAATTTGCATATCCAAGATGGCTGTCTCAGCTCTTCCCTACAAATCAACATAAACACTGTGCCGTCGCCATTATTCATCCATTCTTCTCAAAACTTTTTTGAATGCTGATAGATTACCCGGGTTAAATTTAATAAAAAAAAAATTTGCATATCTGATAAACAAGATGGCTGACAAGGCACTCCTATTATCTGATTATATAGCCCCATCATTACTGCATTGGCAATAAACTTTTAATTGTGCAAGGTGGAGACTTTCATATAGCCATGCAACTTTAACATCTAGTTGATTAATTTATTTTTAGTTACTGTGACCTGTTCTGTGACCCGTGTTAGCTTTATCATTCCCAAAAATCGTGCCCCACAAATAGTAAGTTTCCCACAATACACTGGAATTTAGGTTCTGTTCTGCTTCCCTGCTTATACAAATTGCCGATAATACAACTTTCCCGCCTTTAAACCACAACTAACTGCTGTTAAAAGCTGATAAAAGTTGAGAGGCCTTGCTATACTTATACATTAGATCTGCCGTCACATCACAGCATAACCCGAGTTATTCAAATGGTGGCATCACAATGTAACCCAGTTTACCACAGTAACCCGCGCTGGGACTTAATTGAGAAATTAATAATTGAGAATAATTAATTTGTGATAATTTTTTTTACAGATTGATGAAGTGTACAGTATTTCAGGACCTGGTACTATTGTAGCTGGCACTACTCAACGTGGTACAATTCGAGAAGGTGATAATTTGCTGCTGGGTCCAAATGATGATGGTGCTTTCATCCCTGTCACGGCATATACTATCCATCGAAACAGATTACCATGTCGTATTGTTTCAGCTGGTCAAACTGCAGCAGTGTCATTGGGAAATCTCAATTCTACTTTGATTAGAAAGGTTTGTTGCATTATGGCTATTTTTGTGTAAAATGAGTCTGCGTCATTGACTTGTGCAACACTTGCCAAATAGTTACTTCATTATCTAACAAAACTGTGGCATTTTTATGTTATTATCCCCTGCCCGAGAAAGTTGGGGGTGTGGGGTTATGGTGTCACTCTGGATGTTTGTCTTGTCTGTCCTGCCATCCGTCAGTCTGTTCACATTTTCGATTAGTGATCTTATCTCGGAAAACCTATGAGGGTCTGGGGTGGGCAGGCGAAATGAGTCCAGTAGCCACAGCCGCCATACTTTTAGGTGCTCTGTATGGTCGATTTTAAATATTTACATTAAAGAGATTTTGCTTATGTCACATCATGTGGCGACCACTTGCCCACCTCGAGAGGTGTATATTTGCCTTTTGGGAGTTATGACCTTTGACCTACTTTTTGACCTACATCTCCAAGCCAAAATTACCAAAATGGTTGGATAAGGTGTTGACCAATTGTGACCCAAACATTACTTTTCAGGAGCATATGTGACCCATCTATACATAATGAGTCTCATGTCGGAAAAGTACAAAATGGAGTTAATGGTACAATTGAATAGCACAGAGCTGGAGCTTTAATGTGACACCAAGAACAAAATCTAGATTCGGAGCTGAGTTATGATCATTTTAGTGACACAAATGGGTCAATATTTCAAATATTAAAAATGGAGAAAATTGGCTTTAATG
Source organism: Flabesymbios commensalis (assembly GCA_964017125.1). Classification (NCBI taxonomy): domain Eukaryota; kingdom Metazoa; phylum Annelida; class Polychaeta; order Terebellida; family Flabelligeridae; genus Flabesymbios; species Flabesymbios commensalis. Next base: position 48,109,467 of record OZ024906.1, read on the forward strand.
TCATGGCAACAAGTTTTACTGTACGTTTTTTATATAAAAAAATAGTTCTGTATAGGCAAAAAAGGATTATTCGGCCAAACCTGGAAAATTTGGATGTAGTTTCTTAGTATTGATTGCCCAGGATGTCTACTTTCAGAATCTGCCGGGTGGACTTTGGTCACCTATGAGCATTTTCTTAAAAAAGGTAAAATCCAAGATTGCCATCTTGAAAAAAAATCTGATAAATAAATGTGATATGTCATTTCTGATTAATTTTGGTGCGTAGAACCAATTTCTGGCCTTAAAATGATAATCCCAGGCTTTAAAGTGTCAAATTTGACAAAAAACAAAATTATCTATTTTTAGCCCATATCATGCATATTGACCATTTTCTCAATCAGTGTTTCATCTAGCTCTTCCTAACATGGCGCAGCGCCATGTTGCCTTTTTGTGAGCGCCTTTTGTGTTGCCCTTCTAATATTCCGCCAGTGAAATGCCTCTTTGAACTGTTGTCACGTCTTATTCAACCCACCCCGGCCATTGTGACAGTGAAATACACCTCAGACACTGATGTCAAGCGTTCACACCTATGACGCAATACCTGATGACAGCCTGTGTACATAGGGGTGAAAACTGGTACTTAACTGATTCTGTTTTGTACCTTTATTTGAGGAGGGAGGGTGTTGGAAATGCCTAATTGGGCGCTCGGCGTGCATGATAAGGTGCCGTCATTGTAGGTGGCGCCATGCCCCTTCTGAATCCTAGATGAAACACTGTGACATGCAATTTATTTCGTGCAAATGGGTCACATCCCGTCACATCGGGGGCTATGACCTGATTTATTTGGCCTCAGCTCTTGTTTCATATGGGATTATTTTTTGCTGTTGCATTTGAGGCATTATTAAAATACCGAAACATGTATAATAATTGAGCATCCGCTGTTTATCTGTGATGCTTATAACAGTGTTAAGCATTTTTTATCCGCTGTGAATAAAATCATCTCTCACTAAAATGTGCCTGGGAAATTCTTGTCACGTTTTAAAGAAAAATATATTTCTCATGGCACCAGATTTACATTTGCTACAAATAGAAAACATGTTGCTGCAATTTTTTGAGTGAATTGACCATAGCATCTAAGCATTTAATTGCATCCTACAATATCACATGAAGTAGCTCATCTTGTCCAATTAAATCTCGAGCCTTGGTGAACCAAGCCTTCATAAATGGGTCAGGTTGGACAAGTATGAAGATCATCGATCCAGATATAATGTGGGGGTCTATGAGTGAACACATGTTGTAAGTTCAAGGCATGTGCTGTGCACATCTCAAATGGGCCAGGTTGGACAAGTATGAAGATCATTTTTGACATCGTGAAAATATAAATCGAAAGTTTACCCCATTATATTCTACTACATATTACATTACTAGCACATTCTGTATGAAATGACTTGTTGGCAGAATTGGGCTCGCTAAATTATATGGACACCAACATTGCGTGGGACTGATTTCGCCAAATAATATGGATGCCAATTTAATGGGATATACAGAATCAGGGTGACAAGGCATAGATGTTGTGGTGGTGGATAAAACCATGCAAACACAAAAAGATTTAATTGAAAAAAACACCACATAAAAATTCCTCACTCAATTTTGTACATACGGCCGCTGCTTTAATTATAATGAAAATTGTCATTCTCCAGTGCCCAATATTGAAAGTCCACTTGCGACTTCTATTGGATGTTTTGTGTGAAAAATTAAATCACTGCGCATCTATCACTCTGAATTGAAAGTTTGGGTGCTATTTCTATTCGAGCTGTGGCTACAATTAGAAATTTTACGATAAGTTCATTTATATATATATTCGTACAAAAATGCTGCAATTTTTTGAGTGAAGTGATCAGTGCTATTTTCTATTGTTTAGATTTTTATTCTACATTGCAGGGTATGGTTCTAATCAGTCCTGAACTGACTCCTTGTTCTTGCCTTGAATTTGAAGCTGATGTATATGTTCTTTACCACTGTCATTACCTCTGCAAAGGATTTCAGACTGTTATACATGTAGGCAATGTAATGCAAACTGCCATCATAACTAAAATAAACATGGTAAGTGTTAATTAGAAGCCCTCATCATAGACAGGCTCCATTTGCTCTTTATGCACATGTAAAGCTGATTTTTAAAATGTTTTTTATTGTTACATGTAAGAAATTATTTGTCAACATCAACAAATGATCTATTTTAAAACTAAAGCTTCTATGCATTGGAAATGTTTGTAAATATAATATATTTGTATTATTCACCATGATCTAAAATAGAAGTGTTTTATTTTTCTTAGGGTTACTTGCAAACGAACAAGAAATCTGTGGTCACTTTTCGGTTTTTTAACCGACCAGAATATATAAGAGTGGGATCTAGACTTCTCTTCAGAGAAGGTAAAACAAAAGGCATGGGAGAAGTGACCAAGATATTCCCTTATGAAATAGAAGAGGGTTGATGCAAATAAAAAAATGACAGATGATAAGGTAGTGGCCATTAGATGTGCTGCAAAACACAAAAAGCTGTACTCATTGTCCTGGGCATTGCAGTTTCAATTTTAAAAACAATGTTTGGCATAATTCTGATAATGCTATATACCGCCGTAGTTTATACAAGCTACTCTGTATATGGATTGTTAAACATATTAAGTATATATATTCATTTTTAAACTTCTCTTCATAGCAAAATGTACAAATATGAATGTTAAAGAATTATACAGGCTGAAAATGTTACAAGTTTTACCCTCCAGTGAGAACAAGTCTCCCACCTGGTGTTACAGTTTGCCCTTTGCGTGCAAAATTGCCTGATACCCATGTCACATAGAGAATCTGTTTAGTTTGTGATAAATGTATTTTTTATGTAATATCTCAAATAATACCATCAAGTCTTTTAATATACTGTCCCTAGGATATAATATATCAGGCTCGATCACATAGGGTGTTACAATTGAAATACTGCTCTCTGTTAAACTGATATCATATAATATTTATAATTATATTTTTGTGCTTCCAGGATTAAAGGGAAGGTGGTATCTATTACAAAGTATTAGATGCTTCCTATAATCCCAGGTTAGGATATTGTCACAAGCACGCTTCATACAAATTAAATGCCCTATAAAGTAGGCCTAAATACATAAGTAATTATATGATATATCTAGTAATTATCAGATATACCTAGTAGGTATGTTTACAATTTGAAAAATTTGAATGTTTTAGTTAAACAAGTTTTTAATTGATAGAAAATTTCAACAGTGTGGAATGTGGCATGTAAGTACATGTACATGTATAATCTGAATACAATGTGTCACACCTGAATTACACAAACTTAGTTTTCTTTATGTACAGGTGTAATGTTCTACTATCAGAATATATTATGATGATAGCTCTGTTTATAAACATACTTTTTACAGTGAGATTTATTTACAATAATGTTTTTCATTTAATTAAAACTAAATATTTCTGACTCAAAAGTTCAATGATAAAAGCAAACTTAACATATCTGAGATATATATTGATGTGTAAAAAACAATAACCTTCACACATCCCATTTTCATTCTAGAAATCCCTTTCAAGAATGTTATTGTGAAAGGTTTTTATAATGCGGTTTATATTCCATTAGAATGTTAATATGTTAATATGTTAATCATATACAATTTGAAAGTCTTTAGCTGCAAAATCATGTATATATGTTATTATTTATAACCTTTAAATTCTGATTTCATTTGGGAAAGCAATCAAGTCATGGCCCCACTAATAGTCAGAATTTAAAAGTACCATATTTATTCTAATATACGCCCGGGGCTTTATTTTTCGATCGGGGGGGGGGGGGGGCTGGTGTTTATTGGAATATGGGTGTTTATTGGAATAAATACAGTACATATTATAATTTTCCTGAAGTCAGTAGTTGAACAAAAAGTGAGGTAAAGTGAATAGGGATTGAGGTAAAATGAATAGCATCCTTACAGGGCGTTTTATTGCCCTCATTCTCAGGTTGGTTTTATTGATCAAAATCACACATTTTTTTTAAGCATACACATATTATACATGACAGGGTTAAATGTAATATGGGTGTTTATTGGAATGAATACGGTACATATTATAATTTTTTGAAGTCACAAGTTAAACAAAAAGTGAGGTAAAGCGAATAGCCCTCATTCTCGCTATGGTTTTATTCATCAAAAGCACAATTTTGTTTTAAACATACACATATTATACATGACAGGGTTAAATCAAGGGCTTTAAAATATGTTATGAAATTTATTCTAATCTTACATGTACCATGTTCTGTAACTACAATTTATTCATGGCGGCACAGTTGCCATACAATTTTGAAAAAAAGTCTACAGATCTATATAAAATGAATAAATAAACAGTTATTTTTCGTGATTACCTTATGCATGCAATGAAGTTGTGTTTCTAAATCACACATTATTCTATATTTTGTCATTGTAAGCAAAGAAGTATTTTGTTAGTTCTAGAATACTTACAACCACTGAGTATTTGTATGTACATATCTTCTGCAGGGGTCAGTTTCACAGAAGATAAGTTGCCCTTAGCAGATTTCACTGTACACTGCTCACAGTGTGTGGATTATTTGAAAATTGTGTGCCCTTTTGTGCAAAATTGTTATGTATCAGTTGAATCCAAAATTATCATTTTATGTATGTGTATATAAAAAATACACACAGTTTAGCCACAATATGTTTCAACCAGTATTGATTATATGTTTTACTATTTATGACGTCACAAAAAATGAGATACGGTATCGCCATCTTTGTCTTACAAAAGTATAGCTTATAGTGAGTTAATTTAATAAAAACATACTATCTATAAATTCATCACAATAATTAATTCATGTTCTGGAAAAAACAATAATGTATTTTTCGGAAAACAACATATAAACACATGTTAAACATTCCTATCTTGTTAGAATTATTACTATAATCCTTGTAGAAGTCATTCTGAACTAGATTAAAGTTGTAGTAATTTGTAAAATGTGTCACATCCTTACGATTGTATTTAACTTTCCAGTTGATTACGTTTTGAGTTTGAAGCAGGATATTTTAGTTGTTGTTGGTGATATTTTGACATATTGACAGTAAGGCAAATAATTCATACAACAATTTTTTTTGAATAGAAATCTTCTCAGGATTGGGTGAGCTTAAAAGGGTAATACTTATAGGAAGATAAAGAGGTAATGCTTATAAGACTAAAAGTCTTTATGGCATGTTTACTTCACAGGTGGCGCCACAAATTCATTTAACTCTCACTCAATGCTATTAATTTTTCACATAAAAATAATCTGAACCATTTACCACCATCTGTCATCAGGAAAAGCATATACACAGTGGTGGATGTTTTTTTCACTCCACAGTATTGTGAGTAGTTCCTCCAGGTTTTAAAAAAAGTCACATATAGTTGAATGTATTTTTGTTTCATGAGCGTCCGCAAAGAAATGAAAACTATTATGCATAGAACTTTTTTTGTTGTTGTTGTATAAACCCTTCACCTACTGTAACACTGAGTACAATCAACACTGAGACTCTACAATAATTGAAACAATATGTTTTTTATTTTAATGCATCGCTATGTGAGAGGGAGTGTTTCAACATTTGACGGAATGTCACTGTTATGTTTATGTAGGCTTTGAACTCTTCGTCCATGCACATATTTATCTTTGACATTTTACATAATATTAATGAATACTGAATGTGGTAGAGCGCAGCATGAACACCTCATCGTTTGATGATGGAAATTTATTTTAATCCATTCTACTGTGATTGTCTTTCAGGTCATAACATATTTATGACAATCACAAAACAGAAGGTGATAATTTAGTGATCTGTACACGGTTGTGGTTGCTTCGTGATCTCTGGGAATCTTAGGTCAATGGTTGGCCTACAATACTGCTCTAATTTTACTGACATGTCCCAGTTTGTATTTAACTTTGCTTCTTGCGCAGTAAAGCAACTGTGCTTTTATTTTTTATCACAAACGAAATATATCTGATATATGAAGATCATAAATTCACTGATATTTTAGATGTACAAAAAATGGCAATAATAGCTTGACTGTTCACAAATATCATGAAGTAATGTTATTGTTTTTATGGAAAAAATGTAGTGGCCTTTCTTGGTCATAAAATAACACACAAAAAAACAAAATACTTGTCTACGAAGCACAGTATAGTGCCCATTTGAATCCAGCTGTCAGAGATAATAAGATTTCTAGACATTTTAATATTGTATTTTATTTCATATGTACTGCTTACTATATTCTACCCATTTATTATTTGATCAGTGATATAAACCTTCTGAATAATACACTAACAAACCCCTGGCTGTAAAAAATGCATTACTACTTTAAGTATACAGATAGGCTCCAACGTTGATTTGCAAAATGTTTGAATATAACCCCACTTATAGTGTTGTGTGCTGCCTAACAGAGAGAAGTAAATTGTATTTACAGATAACATAGGCAATAAGCTAACTAATGATCTGAAATTATTTCTGCCTAATATAAAAACATTAGTTTCATGTTATTGTACGCTCTTTGTACCCTACAATAATTATTATACTTCTAAATTATTTTTTATGACAATACGGGATGAATTTCTCACTTATTCCTAGAAGGATTCCCAATTTGTATAGTTGTAATTAATTTGATAACAACTTGTAACAGTTCAAAATATATATTTCCATAGCTGTTTAGATGTGTTTAATCACATTTTGTGTTTATAGTGAAAAGGTGTTCATAAGCGCTCATCCAGTCTTTCATTGTTACAATTCGCCAGATTGCACACAAATAGCTTCAGATCATGCATTTAGATCTGTGCTTATTTGTTTTGAGACAGACATTATCATATGTAATTGTTCACTTAAAAATTATTACAATTTACATATGAAGCACAACTGGTGATGGGTAGGTAACAAACAGAAAACAGACACTCATTCAAACTTGATGTGTTTAAAGAATGTTGTTACGCTTTCTGTTGTATTGCAGATTTCATCATTGTTACTGTTATCTCATTTGAGACGATATTTTGTATTGAGTTGTATTGTGCATTTTCTCGATCTATTAATAGGAGATATCATTTCATCATACATTATTTGTTTAAGGTCACCACCTACAACTTTTGTAGATACTACACGTTGTTACGAGATCATGAATTTAGTTTTGATCTCTATTATGGTGTGGAGCTCAAGTTGCGACCATAAGACCGACATCAGTCTTGTCTTGAAAAGTTGGCAAAGCAAAGCCATGACCTTATCCTACCAAAAGGTCAAGTGGCCATTTGAATTTCAGCGATTGGCGAGTGCGTAATCCTGATCCAGGCAGTTAGCTTGCAATCTTTTTCATTTTGTCTTAATTGTTGTTAGAACTTTGCCAAGGTGAACAGATGTTTATTTAAATCAAGAATCGACATTTTGACTGTGAAAGGATTAACATATATATCCTTTTAAATTAAGTATTTATTATTTTCATTCACACCACATTGTCAAACTCATATCATCATGTTATCATCTCATTTATAAAAAAGTCACAGCTTGTTTTTGTTTATCTTTTCGTTTGATACTTGGCCATCAGGCATGTGTTTTCGTCATTTAAATTAGGTGTGTGTCTTCCTGCTGGGATGGGGCTGAGTTTAATATTGCATATCATATATGTGATCATTACATGACTGACGCCTGGTATAGTTTTGGCTCTAAATTACAGGACTGCATGAGATTTATGATCAATCTTATTGAACAGTTGGAGTAACATTTAACTTGCTGACTTAGACGTTTTGGTAAGCAATGCCTGTCATAACAAAATCAGGTGTGTTATTGAGAGTGTTTTCCTTCACTCGCCCGATAAGGTGTTTTGGGGATGTATGTATATTAATTTCCAGACGTCGAGAGATGTGTGTTGAGCTAAACAAAACGCAGCTCCGCAATCCTTGGTCGGATATGCTCCAGAGTAACAATAGTTCAGGGTAACTCGTGAGAGACATAATGTCAAAAACTTGGCGGTTTAGTTTAAGGCCCTACCACGGCTAACAGCAGTACCTGTACTGATGCGGGAGCTGCATTGGCACCGCTGTTGAGCAGAGGAACCATGGTAAGCCCTTGACAATCCATTCGAAGCTTTTAGCTGGACAAGTGGAGGCTGCAACTTCCCTTGGACAATTCCTGTAGACTAGTGCTTCTGTACCATGTCGTACAGCATGCAACATATGGAACAGATCCCCAATGACCCTCCCTAGGTGAGGGCGAAAAGTACTAGGCTATCACTAGCAAACATCCCAGTACCCCTAATTTCGTGTGATTGTACTCTATTCAATCAATCAAATTTAGGGCTATAATTATAGCTCCTGAGTCCTCAAAGGACAAAGTTCAAAGGCGCATAAATCCTTATAATTATTGTGTCATAATCTAGGCCAAAGCAAGTCATCAACAAGGAGCCGCACCGAAGAGGAAATAAAACTGGGAACCAAGACCAATTAGATTGGATTTCCGGAATTTTAACCCTTAAAGCGCTATAGAATTTAAATTTATACCCACTTTAAATGGGTAAGAATTACTCACATAGTGCAAAATTTGAATCAAAACATAGCAATCTAGTATGTTTAATGCTAATCTCCTTCAAATTTTCTTGTTTGAAAGTTGAAAAAAAAGGGCTAAATGGTTTTAAACCCACAAGCACTTTCATGGTTAGAAGTGTTCTACATGGTGGGCCAGACGAATGGATGCCAGTAGCAATGTCAATCTTAGTATTACGAAGCTTCAGCATACATTGGTACAGAGCCTCCTTAGAGTAAGCCACAGCTAGGAGCAAGGATGTGAGATATGCAGTTGTCTTTAAGGGTTCTGAAAGTTGTAGTGTGTTTTAAACTGAATTTGAAATTTCACAGAAAGACAAAAGGGCCCATGTTTTATTAAAGAAATGGAACAACTTAAACGTGGGCTTGGGTTATCACTCTAGAAAAGGCGGTTCTGAATTCAGTTGTAATTTAGCAATGTCCTTTTTTGGAATGTTGTAAAAGAAAGAGTTAAAATAATCATTTTTTTATTGAACAATGCCACTGTAATGGGGGGGGGGGACACATGTTTCACTTCTGCTGGCATCGGCGTGAACAATGTGCTTCCGTAGCATCGTCTTCAAATTTGGCACATGACGCCTCGGGGTCTGGATGTGCCTTTTAAGACCTCTGGCCTATTGTCGTCATCAGGCGCGTCCGTCCGTCTGTCCATCACTTTTAGCACTATAGCTTGTTTCGCGTAAGTGGAATGCACATTAAACTTCACAAGCAGGTTAATCATGACTAAAGCTTGACTAAATTTACATTTGACCTTTCTGTGACCCCTATGACCTTGACTTTTTCCCGATCGACAAATTTTCTCGTTAACACAATTCACTCAACATTTTTTTATGTATCGCTCCAAAATTTATACCATATCCATTTCACTAATAGCTCGGATGAGTTCAAAATCGGGCAAGATTCGGACAGAAAGTAGGTCATGGCGGCCAAAATGGGCGATTATTGGCCATTATTTTTGTAATATGCGTAATTTCTGGAAAACCAAACCAGATAGCTAGACCATTACTATAAAAACAAAATGTGCCGTTTCAGGTAGAGATATACAATGAAAAATTTCAACTTGAACAAATTCAAAATGGCTGATCTGTGGCCACTTCTGATTGAAAAATTTTCTGGTTAACGCGATTCACTCAACATTTTTTTATGTATCGCTCCAAAGTTGATACCATATATTTATTTCACCAATATCTCGGATGAGTTCGAAATTGAGCAAGATTCAGACAGAAACTAGGTCATGGTGGCCAAAATGGATGATTATCGGCCCTTTTTTTTCATATGCGGAATATCTAGAAAACCAGACACTAGTTCTAAGTGCCTTTATAAACATAAAAATATCTGTTAAATTATATTGACATAGTTTGACAGGCATTGCCCTCAGTGAAAGCTTATTTGAGAAAAATATCATAGGCCTACTTGCCAGCCCTACCGTTTTATGCAGTAGGCTACCGATTTCAGGCCCTGTCCATTGCATACCGATTCCATCAGCAGATCCTACCGATTTCCAGATAATAATAAAATTGTGGCTAAAATTAACGAAATGCCACCATTAAGCACTTTTTTGAAAACATGTCCCAAACTACCGACATGTTTAAATTGTGGTTAGAATGATGGTAATGGCACCATTCAGCCCTTTTTTTAATTCTGGGGGGGGGGGTCATGTCCCTAAACCCCTCTCTAACTTGCCGCTTCCACTTCACACAGCCAACAGAGACAAACATTAGAAAAAAACCTAGGCCCTACTGTTTTTTTCAGTTTGAAAAGGTTGGCAGGTCAACAGCTGGGCCTACATTCCTCAACTGTTGTAAAATTGACCTGAAAAAAACATAGGCCTAATAACTGGACAAATTATAGGCCTAGGCCTACAGAAATAAATGCTCACTTAGAAACACCATTTACTGGGCATATATATGCCTATATACTCTTATAATATGAGATGTGTGATGACATAAAACCAAATCTAAGCGTGCTGCCATTTTTGCCAAGATGTCAGTGAAAGCAATTTATTGGGACACACACACTAGCAGTGCCCAGAAATCTGTTTTGTGCACGAACATGTGTTAATACATTTTTTGTAATGAGTTCCAGTAGGCCTAATACAAAAACAAAATATGAGGTTTCAATGAGGGATATCACGAAGAAAAAAATCAACTGATTATATTCAAAATTTTCTGACTCTCTGGTATGGAAATTTTTTACCCTGGGTTTTTTTTCATGGTGGTTATTTGTGAAGTCTCTGTATAAGAAACTATTGAAATCCGGTTGTTTGCATTCACGATGTTGGGGTTTAATATGCTAAAGTACCGTAAACTAAGGTGACTTTGGCCCTAGGGGGTGACTTTGGCCCAAAAAAGTTATTTTATGACGTCACGATATAACTAGGCCTATCTATGACAGTTGCATTGTTTTGTTACTGTTGGTCTATAAATGTATATTATGTTTGTGTGTGCACCATGCCCTTTTCTTCTTGGCTACTTGTAGCGTACAGAGGTAGGCATCGCCAAGAAGCACACCAGGTCAAAACACGTGTTTTATAGACCTACAAAAATTACACTGGTTCGTGTAGTTCTGCAGACACAATGATATATATACGTAGCCTATCATTCTATAATGAAATATGGCAGGTTCCACGATAATGTGTACCATAACGTTAGCATTATTATGATTGCAAATTACATTTTATTGTTTTAGTATACGAAAGAGGAAATAAGTGTGCTTAAAGGTTACCATACTGACATATAGTGTATAAAATTTCTGTGATAAAGACAAATCGTGAAAACTTAAAATTAATAAAACGTAGTGAAAAACCTGTCATATCAAGAGTATAAAACCTACTTTGGCAACATGTCATGTTTTTGTACATCGTTTTTGTCAACGTTCTTTAATTAATTTAGCTAGCATTATGCTGCATCATAAAAACAACATATCAAATTATGATTATTGAAAGTCTATTTTACCACGAGGCATTTTTTGACAAAAATATGGATGTTTAAAATTGACACTTAAAACGTGATTTTGTACATCAAAGATGTATTCATCACGTTAGCAAAATTAAAAGTGTTCGTACGTCAAAACTATTTACACCAAGTAATTGGTTTGTCTACTAAAATATATAACACAAAATGTTAAAATAATAAATGTCTAGATATAGTGCCATCGATTTGTCAGTCACGGAATTCGCTGTCCTATCTTGCGTAACAATAGCACTACAGTTTACGCACTGTACAGCAACAGATTTGTATACTAGCTGCCCATGTGACATGGTTTTGATATCTGTGGCTATTGCCTGCACGTGTTAGTTCAGAAAAATACCGCTATGTGGTAGGCATGTTTCTAAAACGTATTGGTCAAAATTTACGTCACCATCTCTGTGATTAATGAGAAAGTAACGTTAGCATTTTGGTTTGGTAAATTTGACAATTCAAGCTTGCTAAGTGCCCAGTTTGTACCTCTGAACATGCCATTCCCATAGAAAATGAAATAATGATAATGTATATCATTACAGCGAATGTAATGCTTTGTACCAGTCAAGGCTATAATTAAACACATTTGTGCTTGTGTTGCTATCGTTTATGGATACTGGACAAACCTCACACTAGCGTTATATTTCTTGGATGTTTTTCACTGTGAACGTTATGTTATTTGGATGTTTTTCACTGCTAACGTTATGCTATTTGGATGTTTTTTACTGTGAACGTTATGTTAATTGGATGTTTTTCAGTGTTAACGTTATGTTATTTGGATGTTTATAACTGTTAACGTTATGTTAATTGGATGTTTTTCACTGTTAACGTTATGGTAATTGGATGTTTCTCACTGTTAACGTTATGTTATTTGGATGTTTTTCACTGTTAACGTTATGGTAATTGGATGTTTCTTACTGTTAACGTTATGTTATTTGGATGTTTTTCACTGTGAACGTTATGTTATTTGGATGTTTTTCATTGTGAACGTTATGTTAATTGGATGTTTTCACTGTGAACGTTATGTTCTGTGGATGTTTTTGCCTGTGAATGTTATGATATATAGATGTTATCACTGTTATGGCTAAAAAAAAAGATGTAGGCCTATTGGTGATATTCTACTTCATTACCATGATTAAATTGAAGTAGTTTGTATTTATTTGAGGAGCGCATGTTGAGACATTTCACCTATAGAAATTAAAGAGCACTTGAATCTTGAACACACAATTGTTCTGAAACAATCTATGTGCATGTTAATTGAAAAAAGGCCAACCTCTTTAAGCGAAAAGTTTATTAATTTTTTGTAATTATGAAAAAACAAACATCTACCACTCATAAAAATAACAGTTCAAACGAAAAGTAGCCAAATTGATCAATAGCCATACCCAGAACATACTGTTTTAGGGATGTGTGGGACGTGATGCAATGGATAAAGCGTAGAACTTTGCAATTCGCCGCTGCATGCCTGCCTTGCGAGTTTAAGGCTCGCTTGGTGCATAATTTTTGGCATAATTTTCAGAGAAATGTCAATGTTTCTTCTCTCTACACCCTAGGACATTGATGTGTCAATTTGTGCCCCCACATGCTTCATTTCACTCAGGTGTGGATGAGTAGGATTACCTGGTGGGATGGAGCTGGAAAATATATTCGATAATAAAAAAAATCAATAGCGCAAAACGTTTGCAGTGATGTATGCTCCCCGGGGAGTTGAAATGGTACATCATTTAGGCCTAACAGGTCCAATGACCAGGGATAATATAATTTAAGTCGTCATGTAGCCTGTAGGCATATGATGAGCTGGATATGTGCGCCATATAAATATATCATATTATTATTAGACCCTATTATGTTAAGTAGGGCCTACATGCTAACGTGATTACGTACAGATGTACGTCCAAGACAGCGTAAAACGTCACGTTAGCATTTTGTTTTTTACTAAATCAACATTAAACAAAAAAATATTAAGCAAAATAAAGGTGATATTATGATACTTTGTGTTACTATATGTGATTTTCATGTATCGGTGACACGTGAATTATTTGTGAGTGACTGTTATTAAAACAACAAAATTTTTCTCTATTTCCCATTGCAAGACTGCACGAATAAATGTTTTTTTAACATTATAAAATTTATAAGTTATATCGAATTTATCAAAAACATTTTGTTTGTTGTTTGTTCATTCTACAAACATATTGAAACGTCAAAATTATCATTTACACTATTTTATTTTTAGGTCCACTCAGTAGGTTGGTGGTACACATTATCGTGGAACCTGCCATATTAGCAGTCTTGCTCACAATCTTTCCAAGTCAGCAACTATTTCAGTAAATTTTATGAGCACAAAATTTAAAAAAAATATGTTTAGGCGTATTTTTGGGGTGACTTTAAAAAAGTAAAATTGGATAGCTTTGGCTTGAAATGCTTAAGAACATTTAATTCCCTGAGATTAACGTATTTAAATTTCAAAATCATTACGTCCGATGGTTTTAGGTTCTTTTTTAGCATTATATCTCTGTTTACCATCACCGTGTAATATTTTGAGTCAAAGTCACCCCAAGTTAATTTTTTTTTTGGGCCAAAGTCAACCCCAGCTTGATCTCACAAACTCCCCAGATTTTAAATTTCATTACTTCAGTTGGTTCAGAACATTTAAATTTCCCGAAATTACATTATTTAAAAGTTCCAAACAATTACGTCGAAATGTCAAGTGCTTTTTTAGCATTATAGCAATGTTTAAAATCACTTTTTAAAGTTACCGAAATTGTAACTTATTTTCTTAGGACAAAGTCACCCCAAGGGGGTGTGACTTCGGCCCAGCCCTAAAAAAAGAGTGTGAAAGAATCGTCACCTCAAATTATAATTTATTTTTATATAATTAGTCTTCTTTATCTATATGGCTACATTCACTAGAAACATTAATTTATATAACTATAAGCTCTCAAGATTTGAAACAATAAAAAAGTGGTCCAAAGTCACCCAGTTTACGCGGCGCGGTGCAAATTAGGCAGCCATTACCGAAAATCCAGTTTCAATCAATATATCAGAAACTAATAGAGTTAGAATCCATAGAGTTTTCATGGGCAACGATTGCAATGAAATATGTCTAATTGGGGTGGAAATAAAAATTAGCATAAAATATGCAAATTAGGCAGCCATTATCGAGAATCTAGTTGCATGCATAAAAAAAATAATCAAGTTGAAAAAGTGGCTACCCTATGGTTTTCATGGTCATCGAATGCAATGAAACATATGTAATCAAGATCAGGAAAACAGATTGGTATACAATCTGCAACATAGCTATTATCTGATCATAAAAAATCACGCTTCAAGCAATATCTCAAAGATTAATCAACTTCAAAAGGAAAAATGAAATGTCTACACCCCCAGTCTTGTTGTGAAAATGTTTTTAAAGCTCTGAAATTCCACATTACATGACAAATGTAACTGGTGAGTATGTAAACGTTGTGAAATGCATATTCGTATGAAAAGACAAACAAGAATCCTGCGGTTCTGAACATTATTGAGAGTATTTTTTTGCATTAGACTGAAGTTGATATTTATATTAAGCAATGGGACATGTAAAATTGTAATCAAAACAAATATATTTTCCGCCAATACAGACCAGTAGATACTATGTTAAGCTAATGTTGGCTTGAGGCTGGTACAGCATCGTATGAAGTGCGCCAGCATTGACACAATCTTGACACTGTGTGCAGATGTGTACTGGTAGCTTCAAATCACCGTACCAGATAGCAATATCTTTCTAAAGAGACGACTTTTTGAAATTAGCTGTTCACAGACTGTGTCACGTCTGCATGTCTGCCGGCCCTGCACTGACAAGATACGACTTTTTTATTTTTCCACATCGTTGGGACGCATATCAGATTATAGTAGCTGAAAAAAGCTTTCTGGTGATATAACTATTTTTACTGTATCCTCAATATTTTTTCTGTTAATAATTTAAAACCATGTTTAAATTGGGTTTTCGATGTAAATATTTATTTATTTATTTATTTACATGCGCTGCAGTTAACATCCAATGCACCCTTGGCGTTACAAGGTGCATTACACCACTAATTAGCAGGGGACGTCAGGGGTGTCCGTGTGTCTGCTAGTTGTGATAAACATCCCACTTCAAATACCTAACGTTTTCATGGTTTAAATTATAGTCATACGGACATGTAATAAATATCACCAGAAAGCTTATTTAATGCTGAAAATAATGATATAAATTAGATAATGATAGCGCCTAAACTCGCAAAGTTATTGATTTGAAAAATAAGGCAGGGTATAGCAGTCTATCATCATGGAGAATAAACTGGGTACGCCGCCACGAGACGCCAAGCCGATGCCGCCATTGATGACGATGGCCCATAATTAGAACAACACCGCACCAACGTCTCGCGCCGACCATATTCACAGCCACGTGCATTACAGTGCCTCAGTGTAGGCTAATACAAGTGAAGATAATATCTGTGCTAGTGCCTGCGTTGTCCTGTCCGTATTGTCTGTTTAACTCCAATCTTGGTCAACATAGAAGACGCCCGCCTCGTCTGTTTTCCATTGAATATTGCATTGAGAATACAGTGTAGGCCTACATCCATAACATTTGTTTTTAAATTTTTATTTAGCCATGTATTATCGATCAATCCTAGAGTTTCGGGTTGAGTTTGAGTGTAATGTGTGTGACACAATAACAGATCCATAGCGTGCACAGTGTCAGCCTTGATCTCTCACAGCTATTTTAAACACCTGATGTCGGCACCTGGATTAAGTAGGCTCTACTAGGCTGTACGTTGAGTTGTGTCAAAATGACGGCAGCTCGTCAGCATTGCTTACAGCATAAGTGATGACTGCATGGTCATTGCACTGACTTAAGAAAAAGTAGCGTGGTATCGTCCAATGATCTCAGTACACATATAATAAACCAGCCCCTACTGCGTCTCCCTACCTGGCACGTTTTTAGGGATAATAGGGTACATTGTCTTGCTGGCCCAGAATGGAAAACTAGGACTCAGTATTCAGCCTAGTCTTAACTTTTGACGGTCGACATCAATTGAAAGTAGCTGTCCCAGTCAGTGTCACATGTCTTGTACTGCAAAGCATAGGCCTAGGCCTATATTGAAATGTGAAAAAAACATTGCCGAGATTCTTATAAAAACACAAGCCACTTCCAGTACTTCTAAATTACGTGTGTAACCGTTAGAACCGGCAATTAACACAGGCTGTCAACTGCGCTCATCACAACGAAAATGGAGGTGTTTAAATGGTGCTGTCTGAAACATCAAATTCGGCCCATTTTCGATTTTTTTCTAGAGTTTTTTTCACCCTTCTCAAATACGACTACCCCTTTGATGCGACTTTGGTTCTCTGGCAGTATGAAAGTCGTATCAGAGGGGACTACTGTACTGTGCAAGCAAAAACATTTTTCACTTTCGTTTTGTGGTGTCTTCCTATTTGCGCTTTAAATATAGCTAACTGACTGATTTTGTAATATAATGGCTTTTAATAACAGTTTTTCATCACATGATTTTTGAAAAAAACCGTGCCAGATATTACTTAGTGGGAAACCACACATGCTGCAAATTTTATGCAGCAGTGTAAGGGTTAATATTTCACCATACTTTGTCCATGTCAAATCGTCGCAATATATAACAGGCATTGCCATATGTTTCTGTATAACCGCGTGCATTGATTCACAATAACCACTGGGCCAACACTAGCCCAGCATTGGGGCAATGAGTTGAGCTTGTTGGGTGGTAGCTGATCAAAGGCATACCACATCTGGCTTTCTGTCTCTGTACAGTTGGTTCGATCCTGACTTAAAAATTGATCATTTCATCAATATTGGCGCTAAGGAAGTCTGTAATATATCAATCTTGAATAGTTTGAGCTGAAACGAACAAATATATATCCTGAATCCTGATATATTTACAATTTAAATAGATTTTGTTCACAGTCAGAAGTGCGAGGGTGGCGAGTCCTCACGTATTACATAATCACAGTTAGCCTGGAGCCTGGTGTGTATCATGTGTATACACGGACATACACAGCCACAATTAACAAACACAGTAGCTGCTTACAATACAAGTAAGCAGATACTGCCTTTCGAGCTTATAGCAGTATCAGGTCACTCACGGAAAGTGTGATGGCCCTTCAGTATATGACTGACCCAGATATCGTGCATGAGATTGGTCGAGATGACTTTCTTAACCAATGATGAGCCTGAGATCTAGTTCAGCCTCATTGACATTGCACTGTATCAATGTCACGTGTCTGTCGTCCATGTTGAAATATCCAGAGATGTGAGTGACCTAGATGTTCTGTGTGTGATTGGTCAGAGAAGGCCATCTCGTCCAATGGTTTGCCTAAGATGTAGATCAACAGCACTAAGAATTTTTTCACCACAATATTAGCTGTGGTGCTAGATGCTATTAATACCAAGGGTTAAATTTTTTAAAGGCGAGATATATCATTGCAAAATATTGCATCTATATCATAATATAGTTGCTTTGGAAAGTAGAACATCTGCCAGCTTCCCTCAGTTTCAGACTCTCATTGTGGCAATTTCTTAAGATTATATTGGACTAGTTTGATCCCAAGGTAAGCAATGCTTTCAGTAAAATCTATTGGCTATCTACAGGGTATAAACTGATGGCTCAAACCACAGCTCAAAAATTGGAGACCACTAACTGTCGTAAAATTGACAACGGAAATCCTAATAACTCAGATACTGTATACTCAAATACAGATATTGATGCTTATTCAGAAACTAGGTTTTGTGTGCCTACTGTAGGCTATGGAATGACAGAAAACTGAACCTATGCGTTTTGCCGTATTTGAGAAGATGTGAGTGATAGTCATTTGGGACACACATTATATGGACACAAAAAAACAGTGCTCAGAATCCGTTTTGTGAACCATATTAAAACATTATTGGAATGAGTTCCAATAATGTAAAAACTTTCATATTTTGATCTTTTAATGCGACGTAGGCTACATTAGACCCTGCATTCCAATGCTTCACTCTCTTTGCGTAACCCCATAACTCAAAAAGGTTGATCTCTTGGAGATTACTCTTAATTCAAATGACACCTAGCGATGTATAGGCCTACTAATATTTTGCTTTGGGCAACTATATTCAGGTTTGTTTATACTATAATACCAAAAGACGGTCTTGGTAATTAATGATTTTCTTATTTCGGCTTCTTCTTTATTTTTCATAGTAACCAGCATGGGACTGTGGCGCTATAGTTGCATTATTGCCTGATAACACTTAGTGACCAATAAAATATGCATGTGTCTGTAGCATCGACAACATAGTGTGATTGGGAGGTAGTCTTTTCTCGTGGGTGGCTGCTGAGCATTTTTATTGCGTGGTCATTAGTTTATTGTTGATGATGTTGTAGTTTATATGGCATCAACATAAATTGAATACGAAGAAAGATGTGCACAGAAACAATAGGCCTATATTTATTTTCATATTTTAATAATAATGATGTTTCTACGATATATCCTATTAGTCATTTTTTAAATGTATACACCCTTTACATATATAATTTTTATAATTATATTACACGTTTAGTCCTGTTTTTTTTTGTAGACCATTGAAATCAAAGCGCTACAATTTAACATGATATAGATCACGTGACAGCTCTGTCAATGGATAGTCTTAGAAATATTGCTTATACAGTATACATATTACAATTGTAGTAACCATTGATTAGCATATTTTGAGTAAATGATTATTTATGATTATTTAAAGGGTCAATACATATAGGCCTAGTAGTGAACCCCGTATTTGTTAATTTTGTTATAATTATTCGCAAAATATTTTCAAGTGGCATAAGTAGTATGATTTAAGTTCTTAATCATTGGGATAATTACCTCGAGTTGAAAAAAATAATACATCCCGCCTTTTACATTTACGGCATTAAGGGGGGGGGGGGGGTTGCGCAAGATGTGTTATTTGCGCAAGATGTGTTATTTGGGATTTAAAGGGTTATTACATATATTAATGAGCCCTATATTATTATTTTCACATAACATCTTCTAGTAACATGACTAGTGTTTAATTCTTGTATATAATGCATACCTGGAGTAAATCAAATGTGACCTGCTACGCGAAAAAGACCGTCAAGTCCAAATTGATTTTCATTGTTAATATGATATATAGCCGTGTCCTTTCTGTGTGGATAACTGAAAGAATTTTTATAACTTTTTGTTTTATAACATTTTTGGGCCCGGCCTGCGGCCGGTAGTCTATTAAGTTTATTTTGCCTGAGTTTGTGTCCTATTTAGGGGAAAGACAGGTGCTGTGTGTGGAAAACGGTTGACATTTCTGTACACCAGTCCCTAAGAGCATGTCCAATATAACGTTTGAGGTCCCTAGGTCAAGTACTTTCGTCTTTAAAAAGTGTTCAGAAAAAGTATACGTTCACGATTAAATATAGTGATTAGAGCTTAGGATTTTGGTTGGAATAATCTTTGCCCAGCGTCGCAGACAGTGGCCCAGCATTACATCTGCATTGTGCCTATGAATCGTGTTATCTGTTGTTTCTGGCGCTGGGATGTGAGCATAACCCGTATAGTAACCGGCATGCAGCAGTCATAAAATACGATACAATCACCCAATGCTGTTTCAATGTCGGGCCAGCGTCGAAGACTGTGGGTCAACATTGAAACAGCATTGGGTGAATGCCACGTGTTTGCGCTAGGTATACAGCAGACCCAGCGATGGTGGTGGAAGGAATACACGTTAAAGATATATTTTAACTTGTCTTCTTGGTTCTTTCTTTAATTATATCAGACAATTTACTAATGAAAAATCTCTGATCATATCCTGAACATTTAGGATTCTGGCCCATGAGGAAGACCAATAAACTGTTATGTTTAGAAAATTTTACGCCAATTTTTTGTCTATAGCACTCGAACAGAATAAAGCCGGGCCTCGGAGTTTTAGAACTCTTGTTCTAGTTAATATTTTAAAATTAGCTATGTAATCATTAAATTTAATTGACGTCATAAATAATTGTAATAAAGCCGCGGGGAGGTACCTTCTCGCATATACATCCCTTCAGGAAGTTTAATTTACAGCTTAAAATTCAAGGGGAAGGCCTACATAATTATGTTTGATGACCCAGTATTTTTTCTGTCCCAATATTTCCAGTGTAAACAAGCAGATAATAAATAAGTACATAATAAGGTGTCTAAAAAATAATGTCCACAAAAATCCCGTCCCAGGGGGGGGGGGGGGGAGGTAGTGTTTTCGTGTTTGGTTTTCGATCATATACACGTAGCATGCAAGACGTTTTATTTGGGATTTAAAGGGTTATTAGATATATTAATGAACCCCATGCCAGATAGTTTCTCAAATATCTAAGCACCCGCTTATTTTCTTTCTGGCTACGCCACATAAACTTAAATTTACCCCAAGTGTTGTTAAATGAAAACTGATTTTGTACGTGACAGTAGGCCTATACCTACAACATAAAATAGTCAATTGTTTGGCCTAAAGTTAACGGAAGCTGAATAAATTACGATCTGAACACCCAACTGTAGCAATGACCTTAATTCTCTGGTAGGCATATCCTTGTGCTTATTATTATCCTATAGGAGCTCATCCTTGTGATAATACACCTAAAGTTGTCGTGACTATAGGCCTACACGGGCTTACTAACTTTGCATATTTACAGCATGCACCACCCCCTTTTAAAAAAACATCTTTGTCCCACCCCCTCGAGGAATGGTGGTAATAGTAATAATATAATGGTCATTACTCAAGGAATTAAAACGGCATTTTAATAAAGCACATGCGTCGCTGTGCTTCACATAACTAATATTTACATTGCGGTAGACTCCACTCCTGTGGACATTGACGATGTTGCGCATACTCTCAGCTGACTTTACACTCAGAATTGCATTTAGAAAATTGTTCCGACGCCTATCATGGAGTGTTAAGCACGAGTAGCCTACTTCTATGGATATCCACCCTGAAGAGTCACACCTTTGCAATCATCCCTTTCACCGCCAAAATAATCAGTTGAAATTTTCACCCACTTGAAGTTGTGTCTCATTGGAATTATTCAGATTTGACATTGACAAAGTGGAGGTCAACGATTCAGAAATCTTGCTGAATGGTGTCATGTTTAACAGGGCCCGTCGGCGACGGAAATAGGCCATCGTTTAAAAGTGAAAATCATTTGAAAAAATGACCACTAGTCTTGTCATTTAAAATTTAATCTAATTTACAGTAATGGTCTAGATAGCTATCTGGCATGGCTTTCCAAATATTACGCATAAGTCTTAATGAGTAGGCCATTTTTAAAATTAAGCGTGGTCAGTTTTTTTAGAGCTCACCCTCCCAAAAACCGCACATTTTGTTCAATAGTAGTGGTCTGGTAGGCTACGGTTTTCCAGATGTTACACATATTATAGTCAAAAATGGTCGCAAGACGGTAATTTAAAATTTTATGGAGAAAACATTTTTCCCTTATATATATTTTTATTATTATATATAATAAGGCCGCACATTTTGTTTTATAATAATGGTCTAGTCATTTGACACGGTTTTCCAAATAGTATGCATAATAAAGTCAAACAATGACCACAAGTCCGCCATTTAAAAATTTACTGAGTTAATTTTTTTTAGGGCGCACCCCCCCCCCCCCCTGTGAAACCGCACCCCCTAGTGGACGTTAGATATTAAATCCTGGGTGCCCCACCTAGGATTACCACATACTTTTTGGAGCTCAAGACAAAAAGCGAAAGGCCTACTTCTGGGGCACTTTCGAAGCCCACATCTACAATGCAATGTAGGACTACCGGTACCCTCTAACCCAGAGACTTCTGGTAACTGCTATTGCCATCCCGAAAGGAAAGGTTTGTCAATGAGCACCATTGTCAGCTGCTGGACGATTTTAAATGTCATACTGTGGGGTTGGCGGCTAGGGAAATCAAAGGACAGCATTTGGGCTGATTCTGATCCCCATCATGCGCAGCAAGCAGCTCATCAAAGGTGGTAATTAAATAGTGCGGGAAAGGAAGAACGAGTTCCAACGTCATCATCGTACTCGTGTCTCAAAGGACTCTCTGCAATAAGGCAGAATTGTAGAACCAGATCGCCTTCAGGGATCGACAGTGACATACAAGATGTCATCACCATGGATACCAACTGATCTCTCAAAACGACACAGTAACAAATGCCTTATAATTAATATAGGTCTATTTCAACATAACAGTTTGTTCACAATTTCAGGTCAGAAAATATACAACTCATAAAATCAACATAAGCATTACATGCATTACTTGTCAGCATCATTTAAAAAATGTGGTAGGCCTAATGAAAATGATATAATGGTAACACATCATTTCGAATGATGAAACTATAGGCATATAACAGAAAATAACACTAAGAAAGAGAATAAATGTTACGTGTAGGTCTATTCAACGTGAGTCAAGTGTTATTAAAATGTTAGATATCACCGAATGTGACATAGTTGCATTTATAAAATGAGATACTGTTTTTACACTTGCAAATTTATTCTATCAACCATAAAACGTATTTGCAACAGGCTGAACATTTTAATGATAATATATTACTAGGTACGAAATATTGCACATAAAAATGAGTATGTAGCCTATACATGTGAAATAACCATATTATGTTGAGCGTACATAAAACTATTTTTTAAAGCTAATTAATATAGGCCTACTTTTAAATGCAGATCAATTCATTCATTTATTGTAGGCCCTATGTACAGAGGATGGTCACTAACAATATAATCTGATAATGGGTAAAATTACATCAGCAATATTGACAAATTAATTGCTGAGCCACAGAGCAAATATAATTGTCAGTCAGGCGTGCGGGTCTATAAATCTTACAGCCTCTAAAAAAGTCTGCAGGTGACAGGCCGCGGACCGTCACAAGTGGTCCGAGTGGTCACTGCCTGAGCTGGAGTAGCCCTGATTATTTTCAAATTATAACAAACGACGAAATCCCGCCGACCTTAACATGGAGTGGTCGTAATACTTCTGTATGTTTTTCAAATCGAATGCTGTTTTAATAATTAAATCTTGTTTGAACAGTCTGATTGATTGAATTCTTCACTCACAGATGTCGCTCATTTATATGGATTCACTACCAGTTAAGAACCTGCTCCCATTCGGTTTGAAACCATATCGTAGTATTACTGATTTTGTTTGCCGACAGTCGTTGGTGTCTGTGACATCATGGTGGAATACCCACGGCCCTCACAGTGTTTGTGGGCACGTTTGTCCCACGAATGATACTACCCCTTTGATAGGTGATACATACTTCCATAAGTAGCTAAGTTGATAATATATATTCTCAACTAATATTTTTTATTTGATTACGTGTTATGTTATCTGATTCCATGAAAGCAAGGTACCTTTGATATGTTGGGATGCTATCATTACCCCTTTTCGCTGCAATGACTTTACTGATTGGGACTATAAGAAATAAACTTGTTACTTGTCATAAAGTGCACCAACCTTCATTATAATCAGGTAATGTTGGTATTATAAATATGTATAAGTATTAGGTATGTACACGTATTTCGGGTACTACATGTATAGGCCTATTCTTTATTTGCAAATAAAACTTTACAGCTCAGCCCGATAAAAATAAATCTACATGATATGTAGATTATTGTGTTTTGTGAAGGGTGGTTGTACATGGGAGAAAGGATTCGAATAAAATATCTATACAGTGGAAATGGTGAGATTTTATATAACAAAATATATAACAAGGGACGTTTTTGCTATAATATATATTTGCATTTCACAAAAATGGGATTTATTGACGAGGCAGACAATTTGTTGACCGTTTGCACTAATTATTATAACCAGTAATATTCAGCTCGGTATGAAAGGGTG
The DNA here is from genome assembly GCA_964017125.1 of Flabesymbios commensalis. NCBI lineage: Eukaryota > Metazoa > Annelida > Polychaeta > Terebellida > Flabelligeridae > Flabesymbios > Flabesymbios commensalis. Next base: position 48,133,920 of record OZ024906.1, read on the forward strand.
GTAGGCCTATACCATGCATTAGTGGATTCAACCCTCCGTTTAATCCGCTACATATTATTGGGAATCTTGGTTTCTTTCTGTGTATTCTCCTCTTTGCTGTAGCCATTTATCACAGATGTTTTTCACTGCTATTTGACCAGCGCTGTCTGCGCGCCTTGATATCCGCTTAACGTCGTCCACCCGACCAGCTTTCACACAAATCAGATACGCTGAACGTAATTTACCACACAAGATATAAGCGTTCACCTGTAACAAGCAGCACAGAGATATAATAACACATATTGGTATTTACATTCTCTACCGTGGTAAACTCGATAGCGTGGTAAAGTGGAAGAAACAATGAATATTTGTATATGAAATAACTATACCCCTTTAACCCTTGTGCTGCTGAATTGCCTTTCATTTTTCATTCATTTGAAGCTGGAATTGCTAACGCAATTTCCAGCTTCAAAATGACGAAAAATATTTAGATTTATGAAAAATAGATATCTCCAATATTGAAGTATTGGATTAACTAGGCTTCTATCTACCAACAAATATTTTATCAAATTAAGTGATATTTATATTGATCTAAAACATGCTTGAAACTGATTATATACGGGAATTAATCAGGTGATTTGAAAAAAATGATATCATAACATTGATCATTGACGATTATACTGATATTTCTATTTATTAAACATGTGTTGTTACCGGTCGTGAAAATATCATTTATTATGAACGTAGCCAAAGTGTTATTAAGCTTAGGGCAGCTTATCATTGAGCAATTATTGGTTTAATCACGTGACCATGTATTATTAATACATTAAATACACGGCAAGGCCTAACCTTACAAAAACTACAAAGCATATGGAATCCTCCTACTCAGGCTTTATTTAAGCTCTGATTTCGAGACCACTAAAAATATTAACTCACGGTTGATTTAATCTTGTTTCTTGTGACAGAATCACTGTTTAAAAACACATTTTGACGACAGATTTTATCATAAGTGCCTTAAACGACATTTCAAATGGAGCTCTAGTGTAGTGTTGTTGAGCCAGCTAGTCTATGTTGATCTGTTATCTGGATGTTGCCGTGGCCTAACGCTACGTACGTCACTCGTAGGCATGTTGTGCAGGTGTGCACTTCATGACACATACGTGTAGGCCTATATATCGTCTAGACACGGTCCTACAGATCAGCCACTAAACTTTCCCTCTCCGACTGACCCCATTTTTAGACTATAGGCATATACCTCAACTGCGCTGGACAGGCCTATCTACTAGTCAAAGCCTATATGCCTATACAGATCATTAGAAATAGCAAGCACGACAATCATAGAAGCCACAGGATAAATTGTTATGTTTTGGAGACGATGAAGAATTGAGAGGTAATGTAGCCTATCTGTCATGGCTGTTCATATGTTTAAGCGTCTCTTGCTGTTACTGCTCTGACCGTTACGATACTCAGACAACGTTGTATTATTAGATAATGTTGTCACCCAAATCCATATAATTATCAGCCTCTTGAAGTTGTGGATCGCTGTTGCAAGACACAATTTCAAGCAATTGAAAATATAAATTGAATATCTAGATCAGTGTTCTGAGGGTTAAAGGTGATAACAGCGACGCAGATAAGGGTTAAGCCAGTAACATGACTAGAGAGAAATGTGTATGCAGGAAATATGTGTGGAATTGTGTAAAAAAACTTGAAATCTTCAAATATCCGAAAAGTTCGGTGTAAATTAAAACACTTGGTGTATAGCCATAACAAAAAGACTAAGCCTAGTAAACTATTTTTTCAATACACTGATTTCATCAAAACAGTAATTTTGTTTTGTTCTGTTATTAGATGTCATGAAAAAATTAAACTACCTTATTCGTTTCTGATTTGATTAACCTGATGAGAGACTCTGCTTCTTTACTCTGAAATAACAACAAATACAATGAATGAAACATACAACAGAGACAGGATATAATATATAAAACACATTTCACCCACTACACTGTATTTGAAGGAAACAGTGCATTTTTTACCCTATCAGTGAGGGGACCGTCTTTATTTGTCAGAATCTACAGACGTCAGATTCTAATGTATAAAGACAATCCATGCACTGAAAGAATTAAAGCGACTCAATCAGGCTAAAATCATAAAAAAATCAGTGATTTTATTTTGGCTTCTTAATATGACCATATGATGTAAACATCTTCCATTGACTAGAACTGAAAATTTTTTGTGCTGCACATTTACCAGTTGGGCTAGATATAGAGACAAAATTCCCGATTTCTTATTTTGGACATGCATGATTGAGTCGCTTTAAATATTTATATAGGTATTCAAATGAATCAGAAAGAGCTAACAAAAATATTTATGATGATTTCAAATTGAAATGAGCCATTTGATCTCCATGATTAAAAAATAATTCAGTGTAGTAGGTCTAAATGTTAAAAGTAATTAATAAATAACCTAAATCGAAAATGTCATTACCCATTATTAATCAAACCATTTGGATATTCAATTTCATATATCGTCCCCCTGGATATGAAAGGGTGTATCTGACACTTTGTAAAGTGGCGGATACACCCTTTCATATCCAAGGGGACGATATATTACAAAATTGGGAATTTCCATTCAATGTGAGGTGGGAATTGCATTTGTAATTCGAATCTCAAATCGAATAAAAATATGATGAAATTTCTAGTCATTTCTGATCATTAAATACAGTATATTTAAACAATTTTTTGGATGTCTACTTAGTCTACTTAGCATAATGTCAGTATTTATTATACATGTATTTAATATAAAAAAATCCTCAGTCATTTAAAAACATCTATTACAAGAAACCAAGCTTTGCTGGCATGTCTGCCACAACAATGAGCCAGGTGTTACAGCCGGTCCATTCCTGGTAACAGTTTACTGCATTCCATGGTCTACAAACCATACAGTTCTATTTACATGGCAGTATGTAAAGTTCGAAAATCAAATAATTCTTGTTTTTCGTGCTTTAGTGATTGTCGGTTTCATTCTATGAAAGTAGTTTCACTAACTACCACTATTTAAAATATAACTTTGCTAAGAAAATCAACTTAAAGCATCATCTGAAGACAGAAATTTTAAAACTCAATGTAACTTGTAGTGTAAAATCTGACCTCTCCAGTTTGATCGGCAATTACTCTGACACAGGCAGCTATCACCTCATCTGATACAGCTTCTGATGAAATACCGGAATCTTTAATACAGCCGAGTAGCTGTCTGATACTAGCATACTGCAGTTGTCTGGCACACTGACGCCCTACCAGTGTATATATAAAAGAAGCGTCAAGTTTGAAATCCTGCAATAACAAATGAACATAGATAACATAAGGTTCTGTGCATATTACATGATAAAAAAACAAGTTCACACCCTAGCGCTGTCTCAATGCTGGGTCAGCATCCGAGACTCTCTCAACATTTAGAAAGAATTGGGCCAATACAGTTTTTAAAAATTCTCACCTGAATAATTCTGAAAGTCAATCCAAATCCATCATTCACATTATTTCCACTGAGAAGAATCTGGAAACAAAGAAAGACTGTTAATATCAATTATATATATGTACCCATGATATTATCATGATTATAACCAGTTTACAGAATTGAATGTAACATCAACACAGTATATTCTAGGTGTATCTACGTGACATATTTATTAGATTCATTGGGTATATTCCAAGCACTTTGTTTTCATTGGAAAATTGAATCTCAACCAACCCGTTTAAAAAAAACCATTTTGATAAAATATGTAATTTGTATAAGATCTTAAGACTCATAAAAATCCTCTCAACTTAAATCAGCACAAAAATTTGAATTTATGCCTATTCGAGTGCCTGTTTTCGTCATTGACGCTTTTTCGTCAAAAAGGTCAAAGGTCATTCAACAAAAATTTGACAGTGAATTTTTCCGTCTCCTTTCGTCGACGACAGGAAAAAATCAAACAGCCAATCGAGTAGGATAATAACAAAACGAAAAAACGTGGACGACGAGAACAGCCACTCGAATGGGCCTATTTATATAGATGGATTGTCTTAAATTTTAACTATAGATAAATCACTCAGAATAGAGGTACATGTATTACATGTGATCAGTTTTTTATCCGGCGTTTCCAGCATGGGAATTTTGCCCGCACAAAATTTAACTAGTACGATGCGTGTTTGAGCTGCCATGACATTGCCTTCAACTATCAGACATATACATGTATGACATAAGTTAGGAAAGGTGTGCACATGTAGCATATCATAAGCATTGTTGAAACATTGGACTGTGTTTCCTCCGTTTTTCCCCAAATGCTAAACCCTGATAGACTGTGTTGTCCCTAAGCAAATTTTTTTAAACAATTTTCTCTGTCTCTCTGTGTCCGTCGGTACCATGTTTGCTATTATAGTTGGAATAAACTATCATTTATTTAACTAAGTTGATTTTTATTAAGAAATTAAAATATACTGTTTTCAAATGCATTGCATTATTTAGACTTTTGTCTTCTAAAAACAGCAATTTAAAGTGCTCTAAATTTTTTTTTATATACCATTAATGGTTGTACATGTAGTAGTAGTACCCTTAAAATAACAGGTCTTAACTAGAAAGGTGTATCAACGCAGGCGTTGATGACTATGCCACCGTTGACTCCGGACGGACAGACAGACGGACGGACAGATGGACGGACAACCTGACTACATAATGCCTGCGGCCGGAGGCATTATGTAGTCGGGTTGTCCGTCCATCTGTGTTGTGTTTGCTGGGTAGTGCTTGGTTGTGGGATGCCCTTTTAAATCCTGGATAGCACACATTGGCAGTCATTTCATAATTCTCCAATATGGTCGCTAGGAGAAAAAAATGTTTGTCTGTTGGTAGATTCTAAAATAGTATGATCATGTTATCTTATTATAAAATTATCAAAATTTGGCAATTAGGCGAACATTTTTTTATTTAGCCTCCCTACTACATGTATAACATGTTGGCATACCCTTAGTTGGAGTTACCTCCTCACACAACTCATGGGGGCAATGACAAAAAGCCATGGGATAACGTCCTCCTGACAACTACACCATATGACCCTTTCCCAGCAAACACGACACGATGACCCAATGCTGGTTTAATGTTGGCCCAGCGTTAAGCCAAAATTGGTCAACATTAGACCAGCGTTTGGTCAACTTATTGTGTTTGCTGGGTAGGCATTATACTCCTGTTTGAATATGTCAAGATATTTAGATTGGGCATGACTAGATTATAGATTCAGCTGCAAGTGTACTTACCAGGCTGGCAACTTGACTTCTCAGTCTGCTACCACCAAAGAGTGTTGGGAAGACAGCCTCTTTCTGTGTGGTGGGTGACTTGACTATTCCTGTCGGAGAAACAGTTTTTGTTTCGTCATGTGTGTGAGTTTGACTGGGACTTGGTCCTCTAGTTGATGAGCCAGTGGGCGGAGAGTCATTCCACAGACCACCAGAATTCCAAGATTCCTGTTTCATCTCAAAATTGTCATGGTAACGGTTTAGGAATTTGGTGACTTCGATCTGCAGATCAATTGTGTGCATATATCTGCCAACAGAAACAAAAAAAACACATAATATATATGAGCGACTGCTATAAATGTAACGCAATCACAATGATTGAAAAAAATTACTTTGTTATATCTGCATTTCATTAGTGTATTGCTCTCCACTCCCTTCACATCCTCTGTTCGAAACATATGGACACAGTAACTCTCTATGTATGCAGCATGATTATGGTATATATAGTCACGATCCAAGTGGAGAATGACCTCGATTTACAATTCTGGAGTTGTCCTTCGAAATGATAAAACATTTACCACTAACTTTATTTTAACTGTCGCTGTTCTATAGAGTACGATATTTTATAGAGGTGAACTTAATATTTATTTCATATTATAATGTACATTTAAAAGCATAGTACAATTGTATTGTCACATGTGCCATATCAACATCTTTTTAATATGACAATGCTCAAAGCGCAATGATAATAATAACTTCCTTGAACAAAATTAAATGTAAATAATTATTCCTTGAATCTTTGTGTTGGTCCAGGTGTATGCATCACAAAATTCATGGTTGTATTTTCATCACTTCTATCTCCTCAGAAATAAATTGTATTAGAAACTTGTTACTAGAATAATTAGCTGTCACTAAAGATGACTATGTCCCCCGCCCGCAGTTTTGTCAGTAACAGGCAATTGGATACAAGAAAATTAAGAAGGCTTTTATGCCATTAACAATTATACTACAATTTATGTAAAAGGACATAACCCTAAAAGGCACATATACACCCTCTGAGGGATGTGTGTGCAACATGCAGGTTTCGAAGATATGATCTGGAAGTGAAAATGTGGACAGTTGAACGGCGACAGATGTTCATGGTGATGCCATATCACTCGTCTCCAACTTCGTCATAAAAAATTGGTCTAACCCCCCTTCAAAAAAAAAATCAAAAACAATTTCAGCTGCAAGACGCCAACAGTATTCAACTGGCAACTAAACAGATTATAGAGCATTTATTTAAATATTCTTAAGTGCAATTCTATGATGGGCATTTTAGTCATATTTTAACCTTTGTCCTGTTAGGCGTGTATATATATGTTTTTAAGTAAGTTTCAAACCAAAGCAAATGCCATTAAAATTGGTTTAAAAATTATGATGGATATTCATTAATAAAATCCTTCAGCATGAATGATATATTCATATAAAGATATTTTTCATAAAAGTAGAACTATTTCTCTTCATTTGAAGCTGGAAATTGTGTTAGCAAATTACAGCTTTAAAGATAGAGCAATAGTGTTAATCTACTGATCGTACAGTGAACTAAACTTACTTGGCTACTTCAGCTGGAGTCATGATTAGTTGAAAAACAACTTCTGTAGATGGTCTTCCCCATGTGGGTGGCCTTCCTGGACTGCTTCCTGGATGACCTGATACAACCCAAAGCTGTTCCTTGAGATATGCTTCCAAGTGGCGTTTTGCAGTGGTCAAATGAGGAATCCGATGATGTAAAACTAAATAACTATCCGCTCCCCTCAAGTAGAAATGTGTCACACATGTCATGGCAGCACGAATGTAGTCCTTTGAAATAAGAAAACACAATAAATTTGAATGTGACTATACATGTACTCTATGGTTGTATTTTTTATTATTAAGTGCTCATCATTGAAGAAATGTCAATTACACTTTTTCCTGTAGTAGGCTTACATTTGTACTAATGCTGCATGTGGATGTGTCAACTTGTAATTAATAATGTACATATAACGGAGATGCATAAAAAATCTACCTTCATGAAAAGTTGTGTTTGATACAGTGAATGCCAAAATCCACGCTTGTTTAGGAAGCGACATGAAGCTGTGAGGTATCCACTCCAGGAATTCAAATTTGAGTCCACAAATGTCATCTGTTCCTGCAAATTTACTAACTGGCCGCTTTCCAAGCACGGCAGTAGGATTCCTTCAAGATATACTTCTGGGCTAGATTGCTACAACCATAAATATTTTTCATTGCAAACAGAACAAAATCTCTGAATTTCACAAGTAAAGTCACTCACAATTATTTTTTTACTTACTTTGCGCAGCAGAAATTTATATGCTTATTAAATAATTAAACGTTGTTGGACACCACCTAAATTCAATTTGTTTTGAAAATATTGTGTAGCGATTCACAACCAAGCTCCACATTCATTGGGTTTTTCCTGTCATTGAAGTATTTCGCTAATCAATTTCAAGTTTGTTTGGAAACTGGCCAAAATTGTGTACCGGGTAGTTTTTCGCTATGCGATACTGAACAAATTGAACACAAATTGACATTTTCTTACCTTGCACTGTTTTTTTTGTCAAAACATTACATGACAGGGTATAACCAATTCTATGTATCATAACATTAAACAGGACTAAACTTAACAAATTAGACAAGAACATATCTTATGTAGTCTACCGCATTATTCTTGCATATTTTTCATTTATTTGAACAGATATTTACAAAAGAAATTGGCAGTTTTGGATGAATGAAGGATATTGATCCATTTAGAAGCTGAACTTATTATATATGAATAGGGAAGAATATCATTATTACAGATTATAATACATGTATCACTCTTATTATCATTTTAATTGTCAAGAGATAACTAATATATTGTAATAAATTACCTGCTGGTATTATTGTCTAAGATTGAACTGACACATAAGCACAATAGGGCTGGGTATTGTTACTGGTAATATATTGTAATTGTGTGTAATATATCCTGTGTGATACATGTTAGTATAGAAACAAAAATACATATAGGCTATACATGACCTACCTTTCCCAAAACATACTTCAATGCAGTGGATAGATACCCATGTCTATGATAAAATAGTAGCAACATGACAGGTGTTCCATATGTCTGTAGATAATAAACACATTCCTGCAGAATTGAGTCATTTAGACCTTTACTTCCAGTGGTCATCTAAAAAAGAGAATGTAACAAGTTCTCAATTAATTGGAAAGAGTTTGAGTGAATGAACACATAAGCTGCCTTTTGTTACTGACGCCTGTTATCCTTGTGCATCACAGGATAGCTTATATTATATTGACCCTTGGTGCAATTCCCACCTGACAGTGAATAACAATTACACAATTTTAAACACTACCAAGTGTAATATATCAAATTAAAGCATCTTGATTTAATGGACACGCTATAGCATTTTTCATCGAATCAATTCTATTCAAGAAATATCATAAGATAATACATATGCAGGTAAAGGTTTAATTGAGTATTTCCCTTCTGGTGGGGTGTGTTCAATAAATACAATAGTCAAAAGAGGATGCCAATACTGTCAAATGCTTCTACCCGTATGTAATACCGTATATTTCAGTGTATAACCCGCTACTTTTTACTCCTTGCAAGGCCTGGTGCGGGGTATATAACAAACGCGGGCTATACAATGTTGAAGTCCGAAATTGCAAGAGGATAATTTTTTTATAATTATGGTTTAATTTCTTCTGCTGTATATCGTGCCTAAATGCGTTGTTTTGTCATGTGTGTGGAACCCTAGCACCCGAAGGTTGATAAGAGCGTGATAATGGCATTAGGATCTCAGAGTACTTTTAGCCTACCAATTACATTATATAGTGCATAAGTTCGGATGGAAAGGAGGACTGGAACCTAGAAAGAACCAGAGTGTCAATGACACAGAAGCTCATCCTCAATTGAGGAAAGTTGATTACAAAATAAATTTCTGAAATCCGTGAGGCAGTTCTATGCACATGCACAAGCTCTTTCAAATAAACTAAACAAAATTGAAATCGGATACGAATTAAGGGAGGAGAAGCATTTCTTGTGAATTGTGGACAGAGTGCCCTAATTAGATCTTAATTAGGTCATAAGTTAATTAATACTCTATATGCACAGGTACAAGCTCTTTCAAACAAACCAAACAGAATGGAAATCGGATAAGAATTAAGGGAGGAGAAGCATTTCTTGTGAATTGTGGACAAAGTGCCCTAATTAGGTCTTAATTAGGTCATAAGTTAATTGACAATAAAAATTTCTGAAATCTGTGAGGAGGTTTAATGCACAGGCACAAGCTCTTTCAAACAAAGCAAACATAATTGAAATCGGATAAGAATTGAGGGGGGAGAAGCATTTCTTGTGAATTGAGGACAGAGTGCCTTAATTAGGTCTTAATTAGGCCATAAGTTAATTAATAATCTAAATTTCTGAAATCTGTGAGGACATTTAATTCACAGGCACAAGCTCTTTCAAACAAACCAAACAGAATTGAAATCAAATAAGAATTGAGGGAGAAAAAACATTTCTTGTGAATTCTGGACAGAGTGCCCTAATTAGGTCTTAATTAGGTCATAAGTTAATTAACAATTAAAATTTTTGTAATCTGTGAGGATGTTTAATGCACAGGCACGAGCTCTTTCAAACAAAATTGAAATCGGATAAGAACTGAGGGAGAAGCATTTCTTGTGAATTGTGGACAGACGACAGACAACAGACGACATACGCAACACGATGGCATAAGCTCATCTTAGGCCCAAAGGCCAGATTAGCTAAAAATCACTATTCTCCATACTAATTATTGGATAAAAATGTAAACCACCTTTATAGTCTCCAATATTTTAGAAAAAGCACACTCACCTTAGGTGGCAAAGCCAGTAAGTCTTTCATGGATCTCAGAGGGTTGAGCAATAAATCTGCCTATGAACAAAAATATAACAGTTAAAAGCTTAACACCAGACTACCATTTGATATCGGTAAATCTGACTTAATTTATTTCATTCTTTGTTTCAGAATTTAAGTAATTTTAATTCTACAGTTAAAACTACAATCAATAGACTGATTATATGTGTGAGTTAGCCCTGAAAGGATGCTGCGGGGTAATAAAATTGATACATTATCCCATCCTGATACCAGGGCTTTTCCATAAATTACTCATAGATGATTTATTGAAGGAATGCCTACAGAGTATGCTTCAACTAAGCAAGGAAGGAACCTGCTTGTATTAGAGCTGTCTTACTCTTCATAGTTGGGAAGTATCTGCACATCAAGTACAGTAATTATCTGTTATACACGAATCGTTACTACACGAATCGGATATAGCACAATGCAACCATGGATCCCAAAATTTTACACTATCTTTTATAACCACTTTCCCGGAAAAATCATGTTATAAATATTTCAACATCCGATTGAGCATGAAATTTTCAGCTAACTTGACATGTTAATCTAGAGCTGATAATTTCATGCAAATTAAACAATTTTTTTTACCTATTACGCAAGTTTACCTTCAAGAAAAAACCTTTTATTGCTGAATGGAAGACAAAAAACAAACAATTTCAACATCATCATTGTGAAGGTTGGTGTGAATTGATAACACAATTCCCACATGGATATTATTAGTATCACATCCAATACACATGTATTAGTATCACATGGGCTTTATTAGTGGCACATTGGTATTATAAATACACATTTGTCAGTACATTGTATCACATAGGTATTTTATAAAATCAGGTCATTTTTCTTCACCTTCTCAAAAGCAAGCTTAGAACACTCTTACTTTGATGGATTAAACTGTGAAAATGGTTAACCCTTTGCCTGCTAATCACGACAATAGTCATTTTTAATCGTTTTTATTAGCAGATTAAATCACTGTTATTGGGAACGAAATGTGTGTTTATAAATCACGGTTTGTAAATGGTCTCAAATTATGAGCAAATATGAGTAATTTTCAAGCACTTGAGGTTGTGAATCGCGGTAGAGAGACACAACCTCGAGTGGTTGTAAATTCAAATAAATTAACATAGCAGGATAAGAGCTAAACTGCTTTGAGAGAGCTAATCTCACAATAGGAAACATGAGAAAGGTAATTAGCTATATTCACATTTCCAGTATCAACAGTAGCAACGTTTTTCTCCAGTGTGGTTATGATCTCTCCTACTACTTTGTTTGTATAGCCTGTGGTATCTGATCCCGCCTGAAAACAAACTGACAAAACTTATCCAAAATTGGGATTTCAAAGATGTTTTTATTTAGTAAAGATCTATAAAATAATACCCAGTAGTTGGAAAAAAATGACACTAAGTAATCCAGTACAGGTTCAGAGTAATAAGATGAGAACGAGATGATATTTTGACAATTTATCAAGCAATCTGCCAAATCACGTTGAGAACAAGTATAAAATATAATAAAATAAATATCACATTAAATTACATTAAGTTTCACACTTGCCCCATTTAATTACCTTCAGGCATTTTGAATACTTCTCCCTGGCAGCACTATAATGACCTGCACGTAGACAAGCATGCCCCCACGCTGCCCAAACACCCACTGCTGGTAGACCACATTTTGTAGACAAATCTACTGCCAGAAGCCATCTCTCTTCTTTCAATAAACAATCTCTTAATCTCCTACAAGATTGGTATTCAACAACATGAGTTCATGCACACTTTTTAAAAATAATTCAATAGATATACAAAAAATATTTTTAAAGATCATAGAGCACATACCGCTATATCTTAATTGAAGAATAGTGATGTGTGATTTTGTTTACCATTGACTGATGAATCAGAGTAACCTATATTGACAGAAACTCTTAGGAAACAGAAAAAGTGACCCTAGAAGACAGGTGGCCATTTGTGAAAGGTGAAAAAGGTACTTTAGAAAATGACCAAGGGCCTCCCATAGGAGGTTGCCAGCCCATTTTTGTTCATAGCAGGTTTTACTGAACTCACAAAGTACTCACATAACAGAACATAAAAGTTGTGTCTAATATAAATTACCAAATGGTACAGCAACACATCACATATAAGATATTCTTCACTTTGGAAGTAAGTCATACATATATTATCCACACCTGAGGACATCCATCTTTGTAAGTTGTTGTACAGATGGTATGTAGTTACATCCATTGGTAACTAGTGTATTCAGCAGACTTATACGATCCATGTATATCTCACATTGGCTGACACCGGCCTGATCCCCTGCTGTCATCAACTTCACCTTAGCATTCAGTAGAAGGCTTTTCAGCATACTGCAATGATTAAAGAAGTGAAAAGTTTGCAAATCATTTCATTCCCAATAACTGTGATTTAACCAAATACTAAAACAGATTAAAAACGATTATACTTGTGCTCAGTGCTTAAATTCTATTACAATATTTTGTTCAAGAAAACGGGTTGAGAAGGACACACTTCTTTTTCAGATATTTTGCAGACAACTGAAAATTTGTGTGGACAACCAAAATCTCTAAGAAGGTTGTACACAGGACAACCCTTTTAAATTGGCTTGCTTCACCACCACTGCCCTCTTTAGAGGGCAGAGAGCCACCATGACCACGTGTTATTGTTTGCAATAGCCACATGTTATTGGCACCCTTTTGACTCTGGCTGACGAGAAGTGAACTAATCAGTAACTTCACTTAGAAATGATATGAACTAATTTGATTATGACTTAATTTGGCAAATCTGATTAACTTCAGTCACTTGGAGTTGTGGATCGTGGTACATGTAGCGAGCCACAATTTCAAGTGACGGAAAATTTAACTTGAATAGTTCAAAATTCTAGGGGTCAAATAGTGAATAACATGTAAAAAAAACTCTACTCGTCACTAGCACTAGATTAAAACATCCTCCTGAGACTATTTGTATCAAGAGATGCTACTAAAGTAAAAACTGTGTCAATCCCTTCACACACTTACTGTGACACAAGAAAAATTTTGTGGACTATAACCTTGAAATATAAATTTAACATAATTACCGGACTATACCACGCTACTTTTTTTTTTGAGCTCCTGAGCGGTATGGAACACGTGCGCGATATGTGCGACTAGATCACTGATTAACCTGTCTGACATGTCTGATCGCTCAGGCGAGAGCATTGAGCTGTGAAAGGTCAGTGGTTTTGTCATCGCGTTGGCGCTGTTATAATTCATGCCGGGAGTGTTGACACGTGAATGAACACGGCTCATTAGGCAGGGAAAAGTACGAGTGGTCTAGTTATGTCATTTTACTTCCCAGCTAACAATAGGCATTGTTTTGATGTTGTGCCGACATCGAAAACGGCGGAGCAACAATAGAACAACATTGGGTCAATGCCATGTTTGCTGGGTTGTCATTGTTACTCTCTGTCAGAAGAATTAACAATAAATGATAACTGACACGCAGACATTGTACAATACATCATTATAAACATGTTAGGGGGTTTTTAGCGGCCGATAGTATGTCATGATGACTGATAAAGATCTACCTGTTAGCGTGTAATACAGATACATGCATACAGATACATGCATGTCTGCAAACTGCACATCTACATGTATGCATCGCCTATATATATGCGCATACACCACACGGGACGATACCACATGCTTCACTGGCGCGCCACCGGCGGGAGTCTAGATGACATTCTCGGGCTTGCAGTTTTGAAATTTCGTCGACTATTTGAAATTTATTTGTTACATTTTTATACCGGTATTAACGTAGGCCTATATTTTACCCACTCATTTCCATCAATGTTCATTCTGTATATCCTCGTGCTCACATAAAAACATTTAAAGATGATATTCACTGGTAAATTATTTGCAGGTTAACCACAGCCCGTGGCTGTAAAATGTCACACCGTCAGTGAAGCAATTACCTGATTACCGTCTGGCGAGTGGGACTGGGGGTATGTGTGTACTGGCTATCCACAACTAGCTAGTTCCCACGTGGCTGAATGACGGTTCCTGAAGTACAGAAACGTGTGTATATATTCGTGTTAAATTATGAACCGCCACACGTTTAACTAAACATTAAAGTATTAATTGTTAATTATTATTATATATTATAATAATACTAAACACAATCTAATATATCTGGGACCCGAGCCATCACAAATCAATCTCACTAACATAACATTAGCATTGACGACTGCCGTGTCACGGCGATATTTTGAACTGCGCGGTAAATAATGAGTGCGCGATATGTAAGGCTTAAGCACCAAGAAGGCCTATTTGGACCTTCTGCGCGGTATAGACCAGTGCGCGGTATAGTCCAGCCATTATGGTACATGGCCATCTAGAATTTTCTCCAGAAACTATTAGACTACATGTCCTTCTTTACTTGGATAAAATAGTATTTTATTTACATGTAAATCCTTATATGAATACAATTATTACTTAGATGTGTAAACATCTTTGTGTAAATTAAGGTGTTGTACTATACAGCATATTTTTTTTGATAGCTGTGAAATGAGGGTTTCGGGTACCTGTGTTACAAATGTATCTGAGAGATAACAAATTTGCATGGATGACCTGAGCAACAAGGGTAAAACTACATGCTCTGATGATTAGTCGAGACTATATTCCGGTGAACTAGAGCCCATGCGGACATCATGAGAAGAATTTGGAGACAGCATTATTCTAATAGGAAATTTTGCGTAGATTTCGGAAATCACCGTCTCCATGCCGAAATATTGTCCGTTCATTAACCACTTTCAAAATGGCTGCCATGAGGTTACCATACCAAATTATAATCTAAATAAACGGCCTAAAATTCCATTCAAACCCTCTAATATCACTAATCTATGGATGCACAATTCATTGCCGGCATTATTTTTGCTTTATGGCTCATATAAATTGTCCAAATTCAAAATGGCCGACAAAATGACTGCCAAATCATGTTTTATCATAACCTGTGTTTTAGTGCAGCGGATTTCAGTAATATTTTGGAAGAATCGTTCACATTGTGTTAAAAGCTCAAAATTTGGTACAGAGCTGCACTAGAGTATACTGATCCATATGGGAAGGGGAACCACCTTGTAGCTGCACTGTAGGAGCTGTGTTCAGGGCATTTTTAACCACCCCCTTACTTTTTTAATTAATTCAAGTAATTATTTTAAAAAAAATGTATGTTTCACCAGAAATGTCCACAGAACTGTTTATTGATGCTTTTAGCAGTTTATGTAATCAGAACAGGGGCGAAATCATAGTGCAGGGGACTCACACCCTCTTTTTCTACAAATTATTATATAAAGTACCCTAGATCGAGTAAAATGGTTCAAAATGTGATAAAAGAACCAACTTTTCCACAAGGCTGCACAATGGTATACTAATTTATATTGGAAGGGGAGTCACTAGTAACTGTAACATAAAGGCTACAACAAATTATTATAATAAGTACCCTAAATTGAGTAAAATGGTTCCTAATGTGATAATAGTTGCACAAATGTACACTAGTCCATACTGGAAGGAGAACCAATTTGTAGCGGTAGTGTAAGGGCTTCCATCAGGCCATTTTAGCCACAATTTTTTTCAAACAAATAGAGTAATTAATAAACAAAATTAAAAGACTACATAAGTCCAGGAGCTCCCGCGACGAATTAGAATTTGATTTAAGCAATTTTGTGTAGGGTTTTTAATGTTGTCCTAAGCTAGGTCAACAAGACGCAAGACAACTAGGTCTAAGAAGCCCAGTCTAAGAGTAAGATAAGAACTAGACAGTCTGTCAGAGATTGCAAACCTCCATTGAAATTATTGATCCTAATCAGTATCCCAGTAATGGTCTACCTATCTGGCACGGTTTACCCGATATCAGGCCAATCGAGGTAACTAATAGCTGATTTACGGTCATTTTGAGTTCGATATAAATTAGTCAAAAACTTAGGGTGCATCCTCCCCCGAAACCTCAAATTTTGTTTTATAGTAATGGACTAACATCTAACACAGTTTGCAAAATATTGTGCATGTGAAAGTAAATAATGGCCGATAGGGGGCCATTTTGAATTTGATCGAGTCAGAATTTTTCAAGATGCATCCTCAGCTGAAATCTCACATTTCATTCTATAGTAATCGTCTAGCTATCTAGCACGGTTTACCAAATATCGGCCATGTGGAAGTGAATAATGGCCTAAAGGCGGCCATTTTGAATTTGATCAAGTCGAAATTTTCCAAGATGCATCCTCAGCTGAAATCTCACATTCATTCTATAGTAATGGTCTATAAGTGAATAATGGCCGATAGGCGGCCATTTTGAATTTGATCTAGTCATTTTTTTTCAAGATGCATCCTCTCTTGTAATCTCACATTTTGTTTTATAGTAATAGTCCAGCTATCTAACACAGTTTACCAAATATCAGCAATGTGAAAGTAAATAGTGGCGATAGGCGGCCATTTTGAATTCGATTGAGTCGAAAGTTTTTGAAAGGCATCCTCTCTCGAAATGTCACATTTTGTTTTATAGTAATGGTCTAGCTATCTAGCACGGTTTACCTGATATCAAGCCTATCGAGGTAAATAATGCTGATTGTCGGCCATTTTGAATTCGTAAGTTAAAAATTTTCAGGGTGCATCCTCTGCATGACGGTTCCTGAAGTACAGAAACGTGTGTATATATTCGTGTTAAATTATGAACCGCCACACGTTTAACTAAACATTAAAGTATTAATTGTTAATTATTATTATATATTATAATAATACTAAACACAATCTAATATATCTGGGACCCGAGCCATCACAAATCAATCTCACTAACATAACATTAGCATTGACGACTGCCGTGTCACGGCGATATTTTGAACTGCGCGGTAAATAATGAGTGCGCGATATGTAAGGCTTAAGCACCAAGAAGGCCTATTTGGACCTTCTGCGCGGTATAGACCAGTGCGCGGTATAGTCCAGCCATTATGGTACATGGCCATCTAGAATTTTCTCCAGAAACTATTAGACTACATGTCCTTCTTTACTTGGATAAAATAGTATTTTATTTACATGTAAATCCTTATATGAATACAATTATTACTTAGATGTGTAAACATCTTTGTGTAAATTAAGGTGTTGTACTATACAGCATATTTTTTTTGATAGCTGTGAAATGAGGGTTTCGGGTACCTGTGTTACAAATGTATCTGAGAGATAACAAATTTGCATGGATGACCTGAGCAACAAGGGTAAAACTACATGCTCTGATGATTAGTCGAGACTATATTCCGGTGAACTAGAGCCCATGCGGACATCATGAGAAGAATTTGGAGACAGCATTATTCTAATAGGAAATTTTGCGTAGATTTCGGAAATCACCGTCTCCATGCCGAAATATTGTCCGTTCATTAACCACTTTCAAAATGGCTGCCATGAGGTTACCATACCAAATTATAATCTAAATAAACGGCCTAAAATTCCATTCAAACCCTCTAATATCACTAATCTATGGATGCACAATTCATTGCCGGCATTATTTTTGCTTTATGGCTCATATAAATTGTCCAAATTCAAAATGGCCGACAAAATGACTGCCAAATCATGTTTTATCATAACCTGTGTTTTACTTAGTGCAGCGGATTTCAGTAATATTTTGGAAGAATCGTTCACATTGTGTTAAAAGCTCAAAATTTGGTACAGAGCTGCACTAGAGTATACTGATCCATATGGGAAGGGGAACCACCTTGTAGCTGCACTGTAGGAGCTGTGTTCAGGGCATTTTTAACCACCCCCTTACTTTTTTAATTAATTCAAGTAATTATTTAAAAAAAAATGTATGTTTCACCAGAAATGTCCACAGAACTGTTTATTGATGCTTTTAGCAGTTTATGTAATCAGAACAGGGGCGAAATCATAGTGCGGGGGACTCACACCCTCTTTTTCTACAAATTATTATATAAAGTACCCTAGATCGAGTAAAATGGTTCAAAATGTGATAAAAGAACCAACTTTTCCACAAGGCTGCACAATGGTATACTAATTTATATTGGAAGGGGAGTCACTAGTAACTGTAACATAAAGGCTACAACAAATTATTATAATAAGTACCCTAAATTGAGTAAAATGGTTCCTAATGTGATAATAGTTGCACAAATGTACACTAGTCCATACTGGAAGGAGAACCAATTTGTAGCGGTAGTGTAAGGGCTTCCATCAGGCCATTTTAGCCACAATTTTTTTCAAACAAATAGAGTAATTAATAAACAAAATTAAAAGACTACATAAGTCCAGGAGCTCCCGCGACGAATTAGAATTTGATTTAAGCAATTTTGTGTAGGGTTTTTAATGTTGTCCTAAGCTAGGTCAACAAGACGCAAGACAACTAGGTCTAAGAAGCCCAGTCTAAGAGTAAGATAAGAACTAGACAGTCTGTCAGAGATTGCAAACCTCCATTGAAATTATTGATCCTAATCAGTATCCCAGTAATGGTCTACCTATCTGGCACGGTTTACCCGATATCAGGCCAATCGAGGTAACTAATAGCTGATTTACGGTCATTTTGAGTTCGATATAAATTAGTCAAAAACTTAGGGTGCATCCTCCCCCGAAACCTCAAATTTTGTTTCATAGTAATGGACTAACATCTAACACAGTTTGCAAAATATTGTGCATGTGAAAGTAAATAATGGCCGATAGGGGGCCATTTTGAATTTGATCGAGTCAGAATTTTTCAAGATGCATCCTCAGCTGAAATCTCACATTTCATTCTATAGTAATCGTCTAGCTATCTAGCACGGTTTACCAAATATCGGCCATGTGGAAGTGAATAATGGCCTAAAGGCGGCCATTTTGAATTTGATCAAGTCGAAATTTTCCAAGATGCATCCTCAGCTGAAATCTCACATTCATTCTATAGTAATGGTCTATAAGTGAATAATGGCCGATAGGCGGCCATTTTGAATTTGATCTAGTCATTTTTTTTCAAGATGCATCCTCTCTTGTAATCTCACATTTTGTTTTATAGTAATAGTCCAGCTATCTAACACAGTTTACCAAATATCAGCAATGTGAAAGTAAATAGTGGCGATAGGCGGCCATTTTGAATTCGATTGAGTCGAAAGTTTTTGAAAGGCATCCTCTCTCGAAATGTCACATTTTGTTTTATAGTAATGGTCTAGCTATCTAGCACGGTTTACCTGATATCAAGCCTATCGAGGTAAATAATGCTGATTGTCGGCCATTTTGAATTCGTAAGTTAAAAATTTTCAGGGTGCATCCTCCCCCGAAAACTCACACTTTGTTTTATAGTAATCAGGTGATGGTCTAGCCATCTAGCACGGTTTACCAAATATCAGCCATGTGAAAATGAATAATGGCCGAAAAGGCGGCCATTTTAAATTTGATCAAGTCAAACTTTTTCAAGATGCATCCTCATCTGAAATCTCACATTTCGATTTATAGTAATGGTCCAGCCATCTAGCACGGTTGACCAAATATCGGCCATGTGAAAGTGAATAATGGCCGATAAGCGGCCATTTTGAATTTTATCGAGTCAAATTTTTTCAAGATGCATCCTCTCCTGAAATCTCACATTTTGTTTTATAGTAATGGTCTAGCCATCTAGCACGGTTTACCAAATAACGGCCATGTGAAAGTGAATAATGGCCGATTGGCGGCCATTTTGAACTTGGACAAAATGAATTTTTTCAAAATGCATCCTCTCCTGAAACCTTACAATTTGTTTTATAGTAATGGTGTAGATCTTGAGCAGTTTTCATAATATTCCACAATATCAGGCCTGTCGAGGTGAATAATGGCCGATAGGCGGCCATTTTGAATTTTATCAACTTGAAATTTTTCAAGATGCATCCTCTCCTGAAACCTTACAATTTATTTGTTATTAATGGTGTAGCTATCTTGAGCGGTGTTCATGATATTCCGCAATATCAGGCCTGTCGAGGTGAATAATGGCCGATAGGCGGCCATTTTTGATTTTATCAACTTGAAATTTTTCAAGATGCATCCTCTCCTGGAACCTCACAATTTGTTTTATAGTAATGGTGTAGCTATCTCGAGCGGTTTTCATGATATTCCGCAAAATCTTTCAGTCGGATTTACCGATGTTATAAATTAGGTCAAAGTGCTGGGTCAACTTCCAGGTCAAGGTCCAAAAACCTGAAGAGGCACAACTAGGGACCTTAGAGAACATGTATGTGCAATATGACTGTCATCGGCCCAGTACTTTTCGAGATCTGCTCCGGAAACGAAGTGCGCGTCAAAACGTCTAAATAGGTCATAGTTCTGAACCAGAAGTAGGTCAAAGTTCAAATACCCCAAAAGGCACAACTAGACCCCCTAGGGGTGTTGTGTGTAAAATTTGAAGACAATCGGACAAGTACTTTCAGAGATATGCTCCGGAAACGAATTGTTTACGGACGGCCCAACGGCCCAGATTAAAAATATTTTAACCCGTCCATTAGCCACCTGGAAGTAACCCACATACCAAAAATTGTTATCCTAGCTTATTTTCTCACAAAGTTATAGGCAAAAGAAGAGGCCAAAAAAAAATGGAGGTAGAATCCATAGCTCCCTTCGCTCACCTACGGTGACGGCGGGAGCTAATAATGGTATTCGCAGTTATTTTAATCAAAACAGAGGCTGATCCGTGAGGGTGTGTGTGTGTGTATGTGGGGGGGGGGGGGAGGGGGGGGGTGTTGCTCACACATACCCTTTTTGCCAAATTATTGTAAAAAGTGCACTAAGCTGGCTGTACAAAAAAATATTTTAACCCGTCCATTAGCCACCTGGAAGTAACCCACATACCAAAAATTGTTATCCTAGCTTATTTTCTCACAAAGTTATAGGCAAAAGAAGAGGCCAAAAAAAAATGGAGGTAGAATCCATAGCTCCCTTCGCTCACCTACGGTGACGGCGGGAGCTAATAATGGTATTCGCAGTTATTTTAATCAAAACAGAGGCTGATCCGTGAGGGTGTGTGTGTGTGTATGTGGGGGGGGGGGGGAGGGGGGGGTGTTGCTCACACATACCCTTTTTGCCAAATTATTGTAAAAAGTGCACTAAGCTGGCTGTACAAACAAAAATCTTTGGGGGGGGGGGCGAATCACCCACGTCACCCACAAAATCACCGTCTCCATGCCGAAATATTGTCCGTTCATTAACCACTTTCAAAATGGCTGCCATGAGGTTACCATACCAAATTATAATCTAAATAAACGGCCTAAAATTCCATTCAAACCCTCTAATATATCACTAATCTATGGATGCACAATTCATTGCCGGCATTATTTTTGCTTTATGGCTCATATAAATTGTCCAAATTCAAAATGGCCGACAAAATGACTGCCAAATCATGTTTTATCATAACCTGTGTTTTAGTGCAGCGGATTTCAGTAATATTTTGGGAGAATCGTTCACATTGTGTTAAAAGCTCAAAATTTGGTACAGAGCTGCACTAGAGTATACTGATCCATATGGGAAGGGGAACCACCTTGTAGCTGCACTGTAGGAGCTGTGTTCAGGGCATTTTTAACCACCCCCTTACTTTTTTAATTAATTCAAATAATTATTTAAAAAAAAATGTATGTTTCACCAGAAATGTCCACAGAACTGTTTATTGATGCTTTTAGCAGTTTATGTAATCAGAACAGGGGCGAAATCATAGTGCGGGGGACTCGCACCCTCTTTTTCGACAAATTATTATAGAAAGTACCCTAGATCGAGTAAAATGGTTCAAAATGTGATAAAAGAACCAACTTTTCCACAAGGCTGCACAATGGTATACTAATTTATATTGGAAGGGGAGTCACTAGTAACTGTAACATAAAGGCTACGACAAATTATTATAATAAGTACCCTAAATTGAGTAAAATGGTTCCAAATGTGATAATAGTTGCACAAATGTACACTAGTCCATACTGGAAGGAGAACCAATTTGTAGCGGTAGTGTAAGGGCTTCCATCAGGCCATTTTAGCCACAATTTTTTTCAAACAAACTAAGCTGGCTGTACAAACAAAAATCTTTGGGGGGGGGGGGGGGCGAATCACCCACGTCACCCACAAAATCTGGACTCACTATTGCATTTAGACACTAAATTCAACCAAATTTAAAAAATAATCTGCGCTAAATATTTTTCTGTCATTTGACACATACCCTTTTTGCCAAATTATTGTAAAAAGTGCACTAAGCTGGCTGTACAAACAAAAATCTTTGGGGGGGGGGGGGCGAATCACCCACGTCACCCACAAAATCTGGACTCACTATTGCATTTAGACACTAAATTCAACCAAATTTAAAAAATAATCTGCGCTAAATATTTTTCTGTCATTTTACAAAAAAATGCAGAGAATTAACACATTACCTAAAAGCAAACTTTTAAAACCAGCAATACATTTTGTGGATCGATGAAATTTGTGTCTTTACATATGTTTTCATAGTAAATTATCAAAAAAATGAGCCAGAAATAAACATCTTAAATACTTTTCATCAGATCATAATATAGGTATAGTAAAATATTTTTGAAGCATCTTTATAAAATTGATATATAGATATATCAATTTAATAATTACACTTCATTTATATAGTTAGGCAGCCTCAAACTATTTATATTGTCTTTCAATCGACATGTGAATTTACCACGTGTTAATGTAGTGAGGTACAGCGCTTCAAAGCATCAGCAGGTGTTGCTGCTGTGCAGTAGTCATGCATTAGATGGTCTGTTTCTTATTATAAGACTTTGAAGCAACTATCTCATCGCAAAATGGAGTATCATTATCTTACTGCATTATTGACAATGCCTGAATCAAGCGGTGGAAGCTGATATGCCTCAGTTAAATTTAGGAGAATAAGAATTAGTTAATGACCAGTAGAACTGAGATACAATTTTATTGTCGTCACTCGATCCTACATTATGTTCTTTTTATGACTTTTGTAAGTTTGATTGTACCCAGTATGTAGACTGGGGAATATTGTAACACATTATTAGTAACTATTTTAGTGAGATACAATGGCAAAAAACACATTTCACAAAAAAATATTAAAACGTGACGGCTCAGTAAGAAATGGAACAGCTGGTGAGGTAAAGTATGACAGTTTATATATCTTTGTAGATTAATCGATATTAGAAATAAAGGGCAATGTAAACAGGTTCAGGCATAAATGATTTAAACAGTATATTAACACATATACACAATAAATATCCAGGTTGTGAAGAAGTGCTGGACACCTACGTGGAGAAGTGGGACGCTAACAAAGAGAAAAGTTCACCTAATGCCTATCATTACCTATTGCCCCAGTTTTCTTTGTTCTCCTAAATTTATAATACATCCACTTACTCAATAATCACTACTATAATTATATGAGCCACATTTAAATTATACAAACAGATACAATGGCAAGGATGCTCTGAACACAATAAATATGAGATACTGTACAGTCATTTTAAATTTGCTTTACATCACTAAACTGTACTAAAGTCTGCAGTGTGATTCTGGAAGAGGATGCTCCAAATAAAGATGAACAGTTCCATCCAGCGTCTGATTCAAAGATGAGACCAAACACAAACCTGGTCAAACTGTTCACCCAAATTTCCCTTATCACTTCAATTTCCCTTGGTAATGATCTAAAATAACCTCTGGGGACATAGTGTACTACATGTACTACTGACACTCCAACGCACATTTCTCATTCTTCGATCACACATACCTAGTTAAATAATTTATCTCTTCAAATGACCTTGGTTAGTGACCTTCAATAACCTCTGGTGACCAATCCCAACACTGCCAGCATCTCAATGTCTATTGTCAGACTCTCACGGGCCAGATAGATAACTTTTCCAATGATACCAGACACAAACTTGGTCAAAGATTTTACTTAACTCACACTTATATTTTGAAATGACCTTGGATAATGACTTTCAATGACCTGTGTTGACCTTTTCACCACTACTGGTAGTCCATCTCTCATTTTCCAGATAGATCACCTTACCAAACACACACATGGTCAACTGGTTTAGCGAAATCACCTTTACCTGTTAGCGTGGTTTCAAAGTTATGATCAAAAACGATTTGTCAGCAATTTTGGCGGCAATCTTGAATTTGAAGAATTCACATGAGCATCAAAATAAAAATTGTGCTGGCAATAAATTCTGCGCTAATAGATTGGTAGTAATATAGCGTTTGAATGTATTTTTAGGTCAGCTATTATGATTTGAATTTTTTACAGAAACTTTGTGGCGGCTATTTTGAAAATGGCTTATTTGACGGCGATCAGACTATATTTCAGCTTGGAGACAGTGATTTTCGCATTCTACGGGAAATTTCCTATAAGAATGAGGATGTCTCCATATTCTACTCATAATGTCCGCATGGACCTTTTTATAGGCTTTGTTTCGGAAATGGAGTCTCGACTAGATGGCTGCACAGAATGTGAAGAGGTCACCTGATGACAAAAGCGTAGTCTACTTCTGGATTTCTTACTCCTGGTGCTAATGGTTGTAGCTGACAAGAAACTTGATCACACAATTCCAAAATAAATCTTCCACAACTGGAATTATCACCATGCAGCTCTAGTAGAGAAAGACACAATGATGTGCTGGGTGCCTGTAATAACAAAAACTAGAAGGGTCAATGTTTTCGTGAACAAAAACTGAAGACATCTCCCCCTCCAGTGCAGCTTGTACAAATAAATATAAAAAATCAGCGTTGTGGTACCCACTATCGTGACTATGGTGTGTGTGACTGGGTTGTTATAGAAATTTTTCAGGACATTTCCCTGCCTGAAACCTCATATTTTGCTATCTGGCATGCTTTGTCAGATATCAAGTATATTATTTCCATAATAACTGATGAGCATCCGTTTTGAAATTGATCGAGTTCAACTTTTACATCCTTTCCTGAAAACTCACTACTCACTTCCACACGTGTAATGCAATGTTTTGTCTTGGCTATACATGCTGCAAATATGCACCTTGTATATATATGCAGGTCACAATTCAGTAAAACAAATAGAGAGCTCAACGATCAGTGTCAACAAATACAGGATCATTGATCTAGCGGTAAATATATAAAACAGACAACAGTTTGGAGGGAATTTAAAGTCTATGTCTTCACGACAGTCAAACACAACCCTTACTCGGGTTCACTATGGGTTTAATATCTATAATTTCGTTGATATTCTGTGGGTAATTTGCAAATTATACATTTTTTAAAGCTTTGATATCTACTTAATGCAAAAACCAAAGTTTCTATTTTTTTTGAACAGCCTTATGACCAGCATGGAATCACTATTTTTGCCATATTTTCACTTCTAATGCGCTTAAGAATCTTCATGGTAAAGTTAAATTTACCATTTTTAGGGTCAAGGAATCTAACTAAAGTACATTTAAATAGGTAAAATGGCTAGACTTGTAAAATGGCTAGGCCTGATCGAGCATATAACTGTTTAAACTAGTTGAAATGTGCAAGTGTAGTTGTGTCCATGCACCACCCCCCACTACTCTCCTTGAGTGGTACCATTTTGTTCAGGTATTTCAAATAAAAAATAACATCTAAGACAAACCTTGCATCTGGGAAAATGTTATCTATAGCTTAAATAAAAAAATAAATAGAACATCTAAAGTAATGAATTATTGAATAAGAATTGAAACTGGACAATTAATAAAAATTTCTACATCATTAATCAATTGATCATTAATCAATTGATCATTGATATCATATATTATGATAGTTTTATTGAAAAATTAGTTTAAGCCTACAATCAGTTATCTCTAGTTGAATTTTGGGAGTGAAAACAAAAATAAAAGATTGACTTCTGAAAAATGAAGTCAGCTGCCTTCGTCTGATATGACCACTGAGAATTTGATACAATGCCAAAAATTAACATCAAGTTATTCAAACTGTCTATGATATTTCTAGGTCAAGTAACTAATAATCCAATCTGTACCCTTGCTCAGTAGTGGTACACTACAACCTCCTATGGGCATTCACCCTTAGGACACTAGAAAAGTGGTCTTTCAAGACAGGGAGCTGCTCTTGAAAGGTTCATTGGAGAATGGCTAAGTGGCCTCCCCTAGGAGGTTGCCTGCCCATAACAGTGGCTGCTCATAGAAGGTTCTATTATATTATCACATTTTTGTTTCCCACCACATTTCAATCGTACTATTTGATTACAAATCAAATTTTAACTGGACGCTCACGCACATAAGTGCTAGAATATCACAGAAAACTATCATAAGTGATATGCAAATACACTATAGCTGTCATTCTCATCTCATAATCAATAATTATCATGTACCTAATAGTGTTTCATATATGTGACCCATCACACGAAAAGGGCCGATAGCTTCAAATTTTCAAAATTGATTTATTTGGTTGATTCGATAGCAGTGTCCTTCCTGTTTTTTATTAACTGAAGGAATTTTTGAAAAATCTTTATTACTTTTTATTTTATAGGATTTTTATTATTTTAAATTTAGTTATGTAATCATTAAAATTAAATTTTAAATGACGTCACCAATAATTTAAATAAGGCTGCGGGGAGGTACCTTCTCGCATGGCGGATCACATATATATATATATGTACATACATGTATTCTAAAAAAGGCATATTTATCATATTTTAGTAATATCATCAGCAGCAACTTACATTGTCATAATAGAACTCTTGTCTTGTCAAGATATTTATGTCCTCTTCCAGTGAAAGGACATAAAGATTATCTCTGGAGGTCAGTTGTTCTGATGTATATGACTCTGATGGTTCCGGACTACTGGCATGCGAGTCTGGACTACCAACCACAAATTTCACATCTGAACCATATTGGGAGCCCATGTTTTCTTTCAATCTTTTCATTTTTGGATCTTCTGGTGGGATTCTGAGATTTAAACAAAAAGCACAGAAGATAGTTGTATATGATGTGTTTATTTAAATTTACATCAAGCTCATACCAGTTTGCTTAAGAGTGTATTGGAAACCAGTCTTTGGATTAAAAGTTTTTATTACAAAATAAGGTTTATTTTATTTTAATGAAAACAAGGCATGGGTATATAAACTCCTTGATTAGTTAAGATACAAGAGCACACTCGACAATAGCCTGCCGCCATTAATATTGAACTTGTCTGAGAACATGTTTATTAGCAACATGCAGAACAAATTTGAGCAGAAGTTGTTGCACCCACAAGGTAAAATTAGCAATGTAAAATATGAAAAATCACGATAAATCTGCCCTTTCAATTCAATTCAATTGCAATAGCTTTTTTAAATAAAAGGAGGGTTAAAAAATTTAACAGATTAAAACTAACAGATACTTTAAAACAGGTAGCAAAGTGGATGACCAATTACTATTTTTTTTGTATATCAATACATAGGATAGATTACAATACTGACCTCGGTCTAAATATCTGCTGGTAACACTGGTCACAAGTGCGTGCAGAGCTACCTCGGATCATTGATGTCCTAGAAGAGCAGGCTGCACACACAACCCGACCACATCGACGACAGTGATGTCTTCTATCAAACTGCAGACATAAATTTTTGTAGAAATTTAAAACATGGTATTATTGGCTTTTTCTGTGATGAGGATATGTTTAACTTTACTGTCATGATGACTTTTAACATTCAACACTGACCATAATTCAAAGAAACCCTAAACATTGCTACAGAAATGAACAAGACTACAAAAGTCCAAGCACTCGGGCTCCGAGTTAGAATTAGATTGAAGATATTTTCGGTAGTGTCTTTAACTTACCATAGTCCTAGCTAGACTTGGTCAAAAATCAAGACACAAGACAATTAAGCCTTAGTCTAAGAGCAAGATTAAGAACTACACAGTCAGTCAGAGACTGCAAACCTCAATCGAAAATAACGAAGTTGATCCGGATTCCGAATCTGGACCATTCCCACAATTGATTGGATAGGTCCTTGGCCAGAGAAAAACCTCTTATAAAAATTCCATGCAAATCTGTAATAAAGATCATCCCCAAAATCTAACAGATTGTTCCTTGGCTCAAGACACACCTCACACCTCTGGTAAACATTTCATGCAAATCCGTTTGTTATTTTTTAAGTAATCGAACGGATAGAAAGACAAACAAACTCGCCAAAAAACATAACCTTCCTGGTGGAAGTAATTAGTCAGTCTACAATCATTACTACTTGTTTTGAGTAATGGTCTACTTAACTACCACTGTTTGCCAGATATTAAGCACAATAGTATCAACAAATGCCGAAAGTCAGCCATTTTGAATTTGATCAGGTTGAATTTTCTCAGGGCATATCCCTTCTTAAAATCTCACATTTTGCTTCATAGCCATGGTGTAGCTATCTAGCATGGTTTACCAGATATAAGGCATGTTAAAGTAAATACTGACCAAAAGATGGCCATTTTGAATTTGATTCTTGAGGTAAATAATGGCCGATTGGCCATTTTGTATTCCATCAAGTTAAACATTTTCAGTGTACATCATCCCCTAAAATTTCACTTTTTGCGTTATAGTATTAAATGGTCTAGGCATCTAGCACGGTTCACCAAATATCGGGCATGTGAAAGTAAATAATGACCAATAGGTGGTAATTTTGAATTTGATGCAAGTCAAAATTTTTCAGTGTGCATCCTCCCCTGAACCTCACATTTTGTTTTATAGAAATGGTTAAGCTTCTAGCATGGTTTGCGCGATATCGGGCCTATTGAAGTAAATAATGACTGATTGTCAGCCATTTTGAATACGATCGAGTTACACATTTTCAGGGTGCATGCTCCCCTGAAACCTCACATTTTGTTTTATAGCAATGATCTAGCCAACTAGCACAGTTTACAAAATATAGGTAAAAAATTTGCAGGTCGCATCATCCCCTGAAACCAATGGACAAAATTGCGGTGCAGGTTTGTAGGGGGGGGGGGGGGGGGGGATACTAGGTGGTGGGGTAATAGGACAGAGCTAGAGGATATCATAATGCAGTTAAATAGTAAAGAAAAATTTTAGGGAAAAACACACCAGTGTCAAGAGGGGTTATTACTAGCACTTCCTCCAAAAAAATCAGGGGGACTTGATTATTTTGAGCTGCTGCACACTAGCCTATGATAGAATTTAAAAACTAGAAAGGTGTATCGATGCAGGCGTCGATGAGTATGCCTCCGCTGTAAAGGCTATCACCCCCCTTCCCACCCGTAAATAAATGTAATCCACAGAGGATAAAAAAGACCCTAAAAATAAATATTTGTTAAAACCCCCCATGTGCCCACCCTGGTTCTCCCCTTCCTGCCTTACCCTCCCATTTAAAAAAAATGTAATCCGGACGTATGTTAAAGAATAAAAAGTGATAATTGCCTTGACCCCCCCCCCTAGTTTTTTGTTCAAATTTGTTTTAAACCCTCCACAGCGCCCTTGGCAAAAAAAAGCAAATTGGCTTTGACTCTCATCCCCCCCCCCCCCCCCCGGCCTTACCCTCAACACCCGGAAATAAATGTAACCCACAAAAAAAGACCCTAAAATATTTGTTAAATATGTGCCCACCCTGCCTGAATTTTTTTAATTGGCCTGGATAATCCCCCCTTCCTGCCTTACCTTCCCATTTGAACAAGAAAGTATCTCGGACTGGGGTCATAGAACAAAATAATAATAATTTGCCTTGACCCCCCTACTTTTTTGTTCAAATTTGTTTTGAACCGCCCCACAGCCTTTGATCACCCCCCTTCCTGTCTTATCCTTCCATTCGAAAAAAAATGTAATCCCTACTTTTTTGTTCAAATTTGTTTTGAACCGCCCCACAGCCCTTGATCACCCCCCTTCCTGTCTTATCCTTCCATTCGAAAAAAAATGTAATCCGGTCGGACAGACAGACTGACAGACAGGCCTCAGGCTCGCGGAGGCATTAAAATACTGTGCAAGAAATTAACACCCCTCGGGTGATGCAGTGACTCACAATGTCCACAATTCTGACACAAATGCTTGTAATACGTTATGCCAATATCAATGCCAATGCTGACAATGCCAATACTCGCAGACCCCAAAAACTTATATAATAGGCCAGGTTTTATAATAATATAATAATATATATCTCTCAACAATATTGGGAGGTTTTAAGGCATTTAATTGAAAATAAAAACGATTTATTATAAAATAAAGATGGCCGGCATAGCCTCGTTTTCAGTTGCACATGAAAGCGGACATTGCTAATAGATTCGCAGACCACAAAAACCTACATATACCAGGTTTCAATGAAATTCTGAAAAAAAAAATTTAGTCGAAAAAAAATGTTGTCGCCAGGTGGCGGCCATTTTGATTATCAGTGGAAAGCTGAAAATCTAATCAGGTGATCTCCATACTCATAGGTAACTTCCTGTAAAAAATTGCAGAGATGGAATGATTATTTTTCAAGTTAGAGCATTAATAAGAATTTTTTAGAATCTTTGACTTTGACCTATGAACTCGGGTAAAAAAATGTGCCTGGAGGGTTTGAATGTTTCCATGAATTATGAATACAATCTGTTGCCAAAGTGCGGCGGCCCCAACAGGCCGGGTGTAAGAACTAAACTCTATACCAGATAATCACATATAAAAGATAAAATTAGTAGTATAAAAGTGAAGAAGCCACTCATTATGTTGATAAAATAGACAAAATCAGTCATACATGCATGTAGCATCATGCATGTATGACAAATTTGAAAACGATTGATTTCCTCACCATACTGAATTTTTCCACACGACAGACCATGCAGGCAGGAGCTTCACCATCTGGTACCCATTGGGCTCTAGTAGGAGGGGTGGCTGGCATAACAAAAGGTTTCACTTCTTTTTCTACTGCCAGTGGTCTGGGTGATGTACCTGGTTGACTAATGTTGCTTAAGCTGGAATACATACTAGACTTGATGCCGAATCCTGCAGGGGCTGCATAAAACAAACATAAAAAGTGAATGTATTAGAAATGAGATTATTTTCTTCATTTTCATATATAGATATATGATGCAATAAATGGCACCCTCGGGTACCAAATAGATATCCACCATTAAAAAAAAAAAAAAAAAAATTTCAGGGTTGTACCCTGGCACCAAAAATGTAAATTAATTTTAGAAGAGTGCTTGAAACTCTCAATGATTTTAGTATGGTTTTATTACCAATATGTCATGTGCATGCACTGTTAGAGGGTCTAACTGCATTACTTCCTAACTTTCTATCGCTGTAATGAAAAAATAAGCATTTGCTGTTAGATATTTTATTATACAGTTCAGATGATATTCCTGAAGATAGTAATTTTTAAATATTTTCATATTTTCACTTCTACAATCTGTCAGAACACAAAATGATTCTCCACCTAATTTTGATAATTACTATTTTTTTGCTTTTCAATGTAGGCCTATCTTTAATTAACTAAAGTTGCCAATGGTTAAATCAAACTGTGGCCATCGTGAATCTGATCTAAGCCTTTTTCAAACTTATCTAGTGAGTTGGTAGGGTTTGTACTTGGGCAGAGTTTCAGAACTTTGGAGTTGAAACTGTGAGCTAAATGACATACAAATGGACAAAAATGGTTCATTTTACCTGACCGTCCTAAGATTGCCAAGGACCGTGATTCTGGCAGGTGACTCTGCTGTCCTATCACTCCCATTATCATGCCACTTCCACTTGAGATACGCTTATGACCACGTGGATATTGTACAGAGGCAATAGAAGCCAGGGACAGGCGAGATTGACTACGACTCATTGGTTCTGTAAAAAAGGAACGGGAAACCTTATGTACATATTACATGCACGATATTGTGAAATAATTGTTAAGAATATTGTCAATATGTTGCACGTTAGATCAATGTGAACTTTCAACAAGACATCTCAACATGAAATGATGATAATACTGACATACAACTGTCATGTTTTTTTTAACTGTTCAATGGGTGGGTAAAAATCATAATAATCAAATGAAAGAAATAGTGATGCAGTGAAATTATTGACTCTATATACCTGTTGATTCTGCCTGTATAACAGAAAATTCAAGAGCTTTAGTGGCATAGGTGACTAACAGTTCATTACACCTTGCTACTCCTAAAGTCAATAAACCCTGTTTCTGTCTAACCAAGTCTTGTTCAATACTCCGTAGCACTTTCCTGGCCCAGTCAATCTAAGTGTCAAAACAGAAAATAACCATTACATTTTGTACATCAATCTGTTAATATTTCGAACTTGTGGGAAATATTTTAAAACTTACCCTCATGTTCATAAGTAGCTGCTCCAGTAAGAGTAAGGGGGCAGCTAGGAGATGATCGTAATCTGCTTGAGCTGTTACAGGAAGCTTCAATATGGCCTAACCAAACACATAAGGTGGCAAATGATCGAAACAAATTCCAAACAGTGAAAAAAACAATATGTGTTATTTATTATTTTATTATTTGGAAAAAAATGGTTAGAAATATTCAAGGACATACCCTACATCCAGTGCACAGAAGATGCAGTTGCTGTTGCCTCTCTTCATCCAGCATATGCAGAAGATGTTGCAACATAAATTCAGCCACAAAAAGTACATTTTTGTGCATAGAAAATGTTGTTAAAATGTTGTCAGCTGTTCTCAAACAAGCATCAATATCTTCTTGTTTCATTTTCTCGAACAGCTATGGGAAACATAAAAGGGTTGTTCGTCTCATTTCTGATTTAAGTGTATAAAGTATAACAAAGACAAATATTAAATTTATAAAATAAACTCACGTGGAAAGCTTTCAAAACATCAGGCTGATCCTTCTCCAAAAGATGAAATATACAATATTGATGAATTTTCTACAAAAGAAAAAAACACATTTAGATTAATTGAATTGCTGCAAGTCGTTGGAAGTGGTATAAAGGAGGAATAAAATGCAATCCTTTTGATGTAATACCTGTCGCAGATGATAAGTAATATCGAATATATCTGCCCATTGGTAAATAATGTCAAAATTGTGCCATGTCAGAAGAAAATCAAGTACTAAACTAGGTTGTGTTTCTGACATTTGTCTCACACCCTGCCAAGTGATGAGATTTCTCGCTGATTGTAAAACATCCTCAGGTGAAATGTCTTCTTTCACATTGATATTATTCACATTTTGAAGACACATGTCAGCATAATATGCCACCTGTGAAAAAATGAAAATAGCTTGTGAAACAACTACGTCAACAGATAACATTATATTCATTATACAAAAATTCACTTTTAATACTTTACTTTAAATAATTAACAACAGATATTTGGCACAGTTTGCCAGATATCAACAATATTGAAAGATGGTCAAAGGGATGTGTGTATGCAATATGAAGAAAACAAATATTCGGACAGACATACAAACAGAGGGCCGGACTAACGGAGGGCTGGACATCAAAGGCGATGCCATAATCCCCTGCCCCCACTTCGTCAGGCGGGGGATAAAAAGAAGGATAAAGCAGGTGAAAGTAGGTGTTTTGGATGAAAGAGTAGGACAACAGGAAACTTGATACATATATTTTTCAAATTATCAACCACATAAGTGTTTTTACATTTGACCATGTATGGTCACCCAAATCAAAAATAAATATGCTATTGCAAGCTTATGTGAGGCTTTATATAAGTGAGTATTGGGAACTCTGAACCTATCTTACATATTTTCAAAATACAAACTACTTTGATCTCTACTTGACCACTCAAATTCAATTATCCCAGAAAATCAGAGCAATTTGTTAATTATTGATAAGTTATAATGTGTACTTAGACCTGATGGAAGCATATATACAAAGACAGGTCAAAGTAATATTAAGGCACAAATCCTGTTACACCATACCTTTTCAAAAACCTGTATCTCGAACAGTCTTCGACGTGCCAATGACTTCAAATCAGAATCTTCTAGTGTGGACAGTGATATTTTAAGAAGATTGATGCAGATAGTAGGGTTCCATAAATGTAAGTGTCCGAGTACAGTTCTCATTCGAAATGTAGAGTCTTCAATTTTTATCAGATATTGCCAGCTTGTATTGCTTTTCAAAGACAGTCCAGCACAGCGGAATATTAAATCCTTCACCTTTGACCAACATGGATTTGTATGTAAAGATAATGCTGGAACATTTCCAAGCAGAGACACAAGCTCCTGCCAGTTTTGTTGGTCTGTCAACCAACATACCGTTGCTCGTAGCACTTCTTGGTACAAAGGATCAGCTGATCCAGATAGTACACTTGCTTGTAAATAGCTGGGAATACGACGTGAAGTTAAATCCCACAACATGTTTGCAGAATACAAAATGTTTCTATCAAAGCATGCAGCAAGAGGCAAAATTTGGCTATAAAAATGGCGTTGAATAATGGGATAATTCATCTGTAGTTTCTGGTATTTGAATTGCCTCAGCCCAACATAACAATGTGAATCATTATTCTCGAACAGCTGACATTGATCTTTGTCAGTTTCTGGGGTTTTAACAGGAAAATGGTCCTCTTGGAGTTCATTCTGGATGATATCTTCAGAATCTTGACTAACCAGGGCAGCTACAGTGGCTACAAGGTCTGAACAAGATCTCAGATGGTCTAAAGTTGAGGCAGTTAAAGAGTATTTGCCATGTGTTGGGAGAGAAATTGTTAGTGGAGAAGGTGATGTGTGCATTTCATCAAATGGAACCTCTGTTTTCATTTGTTGGTAATGTTTACTCCACACAGAAAAATTATATGCATACGCAATTTCTGTGGAGCAAACATCCTCTAGAGCTATATCAATATTACCAATTTCATCTGTAAATATAATTATATTAGTAAGCATCAAATACTTATATAGATAATTAAAAAAAGTATGATAAAAAAATAAATGCTTATGACAATAAAACTCAGACATTATGTATTACCGGTACTACTAATTGAAGGTGAATGTCGAGAAAATAAACTTATAATCTAAGATGTGATGAAATTTAGTCATGCGGCTTAGCATCAAATATCAGGATTATCATTACTGGGTGGATAAAAGCAACACATTTTTCATGAGGGTTCAGTAGACTACTCTGATAAAATAGTTAGCCTAGGAGCCCTGAACTATTTTCATTTAATACGCCAAGCAGAGGCAAAATTAAAAAAAACCACCATGTGTGGAAGGTTAAACAATATATTGATATTATTTTCAAAAGAATAGAAGCACATTAATGATTTCAGCGTCTGCCATAGGGTTTTCAGGTATGCTAGATTGAGTGGTGAGGCCAGAAAGTAATTTAGACGTTGCATTGTGAGTAAAATACAAGATGGTCGCCTTTTGTGCAAGATGAAACAATACATTTTTAACAGATTAATGATTTTCAGGTATGATTTTCAGGTATACTCTAGTCATTGTAAAATCCATGATGGTCGCCATTTGTACAAGGTCATATAATAAATTGATATGATTTTTGAAAAAATAGAAGCAAATTCATGATTTCAGTGTCTACAATATTATTTCATATACATGTATGATTGACTTGATGTAATTATACTGAGAACATTTTAACCACTCGAGTAGATTCCATAGACCAAGATGAGGGAGATTAGACCAACAAAATGGCCAATAGGACATTGGGATCACGACAGAGAACAAAATGGCTATAATTTTTGTTGGAATTAGGATATATTGCTAATTTTCCTAATTGTGGAGCCAAAGGGTTTCAGATAGGCAACCCAACGGACTGGTGTCATCTAAGATGCAAGAAATGTGTATAACCTTTGTCGGAATTAGGATAAATTGATGTCACAGCGTTTTCAGAAATGCCCGACATGATAGCATCATAAGAAAATAATTTTTTAGAAATGATCAGAATGTTTAAAACCAGGAAGGCGGCCGTGGTTTTGGTGACTATAACAGGATTTTTCGATATGCCAGACATTTTTGCATCATAATTGGGTTAAAGACAGAAACTAAATTGTGTGCAACATGGCCTTAACGTTATTAAGTGAGCTAATGTTTTATACTGAGCCCACAAACTAGTGCCATATTTCCTCAGGACAATGTCATGCTGTGCTACTGCACTACAGCAAGATGCTTATTATTAGACAGACTCAGAATTATTTATTTGACACCACAAGGAAATATACATGATACACAATTTACTGCAATAAAAGCAACAGTCAGGAGACCCTTACTGTGCACTCTTGGTATAGATAAACAATGGAAATGTGAAGAGTAAATATATCGGCTACATTGATGCAATAACAGTCATGTCATCAAGCAGTCGTTCTTTCATGTTGAAGGTGTTGAGTAGATTGATATACAGCCTAAAGCCGTAAAGCTAATGGTTTAATATTATTATTATTAAGGTCATTACCATTAAAAAACATAGCTGCAGAAATGTTTTTTATCTATAGAAATAAACTTTTTTGAAAATTTGCAACCATCCACATCGCTCGCTGGGTAGAAAAAAACACATGTTTTTTGGTGATGCCCAAACTTTAAATAAAATTATGACGTCACATTGCATAATTATTTGAAATTGACCCTTTTATCACCAGATTCGTCATAACTGGGGATTCCTAACCATAATTATTATTTTATACTATGATGTCTTTATCGGCTATGGAAGGCTTGGAGACATAAACGTTCTCCCCATCCTGCTGGCGAGCCGTCAAGTGTCACTGAGAGCCGTCACAACCACAACCAAGTAAATCACCTTGCTAGTTATGTAATGTCGCAGTACTACGACATCTGCAGTGTAGCACAATGTGCATTAGTGCGACATTCGCAGTGAAAGGGTTAATGGTAATGTGCCCGTCCAAATAAAACCAAAAAACATAGGGGCCCAATATACTATTACTCAGTAGGCTTAATATTGTTATTAAAATTGGGTCTGAGTTGGTTTTAAGCGTGTCAGACCTTGTCAGCTCGAACACTGCAGCGGACCAACACGGACACCATTTGATCGGACACATGATTAGAAGTGAAAACAGAAACGCTGTAGTTGTGTGGTCATAAGATATTGAGACAGGACATTTAAAGAAACATATACAACATCACAAAAAAATTATCTCTGGATTTGTGTATGTATGTAAGTGGAGATAAGGCCACAGTATTTTAATTTACTGGTTTACAGATTTTTTTGTCCTGTGTTCTTTTTAATTTTCATCAAAAAAATTGGATCGGAGGACAAAAAAAAATCAAATAGTTTGAAATGTTTGCTGTAAAGGCCATAAATAGTCAGTTTTAAAGTGTAAGTGTTTCTCGTCCTTACCACTCCAAATTTATAATATTTGTTTTCGTTGGGAAATTGGATTATT
Organism: Flabesymbios commensalis; assembly: GCA_964017125.1. Lineage (NCBI taxonomy): Eukaryota > Metazoa > Annelida > Polychaeta > Terebellida > Flabelligeridae > Flabesymbios > Flabesymbios commensalis. The sequence goes on from OZ024906.1 coordinate 48,171,308, forward strand.
AATTTTTTTTATTCAAATCCAAGATGGGTTAGGTCGGCGCAAATAAAAAAAGGTCATTTTAGAGTTTTAGTTTTATTCCAAAATTGCAAAAATTGGGGTTGGCGGGTCCGTAAACCGGGAAATTAAAAAACTGTGGCATAAGGAGATGAGTTAAAGAGATATTATATAAAATTTGATTGAGTAACAATCAAAAAGTTTAACAAAAGATTAAATAATCAACCATATAAAATAAAACACACTCTTATTTCCTTGTTTTGAATCAAGTAATATTCTTATGTCAGCAGCAACATCCAAATCCACATTATCAGCTATGAAACACAGAAAGTTCTCTGTGAGTGAGTCAACAGCACCACTGGAATCATCCGAATCCAATAAATTTACAAAATCTTGCCGATGTTCCCAAAGAGGCAGTGATAACCAAATCTGACAAACAAATCACGAAAAAGAGTCATAACTGGAATTGGTAGAAAAGACATACCGGTAATTTATTTTGCAACCGTATGATAAGGGGCACTGAATATTTTGTCATTGTCAGTACAATTATTTTTATATAAACTCTTGAGCCATGGTCTAATATAACATCACATACCCTATGTGTTATCGCTATAAAAAATATCCTCCTTATATATCTCATACTGGAAACAACTATACCGAGTGAATGAAAACTGGTTGGTATTAACTTAGACATTTGCAAGGTGGCGAGTAAGAATCTGTCATCGCTATAAAAAAGATCTTCCTCATACATTTCATCCTGGAAATAATTATACTGATTGAAAGAAATCAGCTATTAATTTAGACATTTGCAAGCTTGCATCCTCTCTGGCTCACATTTTCACAGTAGGATCTTGCATCTTTGCAACACCCAATCATGACTTTGTTATTGTTTTTTGCAAACTCACAGTAAATTTTCACATCCTCTCAGCTAAATAATGGAAATGCAGAAAAAATATATGTTTATGTATCATAGAGGCTGATACACTGCACACAAAAATATGATTTTAGAAAAGTACCTTTAAAATGTCTGTATTAACTGAAATTGTGTAGTTCAGGTAATCATTCATTGCTTCATTCAATTGCTGATCTATATTCTCTGGATTTAATACCTGAAAAAATACATTAGTGATCATATAATGAAGCTTATACATATACAGTTGAGTCTCATTATTATAAAATGAACATGTTTCTAATGAAAACATAAATTACATGTTTTCTAATTTAGTCTACCCGGTATACCAAAGTTGTTGAAATTATTATGTAAAGAAAAACTTCACATTATATTTTCTTATAACAAAAAAGCTAAAACAGAAAAAATACTTCAATTGTACATAAATTTGTCAATAAGATTCAACACGCATGGACCTGGGTTACTGTGATAACCCAGGTCATGTCGTGATGCCGCTATATTGATGACTTGGGTTACGTTGTGACAGGATAATTAATCTATAACCCAGCTATAGGATCAAAATCAGAGCTTTTAACAAAAGTTTGTGATGGTTAACATGCAGGAAACTTGTATTATTGACAAATTTAGAAGCAGGTAAGCAGAATAGAACCTGAAATCCAGTGTATTACATGAAATTTGCTATTTTCCTATTTGGTAGATGATATTTTTAACTGTTTTTCTACCACCCAAACCCGGGTCACAGGACCTCATAAATTATTTATTTAACTAGGAAAAATGGCTGGAAATCTCGGGGGGACCCAGGTCAATGCATTATGGATCATATATAGAGTAATTGTGAAATATTAATGGATAAAAATGACTTTTCATTGTTATGACTGTGATTTGAAACAATTTGGAAAAGAATAAATGTAAGTAATATTAAATATGCATTAAACGACCAAGTTCGTGCAATGTTGAGCCAGAGACGTGGACAAAAAAATGGAACCAACATTGCCTATTCAACACATTATTTTCTAAATATACCACAAAAACAAATCCATTTTTTTCAGCACAGTTTGCCAGACATCAAACATATTAAAATCAATAATGACAGCAAGTTGGCCCAACGGAGGAATGACCAAAAGTTCGTACAGCCAAACATCCTTCAATCTCTTCTGTGTAATTGTGTATCAAATTGTGATAAAAGATATTTTAACCTGTTCATTATCCACCTAGAAGTGACCCACATACACAAAAAAATTATAGGTGTGAGAAAATATAATAAGGTATGTACGAAGCCTTTTACAAAGCTCCGTCTGTCGCACCTTCGGTGGCGGCGGGAGCTAATTATGAATATATAAATATATAAATCTGCTCTACCTGGAGGGGTGGACTGGAAGGAGTGCCTTCACACAAAACGAAAAACATTCTGGATTCTGCTGGTGGGGAAAGCTTATGCCAAATATCATCTTTATCCAAATCTGTAAAACAAATATATGAAAAATGTATAATTGGAAACAAAAGTAAATACATAGGCCTTCATTATTATATTTATTTCTATTTCAAAATACAGCAGAGAGAGGATCTTACTTATATATTAGTAGAACACTTTTTTGGTAAGCCCTACATTAATGTGGGAATAAGCTAGCGGTGGATAGCCACTACCCCTACTCTCACAGAGTAGCTGCCACATGGTAATCAGGTAATGCATCATTGAAGGTGTGACATTTTGCTTCCACAGCACACAGTAAATCTGCAAATTATTTATTATTTTTACATTTCATCTTAGGATGTTCTTGTATGAGCATGACGATATATAAAATAGTCTTTGTATTCAGATACATTGGAATGATAGAAATCAGTCGGTAAAATATGAATATACCGGTACTGTAGTAAAAAGATTAAATTTCCCATGGTGGGCTCAATTTCAACCATGCAGGCCCCAGAATGTCTTCTAAAATTAAAATGAGACAGACGAGGCCAGGTCTATGACATCACCTGCATGCTGCTAACGTTATTGTGCCATTAAGCAAATGTGGTATATCGTCTTGTGTGGCGTATGTGTATAAGCGATGGCATTGTATACTATGGGGGTAGGACTATACTGCAATACACAGGGTGGCACCACAAGGGTTGATTGTGATGACAGACACGCCTACATGCTCTGTAATACGCTAATGCGTGTGGATCTTTAACTTGTTGGTCATCATGGCCTATAATAATGTATTATAAAATATCAGCATAAAACAGATAATTATTAATAAGTACTATAGTGTATTTCAAACATATAAGATTTTACTATATTGGTTTAGGCCTAGGACGCAATATGTCCCATCACAACTGTAGTGTAGTGCTTGTACCAAATAGATTGGCAGCGGGAGGGGAAAACGCGGGCTATACACCAGTGTGGGGTATTTATGGTCAAACCAGCAGTTGCTGGTTAATTTAACCCTCTACGGGCTATTCTCCGGAGCAGGCAGTACACCAGAAAATACTTTATTACAATGGGGATTTGACGCATATGCGTCAATTCTATGCCTCGGCAGTCACATGAGGCCTATGTAAGCCTACTCTATCTCCTCTCCCCTTGACCTAGATTTACTTAAATATTGTGATGACAATGTTTGACAACAAAAATAGCTCAAGATCACCATCTTCGAATTTGACCTACAGTTTTATCAATGGTATTGATAAGAAATCGATACAAATTGTACGAATCGAGATTTATCAGCCTCTGTTACTTTGACAAATAGTTCAAGGTCACCCATCTTTGAACTTGACCTTGAGTTTCATCATATGGATCACTGGTATTAATATGGAAGCAACACAAATTATATGTGTGGACTGTGGAGATATCTTTATGACAAACTTTTTTCTTTTATTAGTCTCTGTCACCTTGACAAATAGGTCAAGTTCATCAATCTTTGAACTTGACCTTGAGTTTTATCATAAAAATCACTGGTATAAATATGCAAGTACATGCAATACAAATTGTAGGTGTGGAGATATAGTGATGACTTGATAACTTTTTCCTTTATGAGCCATTAATATGGTATTAATATTGGAACTGTTAGCTTCAGTTGTTATGTATTATTGTGATGACAAGAACGACTGGACAGACGAATAAATGAACGGACAACCTGAGAATATAATACCTTTGTTGCTCCGCGGCGGAGGCATGAAAAAGCCAAGTGGAGAATAGCAAAAACAGTTGCTAACAGGAAAATAATTACCCTTACCATTACAAAAAGCTTCAAGGAATCCATTGAATCTTTGAGAAGTTCTGAGCCCTTGTCTCAGCAAAATATGACTAAGGTCAAACAAACTGAAAGAAGAATGTCATTCACCTTTGCATTAATATTTAGAAGCAAAAGTAATATTTAGCATAATCTTACCATTCATTATTAGATTATTTCAGCAACATAGTCAGAAATACAATGTAGCTTTGTTGACTAAATTTTCACATTGGATAGTAACGAAATGAAAATCATTAAACTGTGCGTCTGAACCTATAAAAGAATTACCAGCCAATAAATAAATAATAATATACAATATACTGATATAATAAGGTAGTTTTTTATGAAAAGCACTGAAAATCACATATTACAGTGTCAACATACAAGTGAATTTGCTTGCACTGGCAGCGGTCCTCCAGATATCACATTCACAAAAAGAAACAATCAGATCAATGGAGCAGAGCAATACAGTTTAAAATCAATCTCTACAGATCAATGTATCAAAGTCATGTAAAAATAAAAGGAAAAACAAATTTCTGTGTGTACATATACCTAACTTGTCCAAGCTGCCCAACATTGTAGAGTATTTGCTTATCTTGTAACATATTGTCTAAGTGAGAAATTCTCTCATAATCTAATGCTTGACTGCAGTGAGATGTTAAAGAGCTTGCACTAGTTGTTGAAAACACACGATGACGTGGAAAGGTGTTTGGTGGCGGCTGTAAAGAATAGAGAGTAATTATTTCAGACATTCAAAATTTAGCTTTAAAACAAAATATAGGGCCTACACAGTATATCTGTATATTGAAGGCTCACTGGATCTCCAAATTATTAATGTGGGACAGATGAAATACTACATGTCGCTATAAAAGTAGACATTCCAGTACTAGAATCTCCTAATATCCAAAATCATTCTATATTGTTATACAGTTAGTATACATATAAGTCCACCACAAGTTCCTGGTTTGCTTAACCACATGTTAGACAGTTCTGCAAAATACAGCAGATTTCCACAAGGTTGATAAGGCTCCCAAAATAATCTATTTTACATGGATTGTTCTCAAAAGTCAGTCAGATCATGAGACACATCTAGCCAACTGTATGTCAAATTTGAATGCAATACAACAAGTTGAATATTGCGTTCACAAACTTTTCATCAACGTCAAAGTCACTTCGAATTTGACAAGCGTTTCCTGCGGCTATCTCGAAAAACACACTTTCATGGGCTAGTGCCACAAAATCAAATACGGGAACAGTTTCCCAGACACAAAGGTCCAATCTGTAGAAAAATAAGTTGCATCGCACATTTATCAGAAAATATGGACTTTTTAAGTGCTTCAAAATGTCAGTAATTATCTTTATTCAAACACTTAGACCACGAAGCTGGCTCAATGCTGGCCTAATGTCAGGTTACAGTGATCCACCAGTGATCCAGCATTAGACCAGGACTTTGTGTTGTCATAAGCCATGGCAAGCTGTGAACACACGTGGCAAAACCAAGACGTTGATCATATGTTCAATCATACTGGTACTTAGGATCAAAATCTGATGCAACTGATATTAATAATTGCAATATGATACTTTCAAAAAACAAAATGTTTAAAGGAGGGTTCAAAATAGCTAGTTCAAGGATCAAGCTTAAAATTGGATTAAAAACAAAAGATTTAGTATGTGTACCACTAACTTTTAATTTTGCAATGTATTCTGCCTGATGAATACATCCATGTATTCTCATCAGATTGTACAGATTTCCATAGAAACACAAGCGGTCCTCAACAGTATCTAGCAACGTCAAATCTGTATTGGCCAGTAATGCAGATTTACGGATCAAGTCATTGTAGATTGATGAGCGAGTTAAAAGTGGAACCATCTCTTCAGTAAATATTTCAGATTCACCAACCACATCTAAAGATGGAGCACAATCATGACATACCAATATACATTTCTATATCTTTATCTCTCTCATATATAGTATGTATAACTGCTGTTTCATTAATTGATCTAATAATTTAATCTATCATCTTTTCAATGATTTAATTAACATAACGGTACTGTTCACTAACAATATTCCATAAAATGCTTGATTCACTAAATTCTAAAGAATCAGCATTTCTTTTTTGAAATTAGGTGACATGAAAAGGTACTCAACTTATTCTTAAAATTTGCGCTTTAATGCTTTTGTATTTTACCTTTCATTAGAGCTATTAGATCTGATAAGATATGTGAAACCAAAGCAGCAGGGTGAAGATCACTGGGCTTAACACCATCAAAACAATTCATCACTAAAATTCTGTTATCTGCATCACAGTCTGGGAAATAACAAAGCATACAATCTTAATTTGATTGAAGACCATGATCATATGCATTGAAAAAACATATAAGACACATAATACCATATGACCTTAAAATTTTCAATTATAATATAAAGATCTGGTTTTGGTCGACATTTGGTTCCATTTGAACTAGCTAGTTGTTCAAAGCAGCGAGTTGCAACAACAATGCTAATACATGTATACATTATAGCCAGGGCTTTGCAAACCCTATTGCCTGATGGCTAAGACAATGGCCACTGTCTGTGATTCTTTAACAAGGTCAATGAGCAAGGATCAGAAGCTAAATAAACATATTTTATAAATTAAATTTTGACTCGCTGCTTAATTTATTTTCGTGTATCATTGACTAAACTAGTCATAAAAATAATCCAGCAAGGTACAAAGACAATTTTGTACATAAATTGAAAACAGTTATATTGAGTGACTCATTTTTCAGACAACCTTACATTTTTAATGGGCAATCACAGGGTAATATGAGCCAAGTCCCGGGCTACTGCCCCAGCAATAATTCTTGTAGAGACTTGATAAAGATTTAAATTTTATTGAAATAGAGGAAACATAATAGGCTAGCAAGTTAAACATTCCTGTGAATATAATAGACAAACCTTTGTTTAAGGGCAATGTTGATGATGACTGAGATGGTCCACAAGGAATATTTGGACAACAACTATTGATAATTATTTGGGTCAGATTTAAATGCAGCTTACTGGCCATTTCTTCCAATCTAAAATCAACAAATGTTATATGAAATATAAAATTTTACAGCAAAAAGTTTGTACAGAATGTTAAAATAATGTAGCTTTGAATTAGAAAACATTGTGACGTTTGCCCAACATCAAAACAACATTAGTTCTAAGTCTCGTGTTTGCTGTGTTCACATAAGTTTTGTGATGTGAAGCACTGTGACAAAAAATAAATAGAAAGTCTCCACCTTCCATAATTAAAAGATCAGCAGACAAAAGGATATATACTTAACACATTATCGTTCATTAATGTTGCAAGGAACCGACCATAATTGGATATGCAAATTAACCAAGTAATCTGCCAAAGTATTCAATTTTTTTTATTGAGGATCGGATGAATATTGGCAACTGTAGAGCGTTTACATCGATTAGTAGGGAAGGGCTGGCACGGCCATCTTGGATATGCAAATTAGCCTACTTTCGAACTTAACCAGGTATTCCATCATAGAATGTTCATAAAAATAATTACGAAAATAATTATTATAGATGACTGTAGAGCGTTTACATTGTAGCGCATTTTAGAAGAATAATAATAACAATAGACAGCGCAAAAACACTATATAAACAGTAAAATAAAAAGTAAACGAAAAAAGACAAAGCAAAATTGTCATTCTTCTTAAGAGGTATCTAGTTTTATTACATGTATCAGATCTCACCTTTCAGGAAGGACATTGCTCACAAAGAGAACTTTGCCAATTATTTGGGTTGGTCCTGTGTCTAATAATCTGAAGTATTCTTTACTTGAATTTCCTTGAAGCATATAAGAACTTATCAATGACATAACATCCCGTTGGAGATAGAAGGTGCTAAACTGCCACTTCACCGTGTCAGCCTAGCACCTATTAGCTCCAAGGGGACGATAATTACTATAATGTTGATATAGATATATAGGTCTGACTTCTAGAAATAATTGATCATATGTATTATTGTCACATTTTTAAATGAAACATACCTTTTTCGTACTGATTGACTAATTCCGCTAAGGCTTTCACATGCTCATAAACACTGTGAAGGTATTGATGTTTCAACTGTGAAGTGTCATCCCTAAAATACATCTAAATTAGCATTATGCATTGTTTGTTAGGCTACTAAAACCAAAACAATAAAAAATATATGTTGTTAACCACTAAAAATCTAACTACAATCACTGTATTAATTAGAATACCCCCTGAGGCTACAGGGGAGGTGGGTGCTTTGTAGGGTGTTTTTTGGTGCACTAGCAGGTAGAAATATTATTCTTCCATGTGACGGACAAAGCTGTTTGCACAAACAAGCCGGCAGCGTGGGTAACCCAGGGTTCCCCACAGAAAAAAAATCATCTGGTCGTTCTCTCAAAAATTTAAACTTAGCGCGCGAGCAGCATAATAAAGTGTTTATGTTTGCGCGCGCGCGATAAAAAATCAAAGATTTTTCAATTAAGACACAACAAAGTACAGTAGTCCCCCTCTTATGCATGGACCCATTATGCCATCTCTAAGCGCATGTATAAATAGGGGATGCAAATTTTTTGAAAACCAAATAGTTTGATGTTTATACATGCATAAATAGGGGATGCAAATTTTTTGAAAACCAAATGGTTTGATGTTTATATTTTTATGTTATATTAATGTATCATAAATATTTCATGGTAGACCCTATATTAATGCATCACAATCCATACTTTTTATTATAATTTTCTTTTCCTCATCCTCTATTTTGGCTTCTAAATTATTTTTAATCACCTGACAGGAATGCTTATGATTTACCTCCAGTTGATTTGATATTTTGTTTTGCAATAATTGTTGAAACTTTGTATGAGCAGCTAGCTGTGAGGCTATGTTTAACAGCAAGTTTAACCATAGCGTTCACTGGGAAAGAACAAAGGATGTGGGGGCGAGGCATTGCCCAAACTATGCTTATCACACTATCTGGGCATATCAATCTAGTTGTGTTAACACTAAGATATGTTAGACCAGTGCTCTGTGTTATTGGGCGGGTAGGCCTACACAGTGAGGAGCTATAATGTAAGATGTTCATTAGCACGGCAAAACTATGTCTAAGGCAGGGATAATCCAGCAAACATGACCAATATCGGCCTACTGTAATTGTTGGTCCAATGTCCAACGCTGGCCAACATTAAATGAACATTGTTTCAGGGTCTGTGTATCTCGTGCACAACGGATGAGTAGTGGGGGGGGGGGGGGCAGCCACATTTAGTTGAGGGTTGTTTGAATGCTGGGCCACGTACGGGAGTGGTCACCAGACTGGCGTGTATGTGTTTGTAGGCATACACCAGCAGTGTTTGACCAGGGCTGGCTGCAGGTTGTGTGAATGCTAGCATGTCAACTACTCACTGTGTAGACTACATGTAACCTTTAGAGCACACTGTTTATGGCAAGTATACATGTATACACCCCTCCCCTCTCATCAGTGCCTGCCGCCATCTGACGTAACAGGTGACGACAATCAGGGGGGAGGTGCGCTCTCTCCCGTTTGGGTGGGCGCTAACCGCTAAAAAACAGCGTACTATTGGCAAGTCTACCATCTTGATGACCAGATGACAGCCGGATGACACCTATTACATGCTGGTTGTTATGAAATTAATCTGGTCGGTACTGTACTGTGGGGAACCTTGGGTAACCTATTTTTAGTTTTAAACTAAATATATGCTGCACGCAGAGCACGTGTCCTTTTTGTAAGGCAGGGTCTCAGCAGACAGCTGATGCTTGAAAACTTCTCTACATGCTGTTCCCTCAGAACTGCTGGAATGCTGTTGCAAGAGATTCGAGTTGTGTGCTGGGATGACACAATTTATAGACACTACTGTTGTATTTTAACAGACATGTATCAGTAGGCTGATTAGAATTAGAGTACATGATTGCAACTTATCACCAAAGCCATTGCCAGGTTTGGAAAATTTTAAACTCAGTCAGAATGGTAATCTGGTGATGACCACTGCATGTACTGCAACAATAATTAAAACTGAAACTGCAACCTTGAGTTGGGGTGGGAGAGTTTTGTATGACCGTGTTTTTATATTTATGGCAATGAGTAGGCGTTTATTGAAATATGGGCCTTTATTGGAATAAATACGGTATTCTTTACGGTATTCAGTTACGAATGATAAATTTTATATGTATGCCAATATTTTGCTCCTAAAAATGAATTAAATCATCAACCCTGAGTATTGAATTGAAATTTTCATCCACTACAAGCCGCAAATTGCTGTTACAATTCTCGACTTTTGGTGAATGAAGGCTTCTTAAAATGAGTGAAAAAATAACAAAAAATTGCCATATATTTTGCTTAAACAGAACCGATAGAAAATAATACGATATCAGTGTAATTAAAAATTAACTCACTGCAGAAGTGATTGAGCAAGTCCTGATGATGGAAGACTGTGTTTACAAATAGTCATAAGGTTCTTCATAGCAATTCTGACATGTGGTTTACTTTCAGCAAAAGAACCTCCTTCCCTTGGAGTGCCATCAAAGCTATGCTGAAAACGTGAATCTTCCACTGCTTTGACAACTTTCTGAGCTGACTTTTCCAAATCATACAAAAGATTAGCTAGCTTCTGAAGTTCTGTAGCATGAATTGGTCTTGTACCAGAAGATAGAGCTACATTTAGACCCCAGTTATAATGACTTTTCACTGTATCTGGAAGTTTTTCACCTCGTCCAAGATTGGTCAGCGAAATAAACTCTTGTAATAAAATACCTACACCTGGTGGGTGGAACCCACCTCCTAGATGTTTTTTTTTGTCGCCATAGTTTTGAGATGCTATGGATATCAATTTGTTTGGCATTCTGCTTCTTGCAGCTTCAAGCACAGACCGAGAAGACGAGATTGTCTGCGAGCCTGCACAAGCCAGATCCATTACAATCATAGAAGGCAGATAATCAGGATTAAGATGATTACAGTATGAAGCACCACCGCAGATAATCTCATTCACTGTGTCTGGGGAGAATCCTGGTAAGGCAGAGAGTCCTAATAGTTGGTCTACTGCAGACATACTGGACACCGAAGCTATTCCGACAGCTGCGACATTAGCAATAGCACTTAATCTGCCAAGGAGACCTTGTTTAGATTTACTACCGGCTGCCTGCCGCTGTGATACACTGCTTTCATCTTTCGATTTCAGCTTACTTACAGCATTGATGAATTGTTGAGCAAATAAAGTCTCTGCGGCTCCAAGAGATCCTTCCATGTTAAACATCTACCGATAAAGCAAGAAAAGAAAGAATTGGAAAAAGATTTTATAATTTTTAGATTTGAGAATAGTTTCAATAAGTTTCACAACAGGGCTCAAAATTAGTGGTAGCCATAAATAGAAATATTTTTCTTCATTTTAAGTTGGAAAATGCATTAGCAACAATAAGTTCAAACATGTACGCCCAAATTAATGAATGAACAATACAAACGACAATTCAGCAGGCCAAGCATAAACCCTTACAGCACTGGGATAGACTGTAGACGTCAGATTCTGATGACTAAAGTCTATCCCCACACTGTGAAAGTAAAAATAGTTCTAATGGCCGTAGAACCATAACATAGATATTCAAATACATCGGAAAGAGCTAAGTAAGACGTTTATGATGATTTCAACTTGAAAAAACCCCTTTGGTTTCCAAGGTTTTCATAAAAAATTCAGCGCTGTAAGGGTAAGGAATTAGTTCTCACCTTTATAATCTGTTGTGCATGTGTATACTTTGCTCTTCTCAAACACATGTTCAGAAGTGTTTCACTAGAAGCAAGCATATGAGAAACCACACTACTCTGCTGTCTTAACATGTGTACTATCCGAGACCTGAAGTTTAATAATGTAAATTGTTCAAAAATATTTAAAAATAGTAGCACTAGTTAGCATATAGATACAAGCAGCTGTTACTAAAGAATATATTAAAATGTCTCCCACCTACAGTGTTTTCATATAAAGGCAATAGGAGACAAAATAATTTGGAAGGCTTTCAAACCATTAACAATTACTGTACAACCTTCCACGCTTGGGAAAAGTTCTCGCAATATAGTGAAAACAAAGCTTCCCTCCTGCAATATCATTGGAACAGCACAATTATGATGGGACCACCTAAAGAAAAAAACAACCCCAATTTTGAGTGTGAACAATTACAAAGACATTGAAAAACTGAGATAAAGAAAACCTTCTTGTACACCCCATCCCCCAAGAGCAAAAAACCTTCAAAAACGGTTTTAAAAGCCAGAGTGGTTATTGCAATAATTTTAAGTACAAAATAAAAAAAATTATCAAAAACATTACGCAACTCAGCCCCCAGGGTTTTCAAATTAGGCCTATGATGGCTGACAATGGCTCAGTTGCTGGCTGTACTGGACCACGGATGATTAACTTAGTTACCTTGGAATTTTTTATTCCAAACCATCTCTCTGTTTTTTTCAAATCTCTGTCTGTGCTGCACACAATTTAAATACCCTGCCATCCCTAATTATTAAGGAACAGACCTCATCCTCGAACTTGATTGAGCTATGTGTGAGTGTGTGTGTGTGTGTGTGGGGGGGGGGGGGACAGATGTGAATTACTTTTTAAATTGGGTAATATCACTATAAGTGTATCACACTTATACCACAACAGACACACAGCTGAAAGGTTCTCCGCCTTTCTTGTTCGGTAATAAATAATTCAAAGAAATTTTAGTGGTATAATCTGGCCATGTCACTGTGAATACAATATATAACTATAATGATGTGAAAGCATGTTACGGCACAGTATGATTTTTATTGTAATGTCATTCTCAATACAACGGTTGATTGTGTGTTCTATTATGTGTTTAATATATTTATATATTGATCTGTGGAATTGTGGTGTATTATGCAGCTGAACCACATGTAAGGGACACAGCTCCACAAGGGACAATTATTATGAGTTTACTTAACAACAAGAGGCCTGAAGTCCCATATCATCCCCGGCATAAATTAGGTTAGACTTTTTGCAGTCACAAATATTTAAAAAGTCAATTTGTGGTGGTCATTTTAAATTTCAGTAAAATCACCTGTACATTTCGAGATGGTGGGTAATGTGATAGTACGATGTGAATTATCTCTGACTTCAATTTTTCATTTTTTGCGCCCACAAAAAAATATGAAGTTTATCCATGGCGGCAATTTTTAATTTCAGTAAAGCCCTAAAAAAATCACTTGTGTAGCCGGGTGTGTGTATGGCGGACTGGAGTGATTACTACTCTGGCCAACGAGTCGACTCTTTGGCTAGATTCCAAGGGTTGGTGGTTCGGTCCCCGGGCTGGGCAGTTTCAACACTGTTACATTGGCGCCCCTTATCGGTAATGCAGTACCAATAGGCCTGACCTCAGTACAGAACACTGGGGATAGGGCTGCGGTAAAAGGCAGGCAGGAGAAGTTAACCCACGAGTATGTTGAAGGCTGCTCGGGGACGAGCAGATATTTGAGAGGGGAGTAGGCTATGTAGCCAGGTGTGTGTATGGCGGACTGGAGTGATCACTACTCTGGCCAACGAGTCGACTCTTTGGCTAGATGCGTAGCACTCAGGCATCACGATGCCAGGGTTGGTGGTTCGGTCCCCGGGCTGGGCAGTTTCAACACTGTTACACTTGCATATCTGCATATCTTGGGTAGTAAAATTTGAATAATTTCAGATTTAGTTTTGGAGTTTTTGTGCCCACAAAAAAAATTTGGAGGTGACCTCTGGCGGCTATTTCGAATATTTGTAGCATCTTTAAAAAATCACTTGCCCATCCCCATGTTGCTAGGAATGTCATGATCAGTAGTTTTTGAGTTTTTGCGCCCACAAAAAAATGTGACGCCGGACAGAATCCTGGCGTGACTAAAATCCCCCTCCCCCTACGGGCGGGGGATAAAAAGTCGTAATTATCAGATTTACCAGTGCACATACTCAAGGTTCTAGTCCTTGCACAAGCATTTATATTTTTTGTGTTTGTTTGTTTACAAGGTATTGTGTATGAGGATTAGTATGCTGGTGATCTCATACTTTCCATGTGTATTTATTGTAATCATGTAGTTTCATTGAAATATATTTGCAGAGAGTCCACCAGAATTTTAATTTGAAATTATACCTGCGACCCTTCAACCGTTTTCTCTGGCGCCTCCGATGTGCCCGTCCACCTGAGCTGGAACCACAACTAGCAGAGCCATCTGTTACCAATAATCCATCACTGAGCCCATCTGTACAACTTTCTTCTCCTTAAAAATAGGAATTAATTCAGTGTCTCTGATGAGATGTGATATAATCTGCACACCAGACAAAAAGTTTATACATTCTATAAAAACTACATACCAGTGGAATTTGTCCTGAGGTTTAATCTATATTGTTCATTTTGCTTTGTCGTTCTGCTAAAAAGTTTGCATTCCATTAGCTCCTCCTCTGCAGAAAAAAATAAAATATCTGAATTTAGGGAAATTACAAAAACAAAATAAACAATATTCACACCATCAATGTTGATGATCCTTGGGTGCTCTTTAAGGTAATGTAGTATTTGCAGATCCAGTTAACTCCTGTCCCCGGCTCCTGCCCTGTCAATTGTTAGATAATATTTGTCATTCATTTGAATCTGAAATGGCTAGCATAATTTCCACCTTCAAATGGCAACAAATATTAATGTTTATAAAAAAATGTTTATAAAAGAAGCACATTTTAATGAATAATGGTGACATGCCATATGTACATGCGGAATCTTAGAAATTCATGCAAAACATAAGGACTTCAGAAATTTCCAACAAAAAATACATTATTAATTGAATTATTAATGGTTTTGAATTATCTCAGCACTCAATCACTTGCAAGGAATTAATGACAAATGAGAATCATGAAGAAAATTGCATACCTATATCTTCCTCGCTTAAAGATGTATTGAGTTTTCCTGAATCGGGAATGACTTTTCCACAGGGTATAGGTATCCAATCTGGTGTCACAAGCTGTAATCTCCACTGTGCTTCACTCACATATTGTGTTAATCTGGTTAGGCGATGTTGTAGTGATGATGACTCTACACCACATTCAACACAGTTCGTCAAATCACTCTCCAGTTTTGCAGGTATCACAGGTAAGTTTGACTCTGATGTCGTTGTTGTATTATGTTGCCCAAGAAATGTGTAGCGCAAAGCAGACAGATCCACTAATGCGTCCTTCAGTATATGTAATATATCTCTAACTAAAAATTCATTGCAAACAAAACCAATTCTGCCAACACTTGTGGTACTGCAACTGCTATTAGCACTGAGTTGACCACTAACCATAGTAGGTGGAGCAGATTGAGCTCCGGATAAAGAGTCTTTCAATTGTGCTGTAGTTATAGAATACAAACCTACTGATGTCTTTTTATATTCAGGCTCTTGTTTGACACCCTGTGTAGTTAAAAGATCAGGTGATGATGATCTTTCTTTAGACGTCTTTGAAGCATTGTCATTTCCGGATAAGATATCTTTAATAGCTGCCTCCTGATTCACACCTCTAGGGTCATTGGTCACAATGTTCTTTTCAGGGACTACAATCCAAGAGTTCATGTATTCATCAGAATTTTCTAAAGACTGTGATTCCTGAGGAAAGAACGGGTTAAGTGAAGATGGTGTACTTGTTGGGGAGGAAGGAGAGCTAAATTTGCCAGCATGACTACTGGGATAGCTATTAGGCTCCTCTGTACCCTCATCACCACTGTCTGACATGATTAAAGGTGATTCTTCAAAACTATCATGTTTGACAAATATAAGTGAAAATATATTCTCAAGTACCTCTAATCTGACTGTCAATGGAAAGATTTCTCTTAAATGTTTAGAACCTTCTCTCAGTTTCTGTGTTACATATTGATCATATAAAAGTTGAACATTTTCCAGCGCTGTTGAAGAAGATGATGATCCTGAGATGAAACTTCTTGAGGATTTAACATCATCAGCAGATGTTTGCGAAGGCACATTCCTCTCACTGCTCATACGTGAACACATGTCCTCAAAACTAGAATTGTTCACACAATATTTCAGTGCCATTAGAAAACAATTCATAGCATAATAGCTATTGTAAATGGATAAATCACGCTGTAATTCAACACTCGAATGCTCCTCTGTGGTTTCATCATCATTTTCTTCAATAGTAAATCTCACTGTTTTCTTTACCTTCTGAGTATCTGGGTAAAATAATAAATAATGTAGCAGTGTAGATCTGAATGAAAAAAATGACACATCAATACGAAAATATATGATTAAAACATTTATTGTGAATTGGTGACCATATTGATTACATTCTTATAACATTAAAATAGTACAGTAGATCCTGTCATCAATGACCCTGGCACAGTTTGCCAGATGTCAGGCATATTAAAGTCAATAATGGCCGATAGAAAGTAGTTAGGAATTTGATCAAGTTCTAATTCTTCAGGGCATATCCCTTCCTGAAACGGCATATTTTATTTCATAGTAATATTCTAGCTACATGTATCTGGCACGGTTTGTCAGATATCAGGCACAATGTAGTTCATAACATTTAGCTGATAGTCTCCCATTTTGAATTTGATTAAGTTTACATTTTTCAGGGCATAATCCTACCTGAAACCTCACATATTGTTTAAAGTTATGGTCTAGCTATCTGGCATGGTTTGCCAGATATCAGATATAATAAAGTTAATAATGGCCAATAGTCAGCGATTTAGAATTTTCTATCTAGAGTAGAAGTTTTTCAGGGCATTTGCCTACCTGTCTCTGCACATTTACTTCCATAGTACAGAGAGACCTTGATGTTCCGTCATCATCTGTTCCCAAGAAATATGACGGAACTTCGAATATGGCAGAGTTTCGGAGCAGACACCCCACCCCCCTCCAAGCAATAATGGAACTGAGGATATACATGTATAAAAATCAAATTCACACTGTAATATTGTTATATTAATAGGCCTACATATGTTAGATGTGCAAACAAAATTACAACAATTATGT
The DNA here is from genome assembly GCA_964017125.1 of Flabesymbios commensalis. NCBI lineage: Eukaryota > Metazoa > Annelida > Polychaeta > Terebellida > Flabelligeridae > Flabesymbios > Flabesymbios commensalis. The sequence continues at coordinate 48,188,433 of OZ024906.1, forward strand.
GATAAAAATATAATTTTATTATTTCAAATATATTTACAGGATTATTTTTTCATGTGTATACATTTTTACTTTGTCTATGAAAAATGTCAGTAACACATGGTAAAACTGAATGACTACCATATACTAAATGTGCCTTTTACACTTAAACTGTTTATCACAGTAAAATAAAAAATACGTATTAATTTTTTAAATCTGCTTTAATTGTTAATTTAAGCGAATCTATGATGTTTTCATATTGTAATCGAAATGACTCCAAGCAATATCGCTCAACTCAGGTGATGAATGATCGCCATGATCAAATCTAACACATTCCACTGTGTAGGCCTATAGCTTGCATTACTTGTGCGGGTGACTTATTGCTCCGAATTTCATGTTGCAGAACGAGCGACGATTGTCTTCCTGTTATTGTAAGGCTTCACATAATATACTAGTCTTGTTACAATGGTAAAACAATTCAATGCTCAAATAGGTGTTGACACTTCATGCTAACCGAAACACAAGTTATTCAAGCTTAGAGCATAATGAAATAAATCTGTTCAACACAGTTGATGGCGTGAATAATTACGATCTGTTCACAGAGATCAGATAAATTAAGAAATTGTTAGATAGGCCTACTAAGATTTAGTTAATCGATTTTAAAAAGTAATCTGCTGATACGAAATCAAACATTTTGGTGCGACAGACATATTGAAGGTCAAATTAATTAATCTTGATATGCTCAACTAGCGGCTACACGAAATTAAACGTTGTCCTAAGTATGAGTTAATATTGTTTCAACGTGGCTTTGACCCAGTAAACTTGAGACATTGACACAATGTTAAATTAACGATGGCCCAACGTCTGCGACGCTGGTTTAACAATAACCAAAACTGGTTTCACGTATCATAGTACTGCCGCCAAGAAGTGTTATGTAGAACGAGAGGTTCGTCCTTTGTTGGGCGGTACAGTGTCAGAGGCAATGGCCTAACGTTAAACCAATGCTCATCAATGCTAATTTAATTAGCCACTCACTAATCTCTTGAACGCTATGTGCATTGAGGCAGTGATGCAGCAATTTGATGAGAGCGACATCTGCATGTGTGAAAACACATGGCGTTCACGCAATTAGCGTGACGGACCGCGACAGAACAATGGGACACTTACCCAATCATTTAACCCTTTCGTCCTAGAAATCTGATGACGGAGGCGGAAATTGGAATGGCAGAACATAGGAGCAAAAATACATGGGCAGATCCGTTCCCTTCAAAATCATGATGGATGTAGAAAATGACGGAACATCGGAGGACTGATCTCCGAGGCCTGTCTGTACTACTTAATGGTCTTAGCTATCTGGTATGGTTTTCCAGATCTTACACATATTTAAGTCAATAATGGCCGCAAGTCGGGTCACCGAAAGATAAAATACGCAGAGCGCCATACAATGTTTTTTTCTAATAAAATACTAAAACACCACTTCTAGGTATCTAATGAAGAATAAATTGGAAAATAACTTGTATTAACATCTAATTATATGATATGGATAGATTTTTTTTCTACAATCTGAAAAAGACACTTATAAGTTAAAGGGGAGTGGCCCTGTGACCCCCTCCCCCCTCCTTAGATCCGCCCTTGTCATGTGTAGAGTTCAAAAGCTTCAATAAATGAGGTCACAATTTAGCCCCTGAGACCAGATTTTTTTAATGCGACCAGGACCTTGGTCTGCAGGGGGTGAGGATAGGGGGCAGCTGCCCACCTTACAAATTTCACCTGGGTTACCATTACTAATCTCAACCAACCCTCCCACCCTGTCCTTCATGAGAAACAATTCTTGTGGCACACATAGACACAGGGGCGGTGACAGCTACATCCCAGCAAAAGCTGATTTAGAATTACAAAAGTTTATGAGAAAAAGAATAATAACTGAACAAATAATGAACTGAATGCGTATATTATGGGCGTAGCTATTCATATATATCTCCTATAATGTAACTCTATGGCAGGGCTTACAAATTTGTCAAAAGTTTCATTTGCCCACCGGGCAGATGGCTGCTATCAAAAATGTTCTGCCCAACAATTAGGTGATACCTTGATGTATACCTAGAATTAAGAATGTTTAAATATACGGAATATCTGGGGTTCTATACATACGGCCCGACAGGACTGCTGGGTGCCAGATTCACTATGCCCAGTGATCAAATAGGACTGTCCCGGGCTGCCGGGTATGGAATTTTTAAGCCCTGTATGGGCAGCCTTATTTCTTTTGACTGCCATTTGAAAACAGGCATATTCAGAAAAATAATTTACTTGAACTTGGAATAACATTTTTGATGTGATAAAACTGAATCTATGCATGTTGAAGTTTTGGATAAAATGTTCTCTAATTAAATTTAAGGCATAAAAACATTTATAGTAGAACTAGAAAACTGTTTTATGCACCTGTTAGTACATTATAGGGATAAATTTCAGTAATGTAAAAAACAACATTTTATCCACACTTACAACATTATCGGAGAAATATATCTGCCCCACTACATCGATAAAAGATATCCATATATTGGCTTCTTGGAATGACATTAAGTTTTGTTTTTACTTTTGTAGTGAAGTAGTGTATCCCACAAATCATGATTTTATTTTTTTCTGAGTTTTTTGGATTTTTTTTAAAATATTTGTTATCCATATTTTTATGAATTTGACGGGAACCCAAACAAACTTTTGGAACTGGCCCAGGCTAAAATCACCAAAAAATCGGTGATTTTATTTTGGCTTCTTAATATGACCATATGATGTAAACATGTCCATAGACTAGAACTGCATAAGTTTTTTAATTTTTCTGCTGCGCATTCACCAGTTAGGCTAGATATAGAGACGAAATTCCCGTATTTCCAATTTTTGACATTATTGTCAATAATTAGAAATCAGGAATTTCGTCTCTATATCTATATATTAAGTGTGTCATATATTGATGTAACTATGTGGTTACTTTGATCATGCCGTCTATTTTATTTAAGATCAGTAGGTTATATAGCTTCATATAAATTAAATTTTCCAAATTGACTAAATTGAAAATTCCGATCCCAAGGAGTTCCTTTAAGTCAATTTATTTTTATTACCTGTGAAATAATAACTACCATATGCACATGCCAAGTAGAATTTAACCTACGGTACATTACATCAACTGAAATTTTTAAAAATTGAAAAATCAAGATAAAAAATTTAAAAAAACAGTATATGAATTTAAAAAATGTACAATTATAAAAATATTAGCTTAATTCTGCAGACTGCAAGTACATGCTTTTAAGATTATTCAAAAACAGCTATGAAAACGTTACCTTCATTTTTATGGAGAGTATTATAACCTGAAGCAGGTCTGTTGGTTATAAGATCCAGAACCACAGAACTTGGAAGAGAGGAGAATGATGTGAGATGATGTAAAATATAAAGTAATGAATGTGTCTGCAAGTCTCTGACTAAGGCCAAGTAGTTTTTGTCCATTTGCACTCCAGTTTCAAATAAATAATCCCTGGTGAATATGGTAAGTGAATAATTTAAGGTAAAACAATCACAACATAAATTTTCAGTGATTTAATGGAATGATTTGAATAAATCAGATGTATACCTTGTTTTCAATTGGTCAATACACCACTCAGTCAATGCCACTTGCTGAGAAAGTCTTGTACATGCTAATGACAGTGTTTGATGAACACACAAGCTCTACAATAAAGACATGTAACTGATTTAAAACTTTAAAATCTATGAGAAGACTACAAATCAAAACATTATGATAGTAAAAGAAACTGCTCAAGTTATCTCCCAAAATTGCAGTGTAAATGAACTATGGTGAGTAACTGCATCACCTGCATCACACTGAATTACCTCACATAATGCAGCAGTGTTTCATCTAGCCATTTCTAACATGGCGTAGCGCCATGTTGCCTTTTGTGAGCGCCATGTTGCCCTTCAGGTGCGCCATGTTGCCCTTCTAATATTCAGACAGTTAAGTGCCTCATTGAACTATTGTTACGTCATATTTAATCCATCAGGCCATTGTCACAGTGGAAAACACCTCGATCACTGATATCTCGCGTTCACCCCTATGACGCAATAACTGATAACGGCTTGTGTACATAGTGGTAATAACTGGCGATGTCTACATAACTAACTGATTCTGTTTGTACCCTAATTCGGAAGGGGAGGGGGGTGGAAATGCCCAACCGAGTCAACTGAGTGCCCGGCGGGCATGATAAGGTGCTCACAGTGATCGGTGGCGCCATGCCCCTTCTGAATCCTAGATTAAACACTGATGCAGTCCTGCAGGCTGCAGTCCTGGCCACCTGGCTACTTGATCAAAACTGTAGACTATTACGCTAATTTATAATAACTCTATCTGTCAATATCTTGTCTTATCAATTACTGTGACTTCCAAACAAACACAGGATGCTGCTGGATTAATGTTGGCTTACTTACTGTTTACTGGCCAAAGATTAAGCAAGCGTTTGATCAGCATCCTGTGTTTGTTGAGTTATGCCTCGAGACAAGCAAGTGAATGTCATCATACATTCAGATTTGGTGATACATGAAGGGCTTAAAATCATAAAAAATAGATACATGTAGGTGCTGTGTGTCAAATATATGAGAATCAGTCCTGAGATTACAGGTGCTGCAGAAACAAAAGTGAACATACTGCCAACATCCTTAAACCTCTTCTGTGACAATCGAGGTGAAAAATGTTTAAATTTGGCTAATAGAAAGGAAACATAACATTTTTCTTGACCAAGCTTGATTTAAACAAAAAACAGCTGACACCCAGCTGACATGCAGTGAAATGTGGGGTGATAACAGAACCTCACAATATGTCAATAGCACTGTTACCTGATTCTACCTAAAAATGTCATCAGACAATCAGACAAGTAGTGCCTGGGATATGGTCTGGATCAAAGTACAGTTACCCCAAAATGCACATCTAGACCCCTAGCTGTGTTGTGTGTAAAATTTGAAGGCAACCGTACAAAACTTTCCTGAGATATGGTCCAGAAATGGAAAAAGTGCATGCCAATGATGACTTCGATACAGGTAACAAGAGGCCAGCCGGCCACCATAATCCGCCCCCCCCCCCCAGCCTGCCTGATCAGAAAATTTGCAGGGTGCATACTTCCCTGAACTTTCCCTGAACAGTTTAACATGTATATAACAGATATTAAAGCCAATGATGGTCGCAAGTGGGCCATTTCTAAATTTGATCAAGTTGACATTTTTGAGGGTATATCCCTCCCCGAAATCACACATTTTGTTTTATAGTAATGGTCTAGCTATCTAGCACAGTTTTCCTAATATTACGCATATTAAAGTCAATAATGGCCTCAAAGGATCCGATACAGGTCGGTGCCGATGCGTCATGTCACATATGGTTTTAAACCACTTTCAGTTTGACCAAATATGTAGTAATTTTACCTGTGGGCACATAAGTGTCTGCAAAAGTTTTCTGGTTGAAGACAGGTCTTGACAGTGGTCCCATCCTACCAGTAAAATCAGAGGACGTAACGAGTGAAATTCATCTGGTAATAAAAGCCAGTCTAAATGCTGCCATGCGCTCAGCCTAATAAGCTCCACTGATAGTTCCTACAGGATAAATGTAAGAAAAATAATTTATATAAGAATTTTAACAATTATTTTAAACTTTCAAATCCATTATAAATGTACATATAGGATAAGAAGCTACAAAAAATACGAATATACAATCATCATAGAGCATAACTAAGCTTAGATTTTACTATATTATTATAAATAAACAGAGAAACAAAATTGAAATAGAAAGGGCGAAACAAATAATGATCAAAACAAAGATATATTTAAAAATAATTTAATGGATAGGTCTATATATCTTACCATAATATGATCCAAGAAATGGATTTTATATTTAACACAAAAAACATAGAGCATCTTCCAGGCATATAACCTGTTCTTACATCTGGAGAGGCCTACAAATTCAAGTTGCCTTGAAGATAAATTAATTTGCTGATCTACACCAGCTGCAAGATCCTGACACCTGAGCATAAACTCCAAATCCAAATAAATATCAAGTAAAACATTGTTCTTTTTCCCCAGGAGAGCTGAATAAATATTCTTTTTGTCCAAAAGATTTTTTGTGTCTTCTCCATGGATAACTTTTAGGAGGCACAAGAAAAATTCTTTTAATGTTGACATCAGGTTGGAATGGTTTGTATCGATGGAAAATAGTGCCAACAATTGGTAAAATGTTTTGGTGCATTTTCTTCTTTTTATTTCTTCCCAACATTTAGAAATTTTGATATTTTCTAATATATTCCTCAATACATCTAAATGTATTTTAGGCAAAAAACACTTGTATTCAGCAAAACAATGACTTTTTTTACAGGCAGATTTGTCTAAAGCTTCAATGATAGAGACTCCGAGACAAGGCTTTTTGTAGAGTGTATCGTAGATGATTTTGCGGCATTTTGAAGATAGAACATATTGTGTATCACTTGTTACAGCATCATCAGTAGACACTGTTTTGTAATGTGCATACAGTTCCTGAAAATAAAGGTGCTAATTTATTAAGAGTAATGCATTTTAGTTATACACGTATTATTAAACACAACTCACAATGACATTTTAAAAAGCATAATTATTATTAAATCTCTTCAACTTTTAATTTTAATTATGTACATGTAGTAGAATCCTGTTATAACACAGTAGGTGGGTTCCAACCAGACGCAAATCAAATGTTGTATGTTGGTCGATTGTCTACAACTCGGGCCCACAATTTATCACACATTGTACCAACATCTCATGTTTGCTGGAGTAAAAAGAAAGTCAACTTTATTATGTGATTGGTTGTATGAGTATGAGTCCCACAGCGTCACCCACAGCACCCTCCCAGCTCTTCTGGTAAAAAAATTTTCAAAGGGCGAGTGGGGACGGTCGCCCAGATTAATCCGGGAAATAATATCCAAAGGATGAAAGGACGATATCAAAGTTCTGGGGCAAAAATGATGTACACTGTACATCATGAGAACTGAGCACAAAGTTATATATTTTTATTCTCTCATTCATTCATACAGATGTTGTGCATGTGACTCAAAGTTACTTATTACACAGTGATTTTCAAAAGCAACAACCAACAATTTCAAAGCTCTTCTACCCATCCCATCAGGCAATGAGAATCAATACAACTTTGATGACAATATCATCAAAATTCTACCAAGATTTCATTAGCTGTGAGACGACCAGAACTCAAATCAGTAATGACCAAAATTTGTTAAATCACATTAAGCCTGCCAGACCTCTCGAACAAGGGCCCAAAGCCTGGACGGCAGCGGCCGCTATTGACTCTGCGCACCGCGGCCAAAGCCAACCTTGGCGCCATACACGACAGAAAAACAGGACCATACGCGATCGGTCCAGCACGGCGACCTGCAGGATGACAATGGTTAGCTTTATTAACCATAAGATCAAAGTTACATCATACCACCTGCAACGCTTGTAATCAATTCCTAAGTACAATACAACTGGCATAAATTGCCATAAATTAGTTGTTGCACCTTAGCCATATAACGTCACATATTTATTAATGTAAGGGGAATTTAGGTCTTCAGTTTCTCTAGTACTGTGCAGCAAGTCTGGTCTCAAGAACGAAAGGGTTGATGCATATCACACATATCCGAAAGATTCACACTGACTACCTATTCAGAAAAGGATCAATATTACCAGATCATTGTGATGGTGTACAAATGTATCCATGGACTACCTACAAACTATCTGTCAAACCTCCTGTCTACCAGAACACGTGACATGTGTTTATTATACAAGAAGGAAAGACTGGAATAATGTTCATATGAGGTTTTTCCCTATGTAATTATATTTCTCACCATCTTAATAAAATTACATATATTTCTATACAGCAGTCAAAAGGCTGAAAAATAATCTACAACTTCTACATGTAACAAGACTACAAAAGTCCAGGAGCTCCCGCTCCGAAATAGAATTTGATTTAAGCACTTTTGTGTAGGGTTATTAATGTAGTCCTAGGTTAGGTCAAAAATCAAGACGCAAGACAACTAGGTCTAAGAGGTTCTGTCTAAGATTAAGATAAGAACTAGGCAGTCTGTCAGAGATTGCAAACCTCCATTGAAATTAATGATCCTAATCAGTATCCCAGTAATGGTCTACCTCTCTGGCACGGCTTACCCGATATCAGCCCAATCGAGGTAAATAATGGCTGATTGACTGTCATATTGAATTTGATGTGGTTAAAAAATTTAAGGGTGCATCCTCCCCCAAAACCTCACATTTTGTTTTATAGTAATGGTCTAGCCATCTAGCACAGTTTGCAAATATTGGGCATGTGAAAGTAAATAATGGCCGATAAGGGGCCATTTTGCATTTGATCAAGTCAAATTTTTTTAAGATATATCCTAGCTCTCCTGAAACGTCACATTTTGTTTTATAGTAATGGTCTAGCTATCTAGCACGGTTTACCTGATATCAGGCCTATCTAGTTAAATAATGCAGAGTGTCGACCATTTTGAATTTGATAGAGTTAAAAAAATTTCAGGGTGCATCCTCCCCCGAAAACTCACATTTTGCTTTATAGTAATGGTTTAGCTATCTAGCAAAATTTACCTAATATCAGGCCTATCGAGGTAAATAATGCCGATTGTCTGCAATTTTGAATTCGATAATTAAATATTTTCAGGGTGCATCCTCTCCTGAAATCTCACATTTTGTTTTATAGTAATGGTCTAGCCATCTAGCTGGCTTGGTGCCAAAGTACTCGATACTTCGATACTTCGGTACTCGAGTACCGATTTTGTAGTACTCGTCAGTACTCAGTACTCATACTTTTAAAAAGTACTTGTACTCGTACTTGTACTCAAGTACTTTTTAAAATGAAAGTACTTTTACTGAGTACTTACGAGTACTTCACGAGTACTAGTCATCTTAAATTGATTCAACACAGCTCACAGACAAATCATAAATCATCATAGCGGGTTATGGAACATTCAGTTAATGGTTCGTTTTCCATCCGTTTAGCTATTATATTAAAAAATGATTTAATTAATACTTTGAAATTATTTCAACTAGTCCAATTACTTACATCAACTTATAACAAAAGTGCATCTGTTTACTATATCATACTGCTCATTGCATGTTCTAACTTGTATATACAAGTATCCTCGTGTAGTTCACAAGATAACTAAATAGCTATTTTAAAAAAAAACAAGGGCAGCTATTCTTAAAAAAAACAAGGGACGTGTATCTGGAAAACAGGAATACAATAAACATGTTGATATATATAGCATTTACACGGGATTATACTATACGGTAGGACCTGTAATCATTGGAGGGGAAGGCGTGATTTCAACAATGATGACGAGCCATTTTAAAATCGAACTTACAACACCCCTTTCTTCGCAGCTAATCCCCAGAAAACACGAGGCATTGAACCAATGGTGGTATAATGTTGGGCCAACATTAAAGACGTGTACCAACATTACTACAGGTTCGATGTCTCGTGTTTGTTGGGACGATCAATCGATGCTTGCAAAATATTGGCCCAATTGCGTAGACACTCCCCAGCACAAGACAAATAAAGTCATAGAGTGAACAAGTAGTTTATAACTATTATCTTATAAAACAGTTGGGACTCGGTCTGGACCAAGATATATTAAGACTGCAATAGCTCATAAAATTCTGTACCACTGCTGTGTAAGTACCTAAAACACGACTGCGACGACGCGGTGTCTTATCTACAGTGACCTTACAATGCCGGGCCAATGTGTAAGACATTGGGCCAAGAATTAAGCAGCATTGTACCGAGAAGACATAGGATTGACACCTGATATAGCGGTACTGTTCAAACACAAGATGACCACAGTAACGGCAAACAGAACTTAACTATTGCATACTTGAACTGCGGGACACGAAAGATATTTATAGACCTAAATCATTATTGGGGTTGAATCTTGCAAGGATATACATGCATTATGGTGATACATTTGATTTCACCAGCAACTAAAGTGTGCCTGTTATCGCAAAACAATTCTGCAGTGCAAAGCCTATAGGCAGTTCTGTTTACTTTACAAGTAAGCAGATACAGCCTCTTTGATTTTCAGGGCAGAATTGTGATCGGTGTACCCCTAATAGCCTTGATCTTTTCCATGACACAATGTGTGTTCAGGCCCATTTAAACGTTTTTTTTACAGTGGCAGCCAAATGTTGCCGGCACTGGCCTAAAATTTAAACATCATTAGGACTACTGAAAGTTTTCAAGCTAGCGTGTTTTGCATCGTAAAGCTTTAGACACAGACAATTTATATATGTATTTATTTATTTATTATGATTCGCCAAGTAATAGGCCTACATGTAGCATACAATACTTATATATACATGTTGTATGTATATATATATCTATATTTGACCCATCTGGCAAAATGAGTTGTAAGTTGCATATTTAAATATTGCAGTTACGAAGATATCCCGAACCTACACAAAATTACCTTTAAAATGGCATGTCACATAACTCTGTAGAGTGTTTAACTTCGTAAATATGACTCGACAAATTCAGAAAATATGAAATCTGAAATTGGTCATTTTGATAAAATGGCATTTGAAGTTCAAAAAGCCAATTTGTGCACTTTTGGAAATTGTAATTAAAAAAATGTATCAAAAAAAACTAAATAGAAAAAATACCACCCTCATTGTCTTAATAATCGTTTACCAAAGTGCGACTTAAGATTCATTTTGCCAGATCGGGTCACATATACATCAACATGAAGTAACAAAAATTATATCATATTAAATCAAATATTTTTATTGAATATATTTCATGTAATTAACTTTTACAACCAAAGTACTCAGTACTTGTACTCTTAAAAGTACTTTTTAAAGTACTTGTACTCAAGTATTTTTGAAAATCCAGTACACGTACTTGTATTTGTACTCGACATTTTTTCACATACTTGTACTTGTACTTAAGTACTTTTTCCCAGTACTCGCCCCAAGCCTGCCATCTAGCACGGTTTACCAAATAACGGCCATGTGAAAGTGAATAATGGCCGAAAGGGGGCCATTTTAAATTTGATCAAGTTGAAATTTTTTAAGATGCATCCTCTCCTGAAATCTCACATTTCGTTTTATAGTAATGGTTTAGCCATCTAGTAAGATTTACCAAATAACGGCCATGTGAAAGTGAATAATGGCCGATAGGCGGCCATTTTGAATTTGATCAAGTCAAATTGTTTCAAAATGCATCCTTTCCGGAAATGTCACATTTTCTTTTATAGTAATGGTCTAGCTGTCTAGCACGGTTTACCTGATATCAGGCCTATCGAGGTAAAAAATATTGATTGTCGGCCATTTTGAATTCAATAGAGTTAAAAAAATTCAAGGTGCATCCTCCCCCGAAAACTCACATTTTATTTTATAGTAATGGTCTAGCCATCTAGCACGGCTTACCAAATATCTGCCATTTGAAAATGAATAATGGCCGAAAAGGCGGCCATTTTGAATTTGACCTGAAATCTCACATTTTGTTTTATAGTAATGGTTACCATTTAGCTATCTACCACGGCTTACCCGATATCAGGCCGGTCAAGGTGAATAATGGACGATAGGTGGCCATTTCTAATTTGATCAAAGTTAAAATATTTCAAGATGCATCCTCTCCTGAAACTTTAAAATTTGATTTATAGTAATGGTGTAGTTATCTTGAGCGGTTTTCATGATATTCTGCAAAATATTTCAGTCAGATTTACCGATGTTTTAAATTAGGTCAAAGTGGTGGGTCAATTTCAAGGTCGAAGTCCAGAAACCTGAAAAGACACAACTAGGGACCTTAGAGAACATGTATGTGCAATATGACTGTAATTGGCCAAGTAGTTTTCGAAATCTGCTCCGGAAACGAAGTGTGCGTCAAAACGTCTAGATAGGTCATAGTTCTGAACCAAAAGTAGGCCAAAGTTCATATACCCTTTGCGACCTTGAGTATTGAATTCAGATTAATAATATTTTAACCTGTCCATTATCCACCTACAGTTAACTCACATACCAAATATTGTTATCCTAGCTTATTTTCTTACAAAGTTATAGGCAAAAGAAGAGATAAAAACCGGGACGGAGGCAGAATCCATAGCTCCCTCCGTCTCACCTACGGTGACGGCGGGAGCAAAAAAACATGATACATACATGTCACATATAATAATTAACAAATATATAGGAACCTCTGTAATATGCTGATCTGATGAAATATCATTATTCCTCAATTCAACAAGCAACAGACGAAAACTTATATCCTCCTTCAACTTCTTTATCAGCTGGAAAAAAACACATTGAAGATAACCAGACAACTTTGGGGAGAGGATTTTTACATTAATGGCTTTTACCATGTGAACTTATTGCGAAATTAGATATATGCTTCACTAAAGATAACTTGATATGGCTGGCTTGTACAACTAGTACACTAATACCCTGGTAAGACCTAGGTTATTGCTAAATTAAACATCGCCTAACAGTGAAGAATTTAAATTTTAAGGCTAAGAGTTCCCAGGCCATCCAGGTCACTGAAATTTATGATTCACCGTTCTTGAGACAAAATCACAGACCCAGGCACATGTAAATTGCGGGGTGATTCGCCAGAGGCGCTCGCTAACAAGCTAGGGGCATCTGAGGGTATTCCCCCCCCCCCCCTGGAAATTTTGTAAAAAATTGTGTTCTCTGAGTGCATTCTGAGGCACTTTGAGACTGAAATTAGAGAAATACACATGCAGGCTGAATATTGGTACGGCTTGACACACATAACTTAAATAGTAAGGGTAAGTAATTGTGTTTATGCATTGATGGGTAAATTTTCTGAGCAATCTACCATTTACAAATTTTTGATAAATTCAACGAGAAAAAACAAATTATCAGTTTACTTATCTTTATTGGGTAATGTGAATCTATGTCATAGAGCAGAGACTGGACTTTTTTTTACAGATTTTTTTGTAAAAATTACAAATGGTCGGCAGATTGTACACATGGAGAGCCCCATCATGTCTGTGGCCATGTAGCAAGGTGTTGCATTTTTTTGAGATGGCAGTCTCACGGTATCTTTTAACAGGAACATAATTTCTGGGCACATGGACGGCTTGTCATGTCTGTGTCCTTGTAGCGTGGCAAGGTGTTTTGAAAACACAAACAGCACCGGATACAAATTACCGGTCTCAGGTCGGCGGGTCAGCTTTAAATTCTTCACTGCCTAAACAGTGTGAACATGAGCTTGTACATAAAAACATGACCCCGGTGATTAATTTATATTTATTTATAACCTTTCAATATTGATTACTTATCGATTTTAATTTTGTCTTGACTACAATGGTGAAACACATGTGACACATGTATATTAAAAGACAGATATAAAATGTTGGAATTACAAACCAAAAATTAGTTGTAATTCCATGTAATTTAACATATATAGTCACAGTTTATCAAAAGATATATAGTAAGTATGAGTCGAAGGCATGGGTGTGCTAAATGTTTCATTCCAATATCTTCATATCCTCAAATTCAAACGTAAGGTAGGCCAATATGAGCTTAGCAAATTTTCTGATGATAGTTTGACAGGCACAATCTTTCTGACATGTATGCTGCTTTTTACACCCAAATATACTGCGGTATTCATCTTCATTTTATTATATAATATCACATTGTCTTTTATTATATCATATGATAAGCTATCCTGTCCCACCCCCTTTGCAGTATTAGGTAATACATACTTTTTTAATCTTAAGATGTAAATTCTGAGCTATGCTACTGAATCACTACATAAAATTACTGCTCAAAAATGATTTGGCTATCACTTACCATATTTTCTGATACTTTTGAAATGAACAAGGTGACTAAAGTCAAGTGTGTTTTTGGAACATTTAGTGATAATCTGTTAAGCTGTAGCCATTTTAGAATCTGTACAAGCTAATCATTTATAGCTTTCATTGCAACATTAATTATCGTTGTGGATACTTTTACAAGCATTCATAATAAACTTAATTTTTTTTACAAATTAATTTGAAATATGTAATTTGATAGATTTATGATGTATCACAGCCCATTATAAATACTTATAGACTTTCAAATATGTCAAGGTCAAATCTATCTGTCACTCATTTAAAAAACTAAACCTTATGATGGCTTGTAATGTTCAAGATATTGTGTATAGTACACAGTTCCCTTTTTCTATATAATTGCTGTTAATTTCAATACTGTACCAAGTGTTTCATATCTAATTATTATGAAATATGATACAGAATTATCTGCAAATTCAGAATAATCATGATGTCTACAGACGTCAGATTCTGACGACTAAAGTCTATCCCCGCGCTGTAAGAGTTAAGTTCCCATGTAAGCAAAATTAATGTAAAAGAAAGTTCTGTTTTAATACACTTTAGTTCTAAAGTTAAATATAGATGATATCAGTAAAAATATATAATTGTATAATGATACAAGTGAATAATTATAGTTATAATATGAAATGTGACGTACTGATGAACACATGAGCCATCATGCTCTTTTCTCTCTTAGAACACCTAAATTGCCACTTTTGTCATCATGAATTCATATTACAAAGTTAAAAATATGGGTTATCACTTCCCATCTTCAGCTAGCTTTAATTTACATGATTTACTTACATTACTCTATTTTCCCATCTGTATCTGATTTTTTTAATCGAAAAATATGATGAAAAGCATATATTGTGTAAGAGGTAAAGCAACATTTGTAATTAACTTCTCTACAAATAGCTTTGTATTCTATGTAAGATAGCCCTGAAAAAAATTAGATGATTTAAAATATTTTTTAAGATGCATGAACGGATAAAAAAATAGATTCAAACCAAAATAACACTATTAATTACCACTACCGTATATCCCCGTGTATAATGCGATGTTTTTTCTCAGCTATTCATGTCACAAAAAGGCACCTCGTATTATACATAGAGGTAGAATTTAATACAATTTTTTATCTCTGTAGCGGTAAGTTCAGCGATAAGATGTCTAGCGGTAAAACATATCTGTAAACGTAGGCCAGTCAGCGTGTTTGGTAAGCAGGCCTATACAACAAGAACAACGGTTAGACTGTGCCTTTTCAAATAGTAGAATGTCATTTACTGTATTTTACGGACCACGTATATTAGCAGATTAGCGGCCTCCTGACGATTGTGATAATGCACCAAGTGAGCACGATACACTAACGCAATGCTGGGTCAAAGTTAGGACACTGTCATCGAAGCTGGCCCAACAATTATAAGCAACATTGGACATTGAGTCGTGTTTGTTGTGAGTGCCCCCGTCTCAAATTCCCGCTGACGCGTGTGGCACCTTTGACAACCACGGGCAGATAAATGACGCAGTTAGTCTGCAACCAATTCACACTCCTGACCTGTTCATTTATATTAATACTGATTTAATCTAAGATCGCCTTTCATATGGGAGTGTTCTATTGTGTACAACGGTAGGCCTATCTGAACATGATATTTTATTAAGATGTATTGAAATGAGAGAAATGCGTTCATGAAATATAACAAGATATCACGGATTATATTTCATATGGCAAATTCTATACGTATAGGCCTCAGGATGTCCACATTGCTTGGATAACATAAACGCCTACCGCTGTTCCCGCTGCTGATACGGTATTGAGCTAATGGTGGTATCTGTTAGCTGTAGTTCACAGAGCGTGGCTGTGTTATTACACCCTGACACCTTATACAGCCACCTCTTGTGTCTAGACAGCTGACAAGGTCGCTGGTCAGAGCCCCAATGTCACACAGGCCCCGTCTAGTGTCTAGACAAAAATATGGTCTTTGTAATAGATAAATTAAATATAAATTTGTCGAGGAAATATAAATATTTTTAAATCAGGGTGTACATGTATATGTAGCCTATGCAGGCCTCAGACTCCGACGACATTCACTCTGCTGTGAAAAATAAAAATACAGTATCTGCTTACTTTACAAGTAAGCAGATACTACCCTATGGTTTTGCAGAGATGTACTGTTGCTGCTGTTCCCGTCATTGAGCATCGTGTATGCAGACCTGTGGCTGCCTCACATTTAGATGGCCCGGGACACTGCAGACATCCAAAATTTGAGGTTGTTTTATACAGAGGGCCAGGCGTTTTTCAGGTCATTCGAGGCCTCAAATCCTAACTCATTTTATACATGGCGTCGCACTATACGCGGGGATATACGGTATTAACCCCGGTACTGCTATATATGAAAAAAAACTTACAACCAACTGATCTGGTCTATGTCTGTGAATTTCTTGATAGCATAACCAGGAAAGATGGTGTGGTGTGTCAATGTTGTCAGCACCCAAACTAGAAAAGAATATTAGGAGAATATATAAATATTATGTATAAACCATATACTGTAGATCTGATAATTTTCGCGTGTTCAAATTTTTGCAAATTTCTGATTTTAGGACTTTTCACGAAGTTTAGAATTCGCAAATTATCATTTTTATTTTAGTTACTAAGTGCTATTATAAAAATAATTTTCGCGAGATTCTTGAAAATGCACATTTTTCCGCCTCGCGAAAGTCAAGAAAATTAAAACCTCGTAAATATTACCAGATCTACAGTATGTCTAATTGGAACAAAATCTACATGTTTTTCATAAAAAAATATGTACGAAATAATTTATAACCTAAATTTTAAATGTATTGTGTATAAATGAACAAGATTTTTCTAGGATAGATCAATACAAACTGCATTACTCGCAGGAAAATAATATACATCATTAGTAATAGCTAGTAGCAATCATTTCAGTCCCATGCAAACACATGCATATACATGTACATGGTCACTCAATTAGCAGGGTCCAAGACTAACATTCTGGTGCAGCGATCACCACAGGACCACTGGCTGAAAAAATGCACAGAGCCAACACAACTTATGATGGTCCTGAATGGAAACAGTAATGCTGACTAGGACTAGTATGAGAGCAGTAGCCGGCTTATCAAATTTTCTGAAATCTTAAATGGATTTCAGTACATAAAAATATAAAAAAATTACTTTCTTTTTGTTGTGTGACTGGGATGTATAAATGATTGTGATGATCAGAGAAGACAAAAAACAGTGAATACTTTTTAATTGTTCGTGAAGTTATTATTTCGTATACATCCAGGTTCTACATGTATCTCCACTTCTCTATAATGAAGTGGGCCTATATACTGCAGGTCAGTAACAGTAAAATGTAAATGTAGTGACAGTAAAATGGGTGATCAACTTGACTATCTAGTTTGACAGCCTTTGGCTTAGGTTTAAAGTACTTAGCCAAGTAAGAGAGTAAAGCCGACATCTCCACTAAACCCTTTAATCTTTACAGCGCGATGACAGTCTTTATACGTCAGAATCTACCGTCTGTAGAACGCGGCTTCTGCGTATAAAGACAGTCCCCACACTGAAAGAATCAAAGTATTTCTAATGGTTGTAGACCCATAACAGAGGAATTCAAATGAAGCTGAAAGAGGTGACTACCGTAAGACATTTATGATAATTGAAAAAAAACTCTTTGGTTTCCATGTTTTTTACAAAATATTTCAGCGTTGAAAGGGTTGAGCCCTCACGTTGCATTAAAGCATCATTTTACTTCCCTGAAAACAGACTTAATTTTCCTACAACTAGGGGTTCTAGAATGAAAATTTCCATGAAACTGGTTTACCAATAAACTGTACATGTACATAGCAATTCCCTTTAATTTTTTAATTAAATAAGGGTTAAATAGCTCAGTACATTGTACAATGTAAGGTACGAACCATCCGTGAAATAGGAGATTGATTCAGGGGCGTACACAGGGGGTGGGGGGATTGTCAAGGGGTCCTGATCCCCCTCCCAATCTTTTATTTTCGGGGCCGAGCCCTGGGAACCCCCCATATTTTTATAAATTTTACCTAAGTTTCATCTAAGTGACATATGAAAAAATTTAAAATTGTCCAATAAAATTATGCTGAGCCTTTTTTCATCACTGCCGACATGCTAAAAGAAATATTTGACCTCATTCCACAGTTTTCACAGAGCAAGAAAAATGCTGTGATAGGTCAACATCTGAGCTAATTTAAAAAAACGTTCAAAAGATGGCACCTGAATGTGGCAAACGGTTATGGGGGTAACAGAATACAAACCATCACCCGGACACTTGAACTTTTTTAAGCAGCTGAAGAAAACTACTGAGGAGTTGCCGCTGTTGTGAGTTTTGGTTTTAGATACACCAGGGCACCCAACGAGTGCCCCGCAATACAGTAACAGTAGCAAATATACCATATATGCAGATAACAATCAGAAATTTGGGCATAGCCTCCAGCCTCCGGGGGTCAAGGAAGAACATAACTATTGATGGATTCTCATCCTTATACACAGAACACTGTGTATAGCCTGTTCCAACCAGACACAGACGGCACACGCATCTCTAAATGCCGACACAGGTGTATCACAGTTAGAGTGGGGGAAATATGACGTCAGCCATCTGCAAATTTTAACATGCAGGGATGCAGTGTCTAGTGGGGGCAGTGTATCATCCTTATAGCTATAAAACTCACATTTTCACCCGCCGTGCGCCCCATGAGAAAGTGCAGGGTAGGCAAACAAAACTTACCCAAAAGTTTACCCATCTCTTACCCTGGGTAAACTAGTGCAGCCTTCCCCCGGTATCTCAGTTCTTTGAGCTTCCCACATTGTTCTGTCCAAACGGTCTTAATGATGTCCTCCAGAACTTCCTCATAGGGCAGTGGACATACCGGTAGTCTATTTTCATTTTTTACATTTTTTACAAAAATTTCAAAAATGGCAAATGCGTAAAAAAAGTTATTAGAAGGGGCCACAGCATGCCTGTTCAACTTAACTATTCAAGCATTTGTTGCACATGTTGCAGCTATCATGAAATTAAAGGCGAGAGCTGGCATCATTTTTCGTAATTGCGAGAAATCTAATGATGGGAACCCCGGTGTCCGGTCATGTCGGACCTATGCCATGTCGGACCCCCATATTACATACTAAGTCGGACTGCATTGGTCAACCATGTCGGCCCTAATACTGGGACACAACCATGTCGGACCTCTCATCGGTTACCAAGTCGGACCTACTAGACTGTAGATAGAATTCGAAGATATACGGACGTAATCTAACCTGTTTAATATATTATTAATTTGAATGCACGAAACTATTATTTTTTATGTATCTGATAATTTTTATTTTTTTTATTTTAGCCTCGGAGGAAAGTGAGAAGACCGATAGATTTAGCCTTGACGACATGATCCCCTCAATTATTCAACTGAAGATATCAATTTGAAATAATTTAATTTGAATGCGTGAAATAATTATTTGTGATGTTTTTGATAAGTTTAATTTCATTTTCTTTTAGCCTTGAAGAAAAGTCAGATGACCGCTAGATATAGCATTGATGACCTAATCCCCTCAAGAGTTCAACTGAAGATAGCAATTTAATTTGAATGCACAAAATAATTATTTGTTTTATTCGTAATTTGCTAAATTAAGTTTAATTTAATTTTTGAAGAATAGTGAAGCTGCAAATGACAATCACCACAAATGTGATTTCTGGAAGGTGCGACTATAAGAGTTGTTAGCTCAGATTGTGCTTCATTTTTTAGCAATCGAAATAACTGGGTGAACTGTGATAACGCGACGACAATCACGCTAATGTCGCTAATTGCACCATGATCGAGTTGTAATGTATATATAATTATATTAAAATGCTATCATTGTAGCCTATCGTAATATGTGTATCCTGTATATTTACAACATTATGTTATATAGGCCTCATGATAATAAATATTCTATGTATATTTATGTATATATTTATTCCAACTAGAATAGTTGAAATAGGCGAAAAATTAATAAATAATTAGCCATTTCCTCCCGATTGTAATCAACCATAATTATGTCTGTCCAAGTAGCATGGTAATATCATCAAGCTTGAGCATGAGATTAGCGGGAATTTAGACATTGATGATTGCCGCGATTATCATCATTTTATAATTATCATTCTTAAACCAGTAATTTCAAATATAACGGTACTTTCTTACGGTATATTATAACAAAAAAATAATATAGAGTTGAAATACCCAGTTCATCGCGAGTTCACAGCTTACCAATCGATCACTTACAGTCTCACTGCAAGCTTTCACGCCAGCCTTCACAACTCACCAGCTGTCATCTGCTCGTAGCAACACTAACCTTCTCCGAGGTATTGCTCTGTTAACAACTCAACTTGTGTCATCTGCTCCAAAGTAATGCTTACCTTCTCCGAAGTGCGACTCCCTTTACAACTCACCTTGTGTCAACTGCTCCAGGGTAATGCTCACCTTCTCGGGAGTGTAACTTCCTTCACAACTCATTGTATGTCATCTAATCGAATTAAGTTACTTATTACATTGTGTGTCAATAAACTTATTTCGGGTTCCTGTTATTTAATCAATTTAAAACATACTTGGATTTTAAAGGCACCGAGTGCCTCGAACATTGACAAAGTAATTATTATGATAATAGTTGTTCATATGGTTGTATGCTCAATATTTTCATTTTGTAAAATATTTTATAAACGCTGCAGTGAGTTTATTCTAAAACAGTTGATATTTGGGTAATATGACTAAATTATTTCTTGGCATCGCCATCATGGATAAATATCAAGGGACCGCCGTGGAAATAATTCTCACCAGGAAACTTTTTGTGTTTTCATTATTTATGTTTTTATACTATTTTTTATACTATATATTATTTTGTTTCTATGTCAATGGTTAACTGAATAAATAAATCTATCTGTGGGTTATACTTCTCAGCAGAAAAATTAGCATTAAATTAAGTTGTACTTTACCCCTACACCTCTAAGCAATCCAATGTCACAGCTGATTAAATCGCATCTCACACCATATTACACATCCTGCTCAGGAACAATACTAGTGTTAAGGGATTAGCAGTTAGAACGGGCCTCGATTCATGACTGTGTCCGATGGTGTGATATACGTTATTTCAAACAATGCTGAATTTCTGTATATAAAGAGCCACCATCAAGACACAAATCATTCTACCTTGAAACTCTGAGCAGTACAAGTATAATTGTGATATGGATTCTCTCTGTATTCAGTGCACTATGCCAGTTAGGGATCGCCAGCAAGGCATCCAGTGTGATAGTTGTGAGAACTGGCAGCATCGTACCTGCAACACTGGTATCACACAGCAGCAGTATAGATTGGCTGTTCGTGGTGACATTGAGTTGGACTGGAGATGTGAAAACTGCTCTTGGGCCAATATGATACCCGTGGCTGAAAGCACTCGGCTTGAAACTATGGATATATCAGATTCTGAAGGAGACTTAACCAACATGATCACAGATCAGGTCATAAATGACACTACTGACGCCAAACTTTCAACGGACTATCCAAGCTACAGTGTGCCTGTCCCAATACAGGAAGAATCATTAGAAAACATTGCACCACGTGACGTTCCTATTGATGATCAACCCATAAACTATGAAGTGATAGAAAGGTCCTCACAGAGGGGCCAGATAAAGCTGGCAGACAGTGTTGGATATACCTATACAGTCAAGAAGAGATGGGCCAGTGGAGACGTCACATGGCAATGCAGCGTGAGGAACTATCGAACCAAGATAGTTTGCTCTGCCACTGTGAGGCAAAGTGACAATGACTTTGTGCCAGGTGGTCAGCCCCATATACACCAACCTGCTGCTGGTGCAGGCCTTGCTGCCAAGGTCCAGCTAGATGTAAAAGAAAGAGCCGCAGCTGACCTCATCTCATCTGCAGCCAGGATAGTGGATGACGTCATAGATCATCCAGATGAAGCTCCTGCACCTGCTGTCCCAAAGCCTGTGAACCTCGCACGACAAGCAAATCGACGCTGACAGAAGGATCGACCCGTAGAGCCTACCAATCTGGACTTAATCGTCAACGAAGAACATATCGTGTTGGAGAACGTCGCCACCTTGTGTTTGCAACTCCCTCCCAACTGAACTTACTTGCCAAGGCTAAAACCTGGTATATGTACGCTACGTTCAAGGTTGTGAAGTCACCATTCACACAGCTGTTCTCTATACACGCCTTTGTGAAACAAGATGAAGACATAAAGCAGTTACCTCTTGCTTACGCCCTGATGTCGAGAAAGAGGTGACACAACTACAAGAAAGTGCTACAAGCCTTCCTGGACTTGCTACCACAAGAAATCGCCATTGAAGCAGCAGTGGCTGATTTTGAAACAGCTTTGTGGCAGGCCATGGCAGAAGTGATGGAGGATATTCCGATCCAAGGCTGTGTCTTCCCCTGGACCCAGGAACATATTCCTGCAATGTTCACCAGACTCCAACGAGAAGCCACAAATGAACAATTACGAGAGCTGACGGATTACATCCAGCATCTTTACTCCAGAGAGATGGTCTATTTTTATGAAGAGCTTACGCACCAACAAAGATGTCGAAGGCTGGCATCACAGACTGAATCAGAGTGCACGTCGGGCTCAGCTCTCCATGTATTTTCTGATTCAACTTTTGTTTGAAGAGTCAACCAAGGTATCGTTGCAGGTGCGTATGCCGTCAGAAAATAAACTGAAGCGCAAACAAAAGAGAAAGTACAGAGAACTTCAAGGTAAACTTTTCAGCTACTGGGACTCATTTGTAGCTGGTGATAAGACAACAAAGCAGCTGCTGAAAGCCTGCTCACACCTCAATGGTCCGAGAATAGACATCTGAAAAGACAATAATACATGTAAAAACAAATGTCTATGACTATATTATATTATTCATGTGCCAATGAAATATGAGCTTTGAATAAAATGTACATATATATATATTGTCTATATTACCGTGAATAAAAAGTTGTGTTACATTCTTAAAAAAATGTTGTAATTTTTTTTATATACTTAAAAAGTGTTGTTATTTGTTTTAATATATATACTTGAGGCTTGATAGGGTTTCTAGACACTTCGTACCATGTCCACTTCGTAACCTACCACTTCGTACCAGAAAGCTACCAGTTCGTACCAACGTACCTACCACTTCGTACCAGAAAGCTACCAGTTCGTACCAACGTAGCCTACCTACCACTTCGTACCAGAAAAAATATATGTTTTTTTCCTAATTAGTAGCCTACTAGTAGACATGTTTGTTATGCTATATATTATATGTAGGCCCATATGTATAGATAACATTCTGCAGATTGGCAATTATTCAGAATCATCAGAAATAAATATGTCTTTGTCTCAATTATTTAGACATGTTTATTATGAGATATATATAGACCATGTATTTGCCAAAGTCATGTATTTCTGTGTGTATTTCATCATATATTGCATCAATACTTTATTTAATAGCCTACATCATATTTTGTCAACGATATACAAGTGTAAGACTTCATCTTTTAAATTTGATATTTAAAGATCGATTACTACTACATGATTAGGCCTACTAACATTACAGGTAGGCCTGCTAAGTGTTTCAAATTCAGATCACAAAATCATAATAAAACGTTTTAAAGTACAACATGCTCAATATCAGTGTCATATATATGTGATGTGCCATATAAAAACCGGCCCTACATTTCGAGAAATGAGCCTCAAACATTAACCCTTTCACTGCTAATCACTACTATAGTCATAGTCATTATTAATGCATTTTTTTAGGCGATCAAGTCACTGTTATTGATGCAAATATTTCGTCTCAAATTACACAAATATGAGTAATGTCCACACACTTGAAGTTGTGGCTTGCAGCGGAGAGACACAACTCTAAGTGGGTGAAAAATTAAATAAACTTAATTTTTAAGGATTGAATTTAATTGACAAATAGTTTAAATATAGTAAATCAAACTCTTCTCGCAACTCTGTGACTAATTAGTTTATAGACTAATAATCTATAAGTATGTGTCTGTTTTTAAATATTGTAATTTTATAATCAACACTTTTAAAATCCAATTGCCTTTCGTCCCCTTCACACCTTCTCGTGAGTCACAGGAGTAGATCTAGGCCTACTACTCACCTTCTCCGAGGTGATGCTCCTAGCTTCACAACTCATTATGTGTCATCAGCTCCTTGGTCGCAGGAGTACTCCCCCCCCCCCCTTCTCAGAGAGGATACTCTCTTCACAACGCAGCTCTACCACAGTAAAAGGAGAAAATACGACGTTTTTGTAACAAAGTGATTGTAATAAAGTAAGCGATTCCAACGATATACCACACTTGATATTTTATTAAAAACGGTCTAAGTTATAATACGCCACAGGCCATTCAAATTCATGTAGATTCCCGTGAATTGATAACTATAAAATGGAGGTATAACTAGCGTGAATCTACTGCCGGAGCTTAGAAAATATATATTATATATTGTTATTGTTAGAATATATCTACTGTCATTATTATTATAAGATTTCTAATAGACTCCATCTCGCGAAATAAAACCGTTAAAAAATGGTACTATAAGTGGTAGGTACGAAGTGGTAGGTAAAGGTGGTACGAACTGGTAGGTAGAGGTGGTACAAACTGGTAGGTCTATTATTTGTTGTGGTACGAAGTGGTAGGTTACGAAGTGGACATGGTACGATGTGTCCTGCTATCCTAGATAGGTCCGACCTGGTAGATGCATATAGGTCTGACATGGTTGACAGGTCCGACATGGTAGGTCCGACATGACACAAAAGACTTGGTAGGTCCGACATGGCATAGGTCCAACATGACCCCAATTCGGGAACCCCCAGAACAGGTGATAAAAGTGCCATTCGAAACAAATAACTCTTTTAAATCTACAATGATGGCTTCAAAAATTTCTACCAGTAATAGTGAGCAAAAAGAACAAACAAACAAAGAAAAATATGTCTTTTATTGCAGTGTATCACAAATTCACATAAATTTTGAAAAAAACACGAAAAAAACCCAAAATGACCGTCTTCGGACGTACCTACGAGGCTACGGAGGGGTAGGCTCCTACTGTAGAAACTCTTTCTTTGTATGCCTACCTGTATCCATATGGAACGCAAGATATTTCTCGCAAAATTTCCACTACGTCAACACCTAAAATTTCTTTTTGACTTTCCAGTTCATGAATGCAAGCGTTGGCAAGTTCCCACTGTCCCAAGTAAACATTATTGCAGAAAAAAGTAACCAATTGTTGAGCAGAAATTTCGTTTTCACGCCCAAACGGATGTTGTAATTCTTTTTTTGACATATTCGACAAGATTGTCTGACATTTGTTCAATCATTTTTCCGGAGACTCCAACATATTGAGAGAAACAATAATGAAATTGAAAAAAAAGACAAACAAATTCGCCATTTTGTCCGAGGGTGTGATCACATGATCAAGATCATTTTACCATGTTACAGAAAGGCGTGACTAAAATACGTAAACTAAAGTAACCTGATCTGATGAGCAAGATTCAAAGCCTTGTATGCCGCTGAGACCATAGAACATTATCATGTAGAAATGAAATGCCCATCTCCTAGTGCTGCTGAGACCCCTCTGAACTACTAATAATTGATTTTATATAACATTCAAGCACAAATGTCCAAAGTTTTGGTTTCTATATGTGAAAAAGATGGTGAATAATCTGATTATTCTGTTCGACATATATATCAACATAAGGTAGGCCCTATTTCAAATAAGCATATGGAGGCCTATCATGTAGCGGGATTTGGGCGGTGGCCATGTTGGCGGACCGTCCTCTTTGACATCTGATCCTCTGTCTGTGTCTACCCCTGTCTGGGCGACGGCGAATAAATAACTGCTTCGACTCCGTAATACTTTTATTCTTTCTTTATCTTGACATAGTAACGCTGTGCACTTCTCGGACAGAACGCGACGGCCTCGTCGCTGACTCTGTGGAGGCTAGGACAGCAACTAGTTGTATCACAAGTAGGTGAGTGCGCGGGAAAATGTCGGCGAGGATAGCGTGGGTGGAACCATTGGGGAGGCGTCCTCTTGTCAGTTTTCAGAAACCCGAACGGCCTCACGAATCGAAGAGGGACAAGACGCTGGTCCCCACATTACCCCCGAGCTAAGTGACAACGTTTAATCACAAACTAACTTGTGGATAAAGCGTCGGTTCGTCGGTCCATCTGAACAGTGCACTAAACCAACATTGATTAACCAAACATTTTAACTAGCTGGGTGTAAAAAATACAGGGTGGGGGGGTTGCGAACCTCAAGTCCACTTGTTATTTATCCTCTTAACACCATTGTTCTTTATATTATATATGTCCTGCTGCTGCTCGACGTGTGTCGTCCGACCCTATTTATATTTAATTAATAAAATCAATATCAATCAGTTTAATTATTATCATTTACGTACTATGCTGCGCAAATTACATACGTAAATTACATGTAAAAATGGTACATTTAGTTAAAGTACATAGCGCGAGTGAAACCGTTTGGGGAGGCGTCCACTCGTCAGTTTCCGGAAACCCAAACGGCCTCGCCAACCGAAGAGGGACAAGATGCTGGTCCCCAGAGGTCTATCTACCCTTATTTATACCAGCGATAATGATTTTTATCCATTTCTATATCCCCATGTTGACGATCACACCCTAATCTAAAATAAGTGTATTTCATTTAATAAAGCAATATGTAGGCCTATCGGTGACTGATATGTATTTTATCATAGAAATAAGGTTTATATACAATTAGGTTACATGGTTTAGGTTTAGGTTTATTTCAGCAATAGGCCCAGTGCGTGAGCATACAATATACACAAAAAATTATAACATGCCATGGCGTGTGAAGATAATATAAGTGATAGGCCTACAAATATAACATAATTATGTACAAACCTTCATACACATATGTGGCCAAGTTACGGATCGTTTTTCTGTTTTCACTTGTAAGGTGTTGTGTTAATTTAAACAATGAAGGGTAAATATAGAAACCTCATCAAAGGAGCGCGCAGCACGAGGGCTGACGCGAGATTATGCACTAGTTCTGGTATAAACCTTATAGTGGCTCTCTCTTTTCACCTGGTGAGGTAGGTGGTTGTGCAAAGCATTGGCAAGTAAGTCTGGGAGACAAGGAACCAGGGCTGCTGAACCATATTGAAACAGCCGTTTGAGCGACCAGCCACCAGAGGAAAGGGCAAGGAGTCGGACTGACCCTTTTGAAATGTGCTCTGATTTCTAAGCAGTGTGTTTGAAACCACCATTATTTGAACCATCATCTTTAGCCAACCATTCGCGTTCGCCATGCCATCATCCAAGCGAGCAATGTAATGATAAAGAGCTGACCGTTTCACTAAGATTTCCTTATCCTTATTAAAGGAATTAAGGAAATAAGGAATTAAGGATTTGCTAAGGATTTTCCTAATTTTGCGTTTCACTAACATAATCCTTAAGCTATCCTTAATTCCTGATTTAAGGATACTAATTCTTATGTATTTCACTTGAGACACCACATTAACATTACTTCTAGTTTAATAGTCCGACAGAACTAGCACTGGACCGCTTTTTGAAGGGTTTTTATGTTGATTATTGATGATAAGGGTATATGTATACAGAGTATATGTATACAGTATATATCTACAGTGACAATTTGTCATCCTTGGGCAATTTGCGTTAGGGGGGGGGGGGGCGAAATTCAAGGTCAAAGTTCAATTTGAAGGTCATATATGATTCTTCATAAAATAAAGAAAGGAAAAAGTGTAATACCTCGTTTTGGTGTAATTTTGACTGGAAAATCCATTTCTTTTTTTATTTTTTTGATTCAATTCCAAGGTCAAATTTACAATAAAAATATGATTTTTAACAAATAAAGCAAGGAAAACGTGTAATACCTCTTTTTCATGGGATTTCGACTGGAAAATTTATTTATAGTATTATTTTGGTTATTCAAGGTCATCCTCAAGGTCGAAAGTTCAATTCAAAGGTCAAGGTATGATTTTCACTGGGGAATAGTTTTATGGTGTTCTTTTGATAATTGAATGTCATTTTCAAGGTCTAAAGATCAATTGGAAGGCTCAAATTTGCTCAAATATTACTTTTAACAAATACAAGTAGGAACAAGTACATACATACATACATACGCGACAAACATAAATGTAATCACACTCGCAGTCCCAAAAACGTTTGCGTTTGTCGCCTGGGCCAGTTTGGCTTAAAAATAAGGGAATTCCATCTGGGATCAGCTTAATTTTGTTGTAAGTTTCTTCAGGCCTACTGCTGATTGATTATTAGCCTACAAATTAGACCAGACCCCACATATTATGATCATTTTATAACGGTTTTCCACAAATATGTTTTATTTTGTACCATATTGTACCATAATTACGCGGATATGCTGAAAGATGCGTGTTGCATCAGTAGCTAGCCTTATTTGTTGAATAATCATAGTTGACCTTGAAATTGTCGTTAAGATCTTGCAGATGACCTTGAATCATAAAAAAAAAAAATGTATTTTGAAGACCAAATCAAATCAAAAAGCAGTTTTACCAGTGATTACACTTGCTCCTTTTTGTATTTGCTAAAAATTATTTTTTCCCAAATTTGACCTTCAAATTGACCTATGACCTTAAAAATTACCTTTAATCATTAAAATATTATCAGAAATCAATTCTCCAGTCAAAATAAACATATTCTCCAGTCAAAGTCACATCAAAAATAGGTATTACATAGGTATTACACTTGTTCATACTTGTTTTTATAAAAAAAAATCGCAAATTTGACATTCAGATTGACCTATTGACCTTGAAAATGACATTGAATCATCAAAATATTACTACAAACGCATTTTCCAGTTTAAATCACATAATAATGAAGTGTTATACTTGTTCCTATTTGTATGAGCTAAAAATCTTTTTTTTTTGCAATTTTGACCTTTAAATTGACTTTTGACATTGAAAATAATATCAGAAATGAATTCTGCAGTCAACATTACACAGAAATGAGGTATTACACTAGCTTCATTTGTTGCACAATCGTATTATCACTCCTTTGACCTTGGAAATTTGCTGTCATCTTGGAAAAGCCAAAAGGGGGTTATGTTTACGCACAGCGGACTATACTTGCAGATGACCTTAAATCACGAACACAAAAAGTATATATGGATGTTCCAATCATAATACCATGAAAAAGAGGTATTATAGGGCCTACACATGCTCCTAACTATATTTATTAAAAAATCAGATTTTCATACACTTAACCTTGAAATTGACCTTTTGACCTTGAAAATTACCTTGGATCATTAAACTAAGCTAAGAAATGGGTTTTCAGTCAAAATTACACAAAAAAAGATATATATTACACTTGATACTACATTTATTTGCTGAGAAATCATATCTGACCTTGAAATTGAACTTTTTGACCTTCAACGCCCCCCCCCCCTCCTTAGTGAAGAAGCCATATTGTTCAAGGATGACAAAATGTCATCCGGCAGTTTCTGCATAAGCCTATATATAGGCCCTACACTTCCAAAAAAGGTGTGCATGTAACTGTTACTTCAAAAAGAGGTCATTCAAGTCCATAGCCTAGGCGTTTATCTGCCGGATTAATATTATTTGATTGGAATATCTCTAAATATTCATGGCGGGCTGTAATTTATTTTTTAAATAATGTTCAAATGGTCAAAATATAAAGTTTTAACACTGTGTTTCCACGACAGCTATCCTGTTATTGAATTTAAGGAGTGCCTCAGACCATTCCTTAAACTGCACCTTATTTAAGGTGAAAAACAAGGATTTTGTAAGGAAGGAATGTTAGTGAAACGGTAAAAAAAATATTTAAGGAAAATCCTTATTTAAGGTGCAGTTTAAGGAATTATGGTGGATTTTAAGGATAAGGAATGTTAGTGAAACATAAAATATTGCAGCGCTTTGATATGTGACACCAAACGGCTCCCTTTAGAGCCTCTGTTCTCTGTGGGAACAGGAGTTCAACCAATATCCGTCAACCGTATTTTCGTCTCATGCAGTGGTATGATAGAGAGCTTGCTGCTTTTGGTATGTCAGACAGAACGGCTCCCCCAGAGCCCCTGTTCTCTGTGGGAACAGGAGCTCAACTGTTATCTGTCAACCGTCAACCGTGTTTATGCGTCAGCCTGGATTGCAGCCAGCGATTGATCCAGAATTGTATTAGAGGCTGATCGTTTTTGAACGATCTCATGGTTCAACATCAGTTCCTATAAACACTGTGTGCTTTCAAGTGATCTAAATGTTTTAACCGCCAGTGCCGTCATTCTAGTTTTGATCATAGGGACATTAGTGAGATCATGCAGGTCTATGGTTCTTGTTCCATCATGGTAGGCTATACCAAGTGCTAGTCTCAGGCACTTATTTTGAAAGATCTGCATTGTTTTCACTTGTGTTCCCGTTAAAGTTATCAGTGCACCATATTCTAGAACAGGGCGTATAAAGCACTTGTAGGCTTTTAGAATGGTATATGGTCTGGCGCCCCAGTTTGATCTTTAAGCAACTTCAACAGGTTCAGTCGCCTGTAGACTTTTGCCATTAGGTATTTCATAGCGTCATTGAAGCTTAGCCTTCGATCAAATAGGATTTAACAAAGTAATATTATTTTATATAGCGGCTGCGAAGTTCAACAAAATTATCTTTTTTCACAGCTCCTGACAGTGTGGACATAACCTTTCCTTTCGCGGCTGCATCCTAACCATCGACCACTGACAATTGCAAGCCTATGATTTTGGGTGAAAAATTTACACATTGTATATCTATATTTAGGAATGGTAACAACATCAAAATTTAAATTATAACAAAACCTCACTTCCACATGTCCATACAATTCTATATCTGAACCAGTCTCCATATCTCCAAACCAGCCTTGTATAAACTGATCAGGTAACCGTTGTTTACAAATATTTAAAAAATGGTATTTCCTACGCCTTGTGCCATCCAAACATCTGCAAATCCCAGTTTAAACAGTAAATTTCGTGTAAGTATAGCCCAGTTGATTATGTTTTCATCTGCATTTAAACATTTATGCAGCGAATCATATATTTCACATACCAATGGAATTTCCATGGGACATACTATTTTAACCAGTAGTTTATAATTCTAAAATATCTCTGTAACTGAAGAGGAAATCTTTCTAGTTCACCATACACAATATCGCTAGTAGGCCTAGTAGCTAGTCTTCTTAAGTTTTTGAACTTTCTTACAAAAATGAAGATGTACTCTTTCCACTGCATCCACAATATGAAAACTTCACACTTTACTTCCATACATAAGTATAGGGGTAATAAATCTATCAAAAAGCTCACAGCAGAATACAGGTTGTGGGTCATATAAATGATGTAATTTTCTATTGAGTTTAAACATAGCATGTTATGCCTTATCAGCTAAGGTGGTCTGAGTTTGATTCCATTTACCAGTATATGAGAAGACAATGCCAACATAATTAAACGTTTTCACAATATCCTATCTTTTATCACCATAAAACCAGTGATCATCTTTTGATAAAATACCAACCTTCTTAAAAACCATCACTCAAGTTTTGTCTGTATTAATTATTAACCTCCACTTAGCACAATAATCATGAAGCACATCAAGATCAATCTGTAATCCTTCTCTAGAGGATAAAAATATAACAGAATCGTCAGCGTATAGAAAAAGATACAAATTTAAATCATTAATACTGATTCCATTACCACCTTTGTCTTTTAATTATGGCTCAATGTCATTTACAATTAAAAAAAAAACAGAAATGGAGAAAGGCTCTCACCCTGGCGTACGCCTAAATGACAGTCAAACTGCTCAGCTAGAACCATTATCTCTGACTTGTGATTTTACGTTCTGATACATGCTGTGTATAATTTTAAACATTTTTCCACGGATTCCATTCAAAATCATTTTATGCCACAGGCAATCAAAGGCTTTCCGGAAATCTATAAATGAACAATAAAGGCGTTGATTTTGGTTTAAACACACATTCACAATATTATTCAATATAAAAATATTATCTGCCGTAGATCTGCCTTTGCGAAATCCCGCTTGGGCATATATTAAAATTTTATGACTATCAGCCCAGAACATATTAGTCTGTTATTTAGGACACGAGTGAAAAACTTCCCTAAAATGCTTAGTAATGTTATCCTGCTATAATTATCTACATTATTTAAGGAACCTTTTTTATGTAGAGGTACAATTGTTCCATTAGTCCAAATACTAGGAAAATAACCATTTTGAAAAACATTATTAAAAATACATGTTAACACTGGTGCCAGTACTTCAGAACTTCAGAAGCATTTATATATAATTCATTTTTAATTAGATCGTGACCAGCTGCTTTACCGGTTTTTAATTCACTAATAGCATTCTTTACTTCATCGATTTCAAGAGTATTGTTCAATTCCTCAAACATTTTATCATTATTTAAATTTTCATTCAAGTATTCATAAATATAATCGTCAGCTTGTGTGGATATATCTTTAGGGTTATTTAAGCTTTTGAAATACAAAATTCATCACCTGTTACGTTAGACTTATCAGTGTTTGTGTTTGAATCAAGTTTATCTAGTAATTGCCAATACAAACGAGCATCATTAACTTTTTGTTTTAAAATATTCTTCATAAATTCATGCTCATACTCTCTTCTCCAAGACCTAGCACATCGCGTATATGCGGACCTTGATCTTATCATATTATTCCTACATTCATCCGTATCATTTTGCCTGTATTTATTCATATCATTAAAAAATGTGTCTCTTAAATTTTTACATTCATCTGACATCCATTTCGGCAATGAACTGGTAGTGGATCTGGCAACATCATACGATTTACCAAGTAAGGGTTCTGCAATGTCGGTTAGAACTTGGGGGAACTTATGGAACACCGTCTTCTGTATCACATTTATCACTACAAATATTTACCATCTTTCCCATAGTGCTATCTTTAAGGAGTTGATCAACATATACATCTTTCTTATCTCAATTAAATTTAATTTTTGTTTCACACTTAGAAGGTATATTTACATTTTCATTCAACAGCTTTAAACTCAATATATAACAAATTATGATCGCTGTAAATTGTTGGGTCACAAACACAAAAACCTGTAAGTAAATCAATACAATTTAAACCGCATAAAATATAATCCACCACGCTGCAATCGGTTATTTGTTATACATGTATACACTCTTTGATTCTAGCATCCTTACCAAATCTACTGGCTTTGCATAAATCAAACAAAGATATACCTTGTGCATTTGGTTGTTTTTTTATCTTTTGAACATCTTGGTTTGGATAATACGTATGTTTCAGGAACATGAGTACCAATATCATTATCAAAATCAATAAAATCTGCCCTCTCACCCGTTCTAGCATGAAAATCACCTGCAGTTAAAGTGTAGTGATCTTTGCCACATTTTGTTTCGATTTCTGCTAAATCATCTAACTGTTTATTAAATACATCATTTAACTCAACTCTACTTGACTGTGATGGTGTTACATAAAAAGCACATATATATAAATCAATCCCGATGTTAAAAAAATCTTTCCTTAGGCTTAGTTTAAGCCATAGTACATTGTCGATCATCCGACTGTTTATGTAACAATAAAAAATTCGAAAAAATGTTTTTATAATAAACAACGATTCCACCAGAATCTCGCTTTGCACGTGTCGGTCTTGGGCGGTAAATTGATAAATAATTATAATCGGGTAAAGATAAATCACATTTAGTGTTTGTCCATGTTTCAGTTGAAATTATAATATCATATCCTTGAAATTAATCAACAAATATTTGATCTTTTAATTTATAATTTCTTTTTTATGCTAGCCCACGAACATTCCAAGATCCTATGTGTAATGCACTTATCTGTTTATGAGATGATGTTTCTTCTATATGGATTAAATGTTATATACAGTACCACCTCTATTGCCAACATTATGACTTACATTGGCATTATGGCGGGGTGGCATTATGGCGAGGGAGGTGATTTAGGCCTGTGGATATATGACAGCTGATTAACATTAATTCTGATACATATTGAATGCTCTCACGCATTCAGTTTATAGTAATACAAAACAATACAATCCACCCTATATAATGTTGTTTTATTAAGATCACTATACCGAAAAATAAGATTTTTTAATGCACGAGAAAAATACACTAAATATGATTGGCATTTAAATTGAGGTTAATTCAATTTATGAGTAGACCCTATGCCTATTCCCGCAATTAAAGGAATATACCAGAGGCGCCAGCCAGTGTTTAGTAACAATAGGTGTGACATTCCGCTCACACCACGGATGGAAAATCAAGTGTTTTCCTGGTTATATGTCAAAAGCTTATAAATGCTAGTGTGCGTCACACTCATGGAACCCGATGGCATTGTTAAACTACTCGATAGTGCGCTATGTTATGTTTTGACTTCCAATTACGCATGAGTCGAACTTGAGATCAAGTCATATAGTGGTAGTTTACATCGGGCGTCTGCACTGGGCCCGATGAGTTATTATTTCATTGTAATAATGGGTAATGATGGGTTGATGCTACAAGAGAGAGAGTCAGACGTGCATTCAGTGGTTGATCAATGTGAATGCCAAAGATTAAATAAACGTTGGGCTAACTGCTTTTGTTTGCTCGTATAAACATGTCACTTTCAAGTTTGTACCTTAGGCCTATTGATGCTCCGTTGCATAACCCAGTTAGTAGGTCCCCCCTACCCAGTGTTTTATCTCTGTCACGCTTTCCAGAACTTGTGAACGCTGTCGGCCTGGAGGTGGCAATTGTTGATCACCCAAGAGTGTTTATTCAACAGTCACGATGTCTGATATATTATGTTGGCAATACGATCGTGGGAAAACATAATCTAAGCTATTGGCGGATTGCAAATACCGAAGATGGCATTATACCACGGTAATTAACATTGGCGGAAATCCGTTTAACTACTTTACTTGGCATAAGGCGTGTTACTATATGTTATATAGTCAAGATTTTAAAATAATTTGCAATACGTAGCCTTCATACATACCTACGTACATATTTATTAGTATCATTTATATCTATTTTCTAAATAGCTGAGAATGATCATTGTGAGAAGATAAATTAATTCAATAGTCTTCCAAACACCTCTGTTGTGAATAGCTGTGAATATGGAGATACTGTTAGAATTACGCGCGTCTGAGGTGTGAAGAAATCTGGCTATTTATAAGATCCGCTATCCAAATGTAAATCATTCAGTTCTCATGTTACTATGATCGACGGTGTACTATATTCTAATTAATCACATCACATTTATAATGTCTAGTTTCCCTTGTATCAGTTGTAAGGAAGAGGTATGTGACGGCCAAGAGGCGCTCCAATGTAATGGCTGTAGTCAGTAGCAGCACCGGCGACTCCAATGCAAATCAGCGATGTCCAGACAAGAATATCGTGAGTTGGTAAAAAATAACCAGCCCTTCACATGAAAATGTTCCACTTGTACTCAAGTGGCTGCAAACGGACCTGTATTAAAAAGTACTCGTCTGTCATGTACGAATATTAGCTTGACACCACACGACCTGGGAGAAATGATGCAAGATCCTCCTGTCTCCTGTCGTCTAGTGGATTATCCAGTGACATCAGATGAGGAGTCGGACACCATAGGGTCTTGCCTTTCAACACCAACCATGGACATATCTCTAAATTTGACTCTACCCCTTACAACGGCAGAATCTGATCATGCTGAGGACTGTGTGAACACTATTGTAAATACATCAGACAGTCTACAAGTTGATGTGACCATGGAGTTTGTACAACACCTAATGGAATTGTCCATGGAAGACGACACTGTAGATGTGTTTATTTCAGATGACGATACAGCTGCAGTGTCTTACAAGATAGTTGCAACAAGCAGCAAGAGAGGAAAAAGTAAACTTTTTTACAGTAGTAGCTACACTGTCAAAAAAATTACCATCTCCAGCACCGTGTGGCGCTGTACCGTGAGGAATAAACACATCAATTGTGCAGCCAAGGTGATTCAACACAGTCATGTGTAGGCCTACATCTCTGGTAATCAGCCACATCTACTTGCTTCAAGGCCTGGCTCCAGTGTTACAGCCGAGATCACATCTACTGTCAAGACGGTGGCCGTAGCCGATGTCTTTCAACTGGCTAGTGTGATTATTGAAGATGCTTTGACTTCACGTGATCTGACCAATGCTCTATGTGCTGCTCTTCAAAACCCAGCTCACCTTGTCACATCTGCCAACAGACTTAGAAAAAGACTGCACCCAGATGAGCCCTCAAGCCTAGACTTTGAGTTCGATTATGATCCCATCCCTAGTGAGTTTCTTCAAGCAGATGTGTAGGTCGGTGCTAGACGTCATCTGATCTTTGCTACGCCTGAAATGTGGAAATATCTGGCTTATTCTAAACGCTGCTACCGTACATGGATGCCACCTTCCTCGTTGTTAAAGCACCCTTCACACAGCTTTTCTCAGTGCACTTCTTCCTGCAACAAGATGGAGAGACCAAACAGGTGCCCTTGGCGTTCATACTGATGAGTGGTAAATGTGCTGTTGACTACCTAGGTGTGCTGACCGCCCTGATAGACAGAAGTGTAGAAGAAGTGGACCTGGACTATGAGGCAGCCATGTGGAAGGTTGTGCGTCAAGTCATCCCAGATGCCACAATAAAGGGATGTGCCTTCCACTGGGGCCAAGCTGTGTGGCGAAATGCCCAGGAACTAGGACTCCAAGTCACATACAAAGAAGACAAAGGCATTTTCAACTTCATCAGAAAACTGCTAGCACTGCCATTTCTACCAGCTGAGCATATCACAGACATATTTGAACACCTACACGGCAAAGCATCCTACATCGAACACACCTGGATCACAGGCTTGTGGAAGCCGAAGCACTGGAGTGTGTTTAAACAGTCAGTCCATAACAACAATGATGTAGAGGGCTGTCATAATCGCCTCAACAGACAAGCCAGACGGGGGCAGCTGCCATTATACATGTTAGTGGCTCTTCTTCGTAAGGACAGTCAAATGGTTTTGGTGCAGGATCGTCTTCTCTCTGAAGCCAGGCTGCGCCATTACCAGCGAGCGAAATACTGCGTCCTCTAAGGTAGGATTTTCAGTCTGTGGGATGCCTACCTGGAGGGAAGAAAAAACACATCTAACCTGCTACGTGCATGAGCTGCCCTCTATGGACCTGTAATAAAGAAGTGATTACGTCATTATATCACTACGCTTTCATTTTATTTTTGTATCGCTAGGCCTACAATTTTATATTGACCATATTGACAACACTACGACAATGTTTTATAACTTAATATTTTAATTAGGGGGCCAAGGCCAGGTTAACAAGAGCGTGCCAGACAGCTTAATTAGCACACTTACGCACAGGGCTGGACTGAGGGGCGAACAGGCTATCACTGATGGGGGCCGAACAGGTCATCTCACTTACAACCCTGCAAACAATTTTACGTTGTAATAACTTCCCCACAACGTACAGAATTCGTACTTAGGACGTAACTCTGTGAACTCCCATTTACGTTCTTAGAATGTAAAACATAAATGTAACGTTATTAAGACGTTCTGGGGACGTCAGGGTTATCATGACTACGTCCTTAGCACGTCCTCGTTACGTTCATTCATGAATGACAAAACTGGGACCTTAATGAACGTTATATTACATACAGTGTTCGCAGGGAAGAGCCTAGAGTGTGCCGGACAGCTTATGAGCTTATGTATTAGCGCACTTGTAAACTCACACTCACAGGGCTGGACAGGTGATTGTTGGTGGGGGTCAACATGCCATGTCACTCACACCATGCACCTCTGACCTGATGACTTATATGTATACTAGGGGGCCGAACGGGTAAGAGGCTGAATGGAAAAGGGGCCGAACAGGAAAGGGGCCGAAATTTATTTTTTATGCAAAACACAAAATTTAAAAAAAACTTACGCGATTCTAGTCCAGGGCTGGCCAATTGTCGCTATGTCGCCCATCAGAGCGCCAGACAAGGTAAAAACGCACCAAAGGGTTATATTGTGTGGGAAAAAATGACTCCAAAAATCGCCCACATACATATACATATAGGCAGAGTACATAATGGAATGCTATGAATGCAATGTGATCCAAGACCTCACTGTCTGAAAATATTTTTTCTAGTGCCCATTTTAATTAGTGTAGAGCGCCAATCAATCCAATGTTTGTTGGGATAGACAGTATTTGCCAACGTGAGCTCGCGCTATGTCGCACATCAGAGCGCCAGACAAGGTAAAAACGCACCAAAGGGTTATATTGCGCGACAAGAAATGACTCCAAAAATCGCCCACATAGGCCTACATATAGGCAGGCTACATAATAGAATGCTATGGATGCAATGTGATCCAAGACCTCACAGTCTGGAAATATTTTTTTCTGGTGCCCATTTTAATCAGTGTAGAGCGCTAATCAATGCAACTTTTGGCCAGCCATGTAGTCTATGGACATGTTGACAAGTTATGGACATATCAAAAAGCCAAAATTAAAAATACTGATTTTTTGATGATTTTAGCTTGATTGTGTCGCTTTAAGTAATCACCAATGTCATCAATAAAACTTAAACATATATTATTTGGTCCACCCACATGATTAACTCGACTCCGAGAGTATCATGAACAACTCAGATAGGCTAGTAAGCAACCAGTAGGCCTACATATTTTTAGAATTTGTTATAGACCCTAGTCTACATAGACTGCTAATTTATAAATTAACATATTTGAAATAACTACACCGAATTATTAGTGATACGGCTTGTAGGTTACTTACAATACGATGCACTGAAAATGTAAGCTGCTGCAAAACTTTGACCATGGTGACTGACATGACTGATTGATTGATATTATCGCGCTTGGTTTGGATTTGTTTACTTTTTTTCTCAAAGAGCTCTGGAGACAATATATTTCTTTTTGACAAAGGTTTCTCCGGTGTAACCTGGTAACTGTTATTTATCCTCATAGGCTAGTACTACACAATTATAATATGTTAGACCTGACTAGCCTAGGGCCTAGTAGTATTAGCCTACAATTACTATTAAAATTAAGGAAAAACCTGCTCAACCGAAGGCGACTCATTTTCAGTGTGGGCGATAAAACGTGAATAGGGAACTCCGGTCTTCATCGCTAACGTCTCACCACATCCCGAAGTTGAACCCTTAGGCCTACTTATACTCGCCGTCAAATTAAAAATGATCAACCAGGATCGCATGTTTTTTGGCGATTTCTCCGTCAATTATAAACCGATTTCCTTCAAATTTTGCAAAGCCAAAGGCCATTTTCTAATCAAATCCTAACACTTAACGTTAACAGCCCTGAAAATTTCGTAAAATTATAACGTTATACTATAGTATAGGTCTATAGCGTATTTCAAAATTTAGACCATTTGACATGTAGTAAATTGAAATTACGACGTCCCTCTATAGCCTAACCCTATTAAACTAATTCCCGAATTTTATTACATGGCAAATGGTCCAACTTTTGAAATATTAAATAAAATTTTTCACCTATGTTAGGATTTTAATAGAAAATTGCCTTTGCAAAATTTCAAAAAAATCGGTTCAGAATTGACGGAGAAATCGCCGAAAATTATGTGATCCTGGTTCATTTGACGGCGAGTATATATATCATTTTATACTCGCCGTCAAATTAAAAATGATCAACCAGGATCGCATGATTTTCGGCGATTGTTTTAGGCCATTTTTTTTCAAAATCCTAGCAGGGGTAAAAAATTCGTAAAAATATATTTAATATTTCAAAAGTTAGACCATTTGCTATGTAGACTAATTAAATTCTAGAATTAGTTTAATGGGGTTATAGAGGGACGTCGTAATTTCAATTTACTACATGTCAAATGGTCTACCTTTTGAAATACGCTATAATTTTACGAAATTTTCAGGGCTGTTAGGATTTGAATAGAAAATGGCCTTTGCAAAATTTGAAGGAAATCGGTTTAGAATTGACGACGAAATCGCCGGAAATCATGCAATCCTGGTTAATTTGACGGCGAGTATAGGTATTAAACCGACGATGAACACTATCTGTTCTCTTTCAATTTAAAAATTAAAAAAGCCTATTAAAGCATGTTTAACTGATATAAAAGTACATTCTCAGTCTCACACTCTGCCCGCAGCCCTGTCCAAAGTTAGGTATGTCTGAAGAAGTCATTTTGGTGTTTTTTCGTGTTTTTTTCAGGATTTATGTGAATTTGTGAGACACTATAATAAAAGGCATATTTTTCTTTGTTTGTTTGTTTTTTTTGCTCACTATTACTGGTAGAAATGAAGCCATCATTGTAGCTGGGTTCCCCTCAGAAAAAAAATCATCTGGTCGTTCTCTCAAAAATCTTAACTTGGCGCTCGCGAGGAGCATAATAAATGTTTACTGTTGCACACGCGCGATAAAAAAATCAAAGATTTTTTTCTTAATTAAGACGACAAAGTACAGTATAGTCCCCCTCTAATGCATGGACCCGTCTCTGAAAACATGCATAACAGATATGCATGCATAAATGGGGGATGCAAAATTTATGAAAACCAAATGTTTATTATATTTTTTTTATGTTATATTGATGTATCATAAATAATTTCATGGTATATTAATGCATCATAATTCATACTTTTTATTCTAACTATCTGTTCTTTAGCCTCTATTTTGGCTCGTGAATTATTTTCAATCACATAATATAGTTAGCAACGCTTAGGCCAAGCCAAATTAATTAGTTGTTCTTTGAATTTCATCCCTAAAAAATGAGGCGAACGAGCGAATTTTTTTTTTGCTCCTTAACTATTATTTTCTCTATGGATTTTTACAACTAAGATATGGAGCGGGCGAGACAGTTTTTCTATAATTTTTTTCCTATGTATTTTTACAGCCTAAATATGGAGCGAGCGCAACAATTTTTCTATAATTATAATTTATTTCTATGGATTTTTACAGCCTAAATATGGAACAAGCATTTTTTTAAAATAAATTATTAAGTTTCTCTGTGGATTTTTGCAAATAAAATATGAAGTTGGTACATTTCTTTTCTCAGAATTTCTTGTTTCCTATGAATTTTTGCAACTAAAGTATTTGTATAAATATAGGTTAAAATATCAAGCAACTACAGTATAACCTCGGTTCCGGACCACCTTGCGTCTCGGACCACTATCATGACTATTGTCCAGTCCCAAAGTTTCTCCCATTGACGTAATGCTTAAGGATTAACCCTTAGCGGACCATCCCCGCTATTCGGGACTCGGACCACTTTTTAGCACAAAACCAGTCTTGAACCTCGGTAAGCGGACCACCTGGGACATCAAGGGTCAAGTTTTCGAGCCTCTTGGACCACTGACAAAGCCTTCACACCTACGGTGAAAGTTGTGCCTCCACACTTGGATGCCCGTAAATGACAAACAATGATTATCTGGATAAGACCTTGTAACCTCTATGGTCCTTGTGAGCTGAACGCCCTGCACTGTGATATCTATCTGGCAATCATAGTACAGTGTTGAACTCACAGTCAGCGACAATTAGCAGAGTAGATGAAAAATATGATGACCAACAAGATCTTGTCTTCTACTCCTAAACCCTTTTAGATGCTCCAGAATGGATAGATGCTATATTCCAGAGCTCTGTTGTGAAAAAAGACTATCTGATACCGTTGAAAAGTTGATGACTGCTCAAGATAGTTTGCGTGTTGATGCTGTAAGAGGCAGCATACAAACTGAGGCAAACTAAAATATATGTGAAATAAATAGTTTTATTTTTAGCTCCCGC
Source organism: Flabesymbios commensalis (assembly GCA_964017125.1). Taxonomy (NCBI): domain Eukaryota; kingdom Metazoa; phylum Annelida; class Polychaeta; order Terebellida; family Flabelligeridae; genus Flabesymbios; species Flabesymbios commensalis. The sequence goes on from OZ024906.1 coordinate 48,230,133, forward strand.
CGTCACCGTAGGTGAGCGAAGGGAGCTATGGATTCTACCTCCGTTTTTTTTTTGCCTCTTCTTTTGCCTATAACTTTGTGAGAAAATAAGCTAGGATAACAATTTTTGGTATGTGGGTTACTTCCAGGTGGCTAATGGACGGGTTAAAATATTTTTAATCTGAATTCAATACGCAAGGTTGCAGAGGAGAAAATGATGATGTGACGGCGTTGGGCCGTTGGGCCGTCCGTAAACAATTCGTTTCCGGAGCATATCTCTGAAAGTACTTGTCCGATTGTCTTCAAATTTTACACACAACACCCCTAGGGGGTCTAGTTGTGCCTTTTGGGGTATTTGAACTTTGACCTACTTCTGGTTCAGAACTATGACCTATTTAGACGTTTTGACGCGCACTTCATTTCCGGAGCAGATCTCGAAAAGTACTGGGCCGATGACAGTCATATTGCACATACATGTTCTCTAAGGTCCCTAGTTGTGCCTTTTCAGGTTTTTGGACCTTGACCTTGAAGTTGACCCAGCACTTTGACCTAATTTATAACATCGGTAAATCCGACTGAAAGATTTTGCGGAATATCATGAAAACCGCTCAAGAAAGCTACACCATTACTATAAAACAATTTGTGAGGTTTCAGGAGAGGATGCATCTTGAAAAATTTCAAGTCGATAAAATTAAAAATGGCCGCCTATCGGCCATTATTCACCTCGACAGGCCTGATATTGCGGAATATCATGAAACCGCTCAAGATAGCTACACCATTAATATCAAATAAATTGTAAGGTTTCAGGAGAGGATGCATCCTGAAAAATTTGAAGTTGATAAAATTCAAAATGGCCGCCTATCAGCCATTATTCACCTCGACAGGCCTGATATTGTGGAATATCATGAAAACCACCCAAGATATCTACACCATTACTATAAAACAAATTGTAAGGCTTCAGGAGAGGATGTATTTTGAAAAAAATCATTTTGTCAAAGTTCAAAATGGCCGCCAATCAGCCATTATTCACTTTCACATGGCCGTTATTTGGTAAACCGTGCTAGATGGCTAGACCATTACTATAAAACAAAATGTGTGATTTCAGGAGAGGATGCATCTTGAAAAAATTTGACTCGATAAAATTCAAAATGGCCGCTTATCGGCCGTTATTCACTTTCACATGGCCGTTATCTGGTCAACCGTGCTAGATGGCTAGACCATTACTGTAAAACGAAATGTGAGATTTCAGATGAGGATGCATCTTGAAAAAAATTGACTTGATCAAATTTAAAATGGCCGCCTTTTCGGCCATTATTCATTTTCACATGGCTGATATTTGGTAAACCGTGCTAGATGGCTAGACCATTACCTGATTACTATAAAACAAAGTGTGAGTTTTCGGGGGAGGATGCACCCTGAAAATTTTTAACTTACGAATTCAAAATGGTCGACAATCAGCATTATTTACCTCGATAGGCCTGATATCAGGTAAACTGTGCTAGATAGCTAGACCATTACTATAAAACAAAATGTGACGTTTCGAGAGAGGATGCCTTTTAAAAACTTTCGACTCAATCGAATTCAAAATGGCCGCCTATCGGCCACTATTTACTTGCACATTGCTGATATTTGGTAAACCGTGTTAGATAGCTGGACCATTACTATAAAACAAAATGTGAGATTACAAGAGAGGATGCATCTTGAAAAAAATTGACTCGATCAAATTCAAAATGGCGGCCTATCGGCCATTATTCACTTTCACATAGCGGTTTTTTAGTAACCGTACTAGATGGCTAGACCAGTACTATAAAACAAAATGTGAGATTTCAGGAGAGGATGCATCTTGAAAAATTTTGACTTGATCAAATTCAAAATGGCCTCCTATCGGCCATTATTCACTTTCACATGGGCGATATTTGGTAAACCGTGCTAGATGGCTAGACCATTACTATAGAATGAAATGTGAGATTTCAGCTGAGGATGCATCTTGGAAAATTTTGACTTGATCAAATTCAAAATGGCCGCCTTTAGGCCATTATTCACTTTCACATGGCCGATATTTGGTAAACCGTGCTAGATAGCTAGACGATTACTATAGAATGAAATGTGAGATTTCAGCTGAGGATGCATCTTGAAAAATTCTGACTCGTTCAAATTCAAAATGGCCCCCTATCGGCCATTATTTACTTTCACATGCCCAATATTTTGCAAACTGTGTTAGATGTTAGTCCATTACTATAAAACAAAATTTGAGGTTTCGGGGGAGTATGCACCCTAAGTTTTTAACTAATTTATATCGAATTCAAAATGACCGTAAATCAGCTTTTAGTTAGCTCGATTGGCCTGATATCGGGTAAACCATGCCAGATAGGTAGACCATTACCGGGATACTGATTAGGATCATTAAATTCAATGGAGGTTTGCAATCTCTGACAGACTGTCTAGAGTTCTTATCTTACTCTTAGACTGGGCTTCTTAGACCTAGTTGTCTTGCGTCTTGATTTTTGACCTAGACTAGGACTACATTAAAAACCCTATACAAAATTGCTTAAATCAAATTCTAATTCGGAGCGGGAGCTCCTGGACTTATGTAGTCTTGTATTTATTATTTTTACTGCTAATTGAATGAAGATATTTATTATTGTATGTGTTTGTTTTGTGTTTATTTTATCTCTTATACACGTAGGTAATGGTACACATAATGTACTTAGAGCATGGAAATTTGTATATATTATAAGGTGTAATGTACAATTTCACTTAGGGGACCACCTAGGCTAAGTCCCTTGGGTGGTCCGTTTAGCGAGGTTCTACTGTATTTGCGATTCAATTTGTTTGAAACTGCTGTGTATATGCTGAAATTCAATGAAGTTTATAATAACATAAAATAAGAACAGCAATAATGGAACACATTCTTTCATTTTATTATCAACAAAACTAATGATGGGCAGAACAGCAATTTAACCCTTTGAGTGCTAAGAACGACTGTAGTCGTTTTTATTGGGCTATGCCGTTTTATTTTTTACCTGGACCTCTTTAACAATGATAAAAGGTGGGCTGTCTTGGGCATCAATATTTTAGCCCCCCGCCACACTATCACCACAAACACAGGCATATTATGGAAGAAACATACACAATTGTAAACTTGATTGTCTTGAATCCTAGAACATGAGAATACAAAAAATAGTGTAAAATTGAACAATGATACATTATTATGGCACGCAAATACGTCAATATTACCGTATATTGCGGGTTAGTAACCTCATCCTGGTTAGAAACCGTACCCCAAACTTTCAAAATTTATTTTTTTTGATTGTTTTGATTTCCAGTAAAACTCAGTTACAAACTGCATCCCAAGTTTTGCGTACACCAGGCAGCGGTAATTCCTCCCAGTAACTCCCGTAGTTTAGCCAGATAGGCCTAGTTTAGCTAGCTGTATTTCGTCATTATCGCAGTGCGTTATCCCCGCCCTTCGCTCTATATACTTCTACAGCTCCAATTAGACTGTTATGACGACGATCTCAGCCCTACGGTTAGTAACAATACCGTGATATTTCTATTACATGTGATGTTTAAAATCATCTACCATTGGCCTACTTTCAGCCTGGACGTAGAAAAATATTGCCAGATTCCACCAAACTGCATTCTAGGAGGATCCCAGACCCCGACCTGGCCCAACAATCAGTTAATTTGAACTCCCTTTTATCATTTCCTGGCCAAGTTCTTGCTGCCAGGCAGAGTCTGGGCTGTGATTTTCACTGAGACGTATATCGGTATCAGCCCATATCGCACTCTAGCTGTAGTAGAACTGCAATCAACTGGCCCCCGTCTTCACTATTGAAGTTTGGCCAGTATTTGGAAGAAGAAGAAAAGTTATAGCATATGATGTGACTTGATCTTGTGAGAAAATACAAACGTTGTTCCCTTTTCGTGCAATATGGGAAAATATAGCACATGACCAATGAATAAGGTGTTCACCTAAAGGCTCACACCTTATTCATTGGACGAGTGCTGTATTTTACAATACATGTATCACACTCAAATGAACACCGTTTGCATATCGTAATGCGAAATTTTAGTAGCGCAATTTATAATTATTCTGAGATTGAAAATCAATTTATTTATAATACAGTAATTACCCGTTATAGCACAAATCGTTACTACACGAATCAGATATATTAGCACGATGCAACCTTGGATCCCAAAATTTTATACTATCTTTTTTGCCATTTTTCTAAAAAAATTTCGCTATAAATATTTCAACATCTGATTGAGCATGACATTTTCAGCTAACTTCTCACGTTAATCTAGCGCTGATCTGCCTTACGAAGCGGTCGCCTGGTCCACAGCGGTAATCCTTCACGCTTGGCGCTCAGGCAACGTCGCCGGCCAGTGGTAAGGTACATGGCGGCACCCTTTCAGAACAACAGTATTTCATCCCGTATCTGAGCACGAATTCAATTTAAATATCAGGGACTATAAGTTATAACACGAATCGTGTAATAGAATAATATGAAACGAATATGACGTGCACAATTTTGTCTCAGAAATGCAACTACATGAATAAGTTAATGCAGCATGTTTAAATATTTTAGCACAAGTAAAAGTCTTTTTAACTTTTTAAAATCTTGTGATAAGGATTCATGGCGCGAGTGTGGTGTTTTTTAAATGTATTTTTTAATCGTGTTATAAAGTATTAGGCTATAGCACGAGTGTGCTGCCTTTTTAAATCGTCCAATAGCACCGATATGATGTTTTTTGATCGTTTTTTACATGTTTTTTTAAATCGTGTTACAAAATATTATAACACAACAAGACGGGACGATTTTATCTTAGAAATCTAATTATTCAATGAAATTAACTTAATTCGGCAGGTATAACATTCAAACATGTTTTTTTCTAAATCGTGTAATAAAAAAGTTCAATGGCCAGAGGTGATGACATGTTGATCGTTAGATGATTGCTCCTTCTTCACAACTCACAATTGTATCGATGTTAGCGCTTTAACTGTCAAGCAGCGTTTTTGTTTATATTGGCAAGGTGTTATGTTCGCGACAATACTGTGGAGCACATCATGTTTCCTGATGCGTAATACACTATTTAAATCTACATGGCGACACAATGATTAGAGCCCTTTTGTTTAAGCTGGTTAACACTTTAATTATATTTATCTGCGTGTTTTTAATTCCCTGAATATTTTAAATAAAAATAAATTTAATATGAACTCGATCTTCTAGGACCTAAACGTTTATCGACCGTTGGCGGGCGGTTATGCAATGCTCGGCGCCGATAGTAAAATGAAAGCCGTGGCTGGATGAGCGTGTCAACCATTTCAAACCTACAGGCTTGGTAGCTATTCTATGAATAATATACCATCATTGATATGATTACACGATTCGGAAAAAACATCACATTCGTGTTGTAGCCTAGCTGTTTTATTGCACGATATAAAAAATTGCAAAGACATCGTGTTCTTGTTATAAAGTTGTATTACGTGATTTATAAACATGTAATGGAATATCGTGTTTGTGTTGTGATGTTTTATTTTCTGATTTAAAAACATTATTATTTCGTGTTATAGTGTTTTATTAAACGATTATGATAAACATGTCATTTTGTTAAATAATTTATAAATTATTTTAGCATAATAGATTTAATGGTCTTGCATAAATATATTTATATGTCGACACAGATCACACTCAATCAGTTCACCAACAGCCTGGGCTTAGCTTGTGGCTTGGCAGCTGCTGGAACAACATCATCAGTTTTTGGTACATACTTAAGCCAGGGTCAACCCTCCAGCCAGCCAGGCAAGAATGATCTCGCCCTGACATGAGCGTCATACGCACGATCAGCATCCCGTTTGTTTTGCTTTGTAGCAGCAGTGTGGTCTGGTTCTGCAATATTTTGCTGGTCATTAACAGAAGGACATTTAATAGCATTGCCGTTTTTTTTAAATAGCTCTTTTGAAAGATCCATTTGGGAAGCCATGATAATAAATTAAATGCATCTGACTTAATTTGTTTGAACTATTTGACACACGTACCGAACCGTACAACAAATAGTTTGTTGTTGCCAGTACGGTTAGGTGCATGTGGTACATGTGCAGGGGTCACAAGAATAAAAACATAGTCTTGAAGGCCAAGATTATGTACTGTACACTCACTTGATGCCATTACATTACACGCAGCACCCCGGCTGAAAATGTATCACGCTGCAATGCATATATGAGGTGGGAGGGCGTCATTATTTTCTCATTATTTTTCTTATATATACTGGGGTGGTCATGGACTGACCTGGAAATATCTACTCCTTCAGCAGTGTCACCTGTCCATGTGTAGACACTGCTAACCTTTGTCTGTGGCTTGGATAATAATGCAGTGATCAAAAACCAGGTCAGTGGCAATTCCCTTTTTACCAAAATGGTCTGCTGGTCGCAGAGTGGACCTGGCAACCTGCCAACACCTCGAGTTGGCCAGCTGCCATTATCCACAGGAGACCCTAACCTTTCTAGTCCTTGAGCTGAATGAGATGGCTGATTTGGAGTCTAGGTAATAGGCCTATGTAACGGGGATGCTTTTATAAAGTTTTCGTGCCCAAAACAGTCACATCTAGTTTCTTCATGGGATCTGGCTATGGAGAGCCAGAAAATTAGTCATGATCGTAGTGAGCGGAGAAGCACAAAAAGACGAGACGCAAATTTATTTTGAGACTTGCTCACCCCAATGATGAGCCTCACATTGGGTTGCATTTGTAAAAGGGTGATCGCTATCTACCTGTCTCTGTAAGAACACAGATAATACTGGGAATATAAACGGTTTTTTTATAGGTGTGATAAAAGATCTGTTTCCTTCAATCCATTTATTGATCAGATGGTAAATATAAAAAAACCTGCAACATAATGCAATAAGTCAAGTGACTAGAAATACATTATAAATATAAAATCCTACCTACGAAATATTATTCTCTATAAATTGATATGAACACTTTATATGAACATTACATAATTCGCAAGGTTTAATAATAATGCTGACCCCTATGAGTGAATTAACGTGTGCGGCTCCTGGCCAGAAACAACACCAACACAATGACTACCGTAGTTGGCCTGTATGATAATAATCATTTATGTAGAACTCTGCATTTAAGAACTGCAGTGTGAATATCACAATCCGAACTAAAACTTTAAATACTATTTAATATAATTTAAACGGTTCAGAATCGCGACAATATTTATGAATTACGAAACTCTGGATTGGTTGAGAAGCAATCCGAAGCCTACAATATATTGTAGGAGAATACGGGCCTGCCAGAGATTACACTTCTGTCCCACATCGTCATCCCTTATTCAGTCAATGAAAGATACTTATGACAAACAAACACTAGCTAATGGCTGACGGCAGTGATCAGCCAGCCAGCTATGAAGAAATTGAAAGGCTGACAGAAATGCCACGAAAATTAAAATTAAACTGGACCCTTTACCTGGTTGGCCAGGAAAAACTAATCATGGCAACCAGGTAACATCCTGAACAGGTAGCCAAGAACCAAATAAAAAAAATCCCATAATTAAAACCAAATAAAAACACTGATCTGATAGTTACCACAAATTGACCAAGAGTTAATACAGAGACTGGCTTTTCAGTTTCTATTGTTATACCCTGTTTCTAGTTCCCATCAGTTTCTATAGAATTATCACTTTATAAATATCATCTCCCACCATAATTATGTATCTTTCTTTAATTAATGCAGGTACCAGTCTACTTTCCTATGGTCATATCCTGAAGCACTGAGAGATGCAGCTATGCCATCCAGCTTGGATGACTATGTTGTGGTTGGCACAATTGGATCTGGTTCATATGGCACATGCTGCAAAATTCGGAGGAAAAAGGATGATAGAGTTCGTATATTTTATTGCTATAAAGTTACCATGGTTACTGGTTACATGAACCAGCACAGCCCAAACGTTGTTAATTTTAAGCTCCATGTATAGGACATATTAAGTTAGGTAATTTTTATATAGATAAATATATCTGCATATACTGTAAATCATTAACAAGCCTGTAATTTAGGGCAAATTTTATTTAAAAATATGTAAATTACTGTTGAAAAATTAGAACTAATCATTTTCAGTTGTGTATGTAGCAGTCTGTTATATTAACCTACATGTACTAGAACAATAATGACATGAATGACAATTGATTAGACAATTTTTTTCTTGAAGGTAATGGTCTGGAAAGAACTGGATTATGGATCTATGAGTGAAACAGAAAAACAGATGTTGGTGTCGGAAGTAAACTTGCTGAGAGAGCTGAAGCATCCACACATAGTTCGCTATCATGATAGAATAATTGATCGAGCACACACCACTTTGTATATAATTATGGAATATTGTCAGGGTGGTGACCTAGCTTCAAAAATCAGTAGTATGCGAAGAGAAGGGTGAGGTTCATTGTCAGTTTAATGATATAATTACGGGCAACACCAGCATAATTATGATCCATTATGCCCCTGGTCACTGGTACAAAAAACTTATGACTATAATGTCTATGTTTATTTGTGAAGTCTTAGGTAAAAATAGGAGCAAAAGAGACATGGTATTCACATGAGATATGATTATTGGCAAAAAATTATTTACAACCTGTGAAGCCTTTTATATTACAATTTGTATGATTTCTGATAAATTTGGAATATCATCTGATTATGTGAACCTATGATTAAGCAAGGTTGTCAAACAATTGTTTTGAAGTTGAATGAACCTAAACCTGGTTTGAGGAGCATTTTAATGTAGTAAAACAATAGTACAATACTTTACACTGTTGATTGTTCTATATATTCAAATACTGTGAAAGCTATTTTTTTTCTGTTCACTTAAGGCGTCATATGAATGAAGAATCTGTGTGGAAAATTTGTGGACAGGCAGCATCTGCTTTATTAGAATGTCACAGTCGTTTACGTAATGGCAAATCAGTGGTACACAGAGACTTAAAGCCGGCCAATATTTTTATGGATATCGAGGGCAATGTGAAGCTGGGAGACTTTGGTCTTGCCAGGGTGCTAAGTCATGATACAAGTTTTGCAAAAACATTTGTGGGAACACCATATTACATGTCTCCAGTAAGTTTTGGAAACTATATCTAAAATATTTTTATTTTCTAGAACAGCCAAAAAATAAAATGTATTCAGTCCGCCTAATTTCAGAGTGACCTATCACATATGTGTGGACTTTCAGTTCTTTATTGTATAATACATTGCAATTTGCAGTGAGTTCTGATTGTTGACAATAATGTGTATTTGCCATGTTTGAAAAACCTTTGCTATTGCTTTTTATTAGGAACAGATGAAATACATGTCATACAATGAGAAATCAGATGTTTGGTCTCTGGGTTGTTTATTGTATGAACTGTGTGCTCTTCGACCACCTTTCACAGCAGCAAATCAGCGTGAATTAGCGAGCAGAATATGTATAGGAAGATTTCCTCGAATTCCGTCACAATATTCTGATGCGCTTCAAGACATCATTATGTGCATGTTGCAGGTTGATGTGAGTATATACTTGGCACAAAAAAGCACCGAATTACTTTAAAAATAGAGATACTGATAAAAATGTTGAGTATGTGTGAAGAAACTGAACATCCATTCATTAATTGTTGATGATGATTATCTAGGGGGTTTTTTTGGTCCTGGTTTTGGTGGATTTTATCAACACCATTTTGAATGTTGTCCTGCCAGACAGCATTACAAATGGCATGATCACATCGAATAGTGGTGAAACGAGGCATTTTATTCAAAACATACAGTTTTTACATTCAAATATGGTAAGACGCATAGGTTCAGTTTTCTGTCATTCCTTAACCTACAGTAGGCCTACCAAACGTTGTTTCTGAATAAGCATAAATATCTGTATTTGCTGAGTTATTAGGATTTCAGTCGTCAATTTTACACAGTTGGGGGTCTTGAAATTTTGAGCTGTGTGTTGTGCTATTGATTTATACCCTGTAGATAGCCAGTAGATTTTACTGAGAACAATGCCTACCTTGGGATCAAACTAGGCCAATATAATCTTAAGAATCCACAACAATGAGAGCTTGAAACTGGGGAGAGCTAACAGATGTTTTGCTCTTGAGATCAAATCTATCATGATATCGATACAATATTTTGCAATAATATATATTGCCTTTGAAAATCTAACCCTTGGTTTAAATGCCTCTGACACCATAGCTACAATTTTGATGAAGAACATTCTGAGATAGGCCGACCTACATCTTAAGCAGATCAGAGGACGAGATAGACTTCCCTGACCAATCAACACACACAGAATCTGGGTCGTCATATCCCTGGACATTTCAGTATATATGCACGGTATACCAGTAAACATGTGACATTGATCCGTGTTGTTTCAATGCTGGGCCAATGTCTCGTAATGGTCCTATTTACGATAACATCTGCTGATTGGCTTTCAGCGACCACGTGATAACGCGTAGCCTCATTGTACATGTTGTATAGGAGTTCTCTTACAACTGCCGTGCAAAGCCAAAATGCAGTATCTGCTCACTTTACAAGTGAGCACATACTGCCTTTGCAGACTTTGCAGAGGGGATAACGTACTACAACGGAGGGGGGGTGCTCATTCTGAGGCGTATACGCCACTGATCTGCACATGTGCAGATTTTGTGGTAGGTAGGCCTATACACACTGTGTCACGCCTACCCACCTGTGATTATGTGACACTGTGACATGACCAAGCTACTGACTGTGGATTAAATCTATTTTATTTCTAAATATCTTCGGAATCAAAATGACATATTTGTTCTTTTCAGCTAAAACTATTTGAGATTGATACATTATATAATCCTCTAGCTAGAAAATTGATGCCCAGCAAGCACAAATCCATCACTGTATGTTGTTATATGGTAATTATGTTATTGTTTATGCTGGATCAATGCTGTACCAGCGTTGTTGACGGCGGTCCCGCATTGAACCGGCATTGGGTCGTTGTCCCGTGGTCGCTGTGTGGTGTATTAGTGTATAGGCGTATAATCAGGTATTATCAGCTTAGCTGTCTAGATATCCCCATCCCGAGGTGAATGAATATCATAGAGATGAAAGAATATCATTGAAATTAACTAACTATATTTAAGTAGGATCAAACGTCAAAGTAAATAATAATGAACATTATCAAAATATCACGATGGGAAGTGATTTTCAACGTCACATAAACGATGGATATATGATGATATTGAGATGCCTGTGGGACTGGGAGGGTCGGGTTTAGCACCCTAATCACACAGCATATTAAAAAAAACACGCAAATTTGGAGCAAAGTTAACGCTTTTCGGCGAAGGATGAACGCTCGAGGCTTCTCGGCCCAAAATGTCAATTTAAAGCACTGAAGTTTTAAAAAAAAATGTAAAAAGGCATACATTTCCATTATTCAGCATTATGACCCCATCCACGGAACACTAGATTATATATAAGAACACTGCTGGTGTTACTGTATAGTTTACTCGTGTACGCGGTTAGCCTGTAGACCATGCATTTCATCTTGTATCCAAGAGATGTGGGTGAGGAAATGAATGAATGGATATAATTATATGAAATTCCTATAGCGCCTACCGGTAGCTCCTAGCTGTCCCAAGCTCATAGGCGCGAAAATCAGAAGGGGTGTTCAGTATGGCAGCCGTTATCTCATTCCGGGTCTTGATAAATAAGGAGGGGGGGGGGGGGTGTCCGACTATATTCTGGTCAATTCAATTTTGTTATCATTAGTACCACTAGTATAGTAGTCTATGGTATTAAATTCAAACCTAATTATATTACCGTAATCGTTTGTATATTATACATGTAAGCTACACCCTGTTTGCATGCTAAGTTGCGTATTACTACTATATCTTTTTATTTTGCTTTGTTATCATATAATCATTTAGTCATCTACCAAAAATGGTGAGTAGCGAGAAGAATTAAATCTACCACCTTTTTGTCATTTTTACATCCCCTTGGAGACGACGGGCCCCCTTCATATAGGTCGGTCAGCGCTATGTAGGCCTATTACCATGCTTACAATTGTAGCATTTTCGCTTATCTTGTAAGGTGTTATGTTCGTACCCAGCAAACAGAAACATTGATCCAATGGTGGGCCAGCGTCGAAGACGTTGTGCCAACGTTAACGCAACATTAAGTCATACTGTCAATGTTGCAACAACAACGATTCTTGTCAATTTAAAAGTTTTTGTCAAAACAGTACTACCATGGGCACTCATTGCATCTTATTCATCCAATATTTTTCATCTCACATCTTTCTAGTTGAAATACAAAAAAAATCCAGTTTTCAATAAAGCAGAATATAGATTAAGGGTAATTCAGTTAGTACAAAATCAATGAAATTATATTCATATATTTTAGTCTCCACCCACCCACTATGTGGTGGAGACTTATTGTTTCAGTGTTGTCTATTGTTATTATTATTATTACAGTGTATTATTATTCATTAAGTTAGAAAATCAGCTAATTTGCATATCTTTTGTGTCTTCCTTACAAATTCTCACCATTCTCTTGGTTGAGTTTTGTATGTGATCTAAAATATTATGGAGTTGTCTTCAATTTATTTGGGACATTTCCACTATATTTGCGTTTTAATATTAAAAATTTATCTATGTCAGAGGAATAAAATTATCATGCACTTCAAAGTGTGAAATAGACAATGAAAATCTATATCACTGGGAAAATTTTGTTCGGTATTGTGTAGTGAAAAGCTATGCAATTTTGGTCATTTGTTATTACATGTAATCAAATTTAAATGTGAATCTCAAAATATTTATACATGTATATGAATGATAAGGATGCATTAGGAGTCAGAGCTTAAAGGAATATAAATCGCTAATCAATAACATTTGAACAGAATTTTCCCTGTAACATTACTGAACAATAATCATGTACAACTGACAAGTTATATAGTTTATTCCTAAGAATAAACATATTTGTTTTTTAAGCCACATTAAATTTTCAAAATTCTGTTCATTGTTGAGTCAATGTGTACACATGCACGTACATAGATTTTTGTGAGTATGTTTTTTCTCATTGTAGGAAACAAAACGACCAACCATTGACAATTTGATTAAACACCCAGTATTACTCTCCCACACCAAAATACCGCAGACAAAGCAAGAAACAAACAGACCTAGTTCCAAGTCTGGTGATGATGGCTATGTATCAACTTCAGCTACACTCGAAAAGCTAGAGCATTCTCTAAAGGAAAAAGAAAAAGAACTGCAAACTAGGGAAAGAGAAATAGAAAGTAAGCTAATCAAGATGAAAAAAGGCACTGTATGTCCCAATGTACATAATAACCATGGAACTGCTGATTTGTTCCTTATAAAGTTTTTTGCATTATAAGCTTGCAGATGCCGACACACTCCCTTGTAACAATTGACTCACAGATTTTTGTTCGAAATGTTTTGAAACTTGACTTTGATGTTCAACAAACTACAACTACAAACAACTACAAACTTTCTAGATAAGTTCATAAATGACTGCCATTTGAACATAAATGTTTTTTCTTTATAAGCGCAATTGACTTGCAGATTTTTATTCCAATGTTGACACTCATGCTCAGGTACCCTTATCGGCTGCTCTACAAATCAAATAGTGATGCTCTAATGCTAATGTTGGAGGGAATGCTTCATGTGCTAGGAGAACCTAGAATTACACTTTGTCTGTGGGGCCATGTGTCCGGTGTGGTTTAATTGTCATTCGCTTGCAAATTTTGGCCCGATTTACCGTATATCAGTAACCGTATCCTGGTTAGAAAGCCCACCCCAAACTTTCAAAATTTACCATTTTTTCCGATGCTTTTGATTATCAATAAAACTCAGTTACAAACTGCATCCCAACTTTAGCGTATAACGGGCAGCGGTGATTCCTCCTGGTAACTCCTGTAGTTTAGCCAGACACATGTTATTGTACTACTGGTATATCATTATCACAGTCATCGCCATGTGGCGGTAATCTCCTAATAAAACATGTTAGCAGTCAGCGTGTTTTTCACGTGTGACTCAATATATGCAAGGGCAACGTTGTGAACGGTGCCAGCATTGAGAAACATGCATAGGGTATGTTTATTACTGAGAGGGGAGAATAGATTAGGGGATTTCCAGCAAACAAAAAGCATTATTTTAATATTGAGCCGACGTCGTAAACATCTTTACAACGATAAGTTGAACTTGTGTCTGTTTGCTGTGAGCAGGCGCCATATTGCTGACACGTGTTTGTTGGTCTGTTATACTGCCAGCCGCTTTGTTCTTCTGTGATGCTAATTAATCTGTTGAGGCTGACACTCTCAGTCCTACAGGGTATCACAATATTGTCATATATATTACACCCGATTATTACACTCTGTTTCAATCATTATAATTCAATACTTAATTATTAAAAATATTGTTATTATATGTGAATTTGACTTTCATATATAGGCCTATTTTAAGTTTTATTTCCTTACTTGGTTGCCTATTCTGCCGATAAATAAACTTCAAAAGTGTGGATGAGTTTATAGGTACAAAATGTATAGCTATATATAAGGCTCTTAATTGAAATTTTTTTGAAAAAAATATTTTGCACTTAAAATTATTGCAGTGATGTCTCTGTTTTTTTTCACAACAATTGTGAAGGTATTTTTGTTTTTGTGTGGGGGTGTGAGGAGGTTTAGGTCAATTTTTTCATAAAAAATAAAATAAAAATTACAAAAGTTTAAATATAAGGAGTATTTTGTACTTGAAATTTTAAAATTATTGCAGGCTTTTTAAAACGTTTTTGAATATATGTTCTTCTTGGGAGAGGGAGATGTATGAAAATAATGAAACTGATGATCACATTCAAAATTGAGGTTGGTTTTGTCTTTAGTTTTTAGGTCTACCATTATCACCAGCTTTACAAATTATAATGCTGCTACAATGCTGATGCCTGGAAGGAAGCTTTGTTTATTGCTATGTACTGCAATTTTTTTTCAAGTGAGAAAACTGTACTGTAATCATTAATAGTGCGAAATGCTTCCTTGTTTTCTTGTCTCCAATTGCCTGTCACTGACAAAACTGCGGGTTTTAGTGACAGCAATTTTTTTTTCAAGTGAGAAAGCTGTAGGCCCTACTGTAATCAATAATGGCGCGAATTGCTTCCTTGTTTTCTTGTCTCCAATTGACTGTAACTGACAAAACTGTGAGTTTTATTGACAGCTATGTGTTAATGGTGGTTCTTCTCTGTGACTTTCAATGTCCTGATCAAACTGACAGTGTGTCTTACTTTACTGTAGTTTTGTGTTGATGGGGCAGCATATTTACAAATCATCAATATTATTTACAGTAAACCTCTTCAAAAAATATTAAGAAAACAATGTAGCTTTAATAAAACTGAAGACATATTTTTCTAATTGATGAAAAATACCATTACATATGAACCATACATGAACCAACCATACATGAACCAACCATTTTGCCATCTTTCATATATTTGAAGCTTTCTGCTCCTTGAATAAGCATGATTTTTTTATCACACATTTTCTATTTCAGATCGTGAGAAAAATGTAGCTATCAAAGAAAAGCTTGCTGTAGAGAAACTGTATAGGTAATGTTTCTGAAAAACGAATAATTTTGTATTCCCCGCCCTTTTAGTGGAAGTGTAGACCCTTTGTCTGTGTGTCATCTGTTAAATTGCCCTTTTGTAAAACTGTGCCTTGCAGTAATAGTGTAACTTTATAGAGGTTCATTTGCATGCAGCATCATTTTCAACATCTTTCAACAAACTGTTGTATTACATACTTTCACAGCTTATCTGTCATGATACACAAAATTGTCTGTGTTCCTGTACAAATTTACAGTGTTGTATTTTTATATTACATTATATACAGTATTTTCTGATGCATAACCTGCTTAGACCGCAGAGGGTTAAATTAGCCCCGAACCGCTTGTTGTAGGTCCATTCATAACACTACAGGGGTTGTCTAGCTGTGACATAACATATTACGTTCTACAGCCATTACTATCAATATAGTCATTTAATCTGATGTGTTTCCATAGGGACATTTTCATAATAATTGTTTGTGTTGTCATTTTATGATACAATAATTACAAGCATGCTACATTCATTTAACAGCCGGCCGGTGGGAGGCCACGGTAACTGATGGGATAAAAAACAATCATGGTTCCCTTGAATTTGAAAAAAAATCCAGGCCTTGAAAAGTCCTTGATTTTTGTAAAAACATAAATAAAACGGGACAAGTTCTTGATTTTGATCGACCTGTGATGTTTTACTGTTGATCTTGAAAGACGTCACGCAGCGGCGGCGACAGCTAGAGAATAAATGGAAGAATAATTTATAATAGACCTAAATAACGATGTGGTTTACGAATGTAGTGTGCCTATTTTATAAATATAAAGTCAAAAAACAAATATCGATAAACAATGTAAGCCTACATTTCATATTTTTAAAATAGTGTAATTTCACCGATATGCATGGTCTAAAATTTGATAAAAAACGCCAAAGTTATAGTTTTTCATACCTCCTGGACTAAGCTTATTTTTGTAATCCGGAACCACTTTTTCAACATGCACAAAAAAGGTCCTTAAAAAGTGTTGAAAACTCCCCGAAAGGTCCTTAAAAAGTCTTTGAATTTTGTATTTGAAAAGGTGTGGGAACCATGAAGAATGTAGGCGGTAGCGTAATTAAAATTGCATATACATGTCTCCTACCAAAGTCAGCCCTTGTGTTGCCACACCTTGTGGCCCAGTCAGTGTATGATCAGTCCAGTAGGCAGACATGACCTCTCGGTGTCTGCTAAGTGGCCACGGTGTCTGCCAAGTGGCCACGTGTTCTGTCGCCGATCTGGCGGTCAGTGTAGTCATGAGTGACCCCCACTCAATGTCACATCAAATGCTGTTATACTGTCTACGCCGCTGGCCCGAAACTAAAACAACATTTGAATATTGCCTAGGACAAAAGAGATGACACGTTCAGGGCTCATTTCTCTCGGTTCAGTTGTCAGACAGATTAATCAAGACTGTGGTGTTGAAATAGTCACCCAATGTGCTAGGCAAAGTCATATTTATTCACAGAGTGATAGAACAAGGGCTGCCTGATTTGACATGTAAATTTAGCTTGCCCCTTCCTTCAACCAATCACAGCTTTGCAACAGTTTGATTGACAGGCATCGTATATATTTTCATATGGGACTTGCTATAATTATATTGTGGCACATTAATATATTATTTAATATTATTACTATATAGTAATTGTAAGTAGGCCTATATTTCCCATGTATGTTCCATGTTCAGATGTGCCTGACTGAAGCACACATTTGACTCGTACATGGACGTGATGCATTGTAGAATAATTGACGCTAACATTATCTGTACAAAAATCATCACTTCACATGGTTGATTTCACACACCTGACAGTACACAAGTTAATCAGTTATAATAACAACTTGTAGACCTATTATAAAGAAAGTACCAGCGCCACTACGCATACTGTAGCATAGCCCAATATAGCTATTAACCTTTCTATTCCTAAGTTCATTAACCCTTTCACCACTGAAGCCCATTTTTATGTGCTGAATGCCATGGCATTCAGCACATAAAAATGGGCTTCAGTGGTGAAAGGGTTAAAAAGTAGAGGCCTGCACGTTTGAAATTTACAATGAGAAATTGAATATATTCATATTCCCCCGACTCATTTCTATCATTACAATGTATTTAAATACAAAGACAATTTTATATATCGTCATGCTCACACAAACACATTGGAAGATGAAATGCGGCTGTGGCAGTAAAATGTCATACCTGCAATGATATACCTGATCACCGTGTGGGGTTATACACGTGGCCGAGTGACAGCCAATCCGTGAAATACATAAAAAAACATTGCATTTATTGATGGGATATACGGCTGCAGTAGAAATATAACCATATAAAAAAATGTCTTCTTGCAATTTTTGGACTTCAACCATTAGCCTGCATTCTTCGGTGCCAGGAGTTTTGAAACTGCGGCTCCAGCACTCTGGAATAGTTTGGAGAGCCAGATCCGTCTGCAGAAAACACTGACCTCTTTTATATTAGAAGGTCGTTAAAAACTCACCTGTTTCGACAAGCGTTTGGCGACCTCATGCAGTAATTGACTTTTTTCTCTCTCTTTCCAAAGAATGTTCAGCGCTCTGAGCAGCTTCCACTTGGATACATGCGCTATAAAAGATTTCATTCATTCATTCATTTACTCGTCATGTAGCCCACACAAAGTAGCTGGTTATGTATGGGAAAATAAAAACATTTTGTGATGCTTTTGTAAGGTGCTGGGCTAAGCATTCATGTCATCACTGGTCACAGGAGCGCTCCATTATACATGTAATGAGTAAGGTGGTGTAACCAACTGTGTCATGCAGAGCAGGGGTTTATACAGTAGGTCACAATTAAAACATTTTTTCTCTGCAAAGATTTAGAGGTTGATTTAATGTTAATGTCAATATCAGTTATTTATTCACACCAAAGTATTTCATGGTATGAGCTAAATGTTGTCTTTATGAAGAGTATATACTAGGGCACGACCCAGCAAACACGAAACATTGAAACAGCATTGGGTCAACGGCTCTTGTTTACTGCCCAGGAGTATTTCACAGCAAAGCTGAAACATTGATCCAGTAGTGGGTTAATGTTTGCCCAGCATTGCACGTTGTGGGAAAACGCTTAGCGACCTATGGGTCAATATATCGTACTGCCCAATTCAATCTAGAGACATTAACCCAATGTTGTTTCAATGCTGGAAAACCATCCACTTCAACGGCCCATCATTAAGCCAAGTAAGCTAGCCTGCCAGCTGGTTGATTGTAACCGCTCTTGGCCTGGGTGGGAGGGGGGGTATGGGTTTGATGGCAGTAGGTGTGGACACAATCTCTACCATCTCTACAATAATATTATACTGGGTGCTCCCACTATGACTTTACTTTCATGATTTTTTAATAACGCACATTTCTGACACAATTTTTGAATTGCTTGATGAAATGTACACAAGGATAGCTCATTGGTAGTGTGGTTGACTCAGAGCTGGGGTTAGCGCAGTTCTAGTCCCGCTGCGGCCGATAACTTTCATTGGTATGTATGCAGTGACACATGGGATAATGACAACTGAAAAATATAACCGGTTGACCCGACATAAAACTAAAAAAGGAGTTCGAAGCCCATTCTTAGTCTGTTTGAGTGCTTAAGACAAAAAATCAGCTAAATATTTTCTAAACATAACAGTTTATTTGTCCTTCCTCATGGGCCAGAATCCTCAGGGGCGGATTTAGACCGGGTTGACAGGGTTCCAGAAACCGGTCAGCATTTTTAAATCGATCAGATTATAGGGTTTCGGACATAAAAACGGTATTTTTTAGGTTTGGAACCCTGTCAGCGTTATACAAACAAAATGACCGGGTTCCAAAACGAAAATGACAGGTATATTTCGTTAAAATTAAACATATTAACGTTAAGATTGAAGGAAAAAGTAATTTGAAGTGATTGATAAGCCTAATCGTTGGCGCTAGAAGGTGTGGAGGGGGTCGGCTGCAGGTCGTTAGTAGGTACCATTAGTTGTAACGCCTTATCAATGTGTAAACAATGGATCACGCCCACGGTGGCGCCTTGACTATTACATAACATCCACACCACCCCACCAGTCCTACGACCTACATAATTATATACTATAGAGTTGGTGATTTTCACATTTAAATTGGAAGTTTGCTCTTATATCGCTTATTTCCTTTTTTGTCCATTCACCCGTATCACTTTATTTAAAATTGGGACTTAAATTAATATAGGCCTATATTATAATAGAATGATACAAGCGCAGCTAAACACCAGAGCTGCCTAACACCAGCGTGTATATGATATATATGATACATATATGATACACATAGGCACATATTATGATACATGTATGTATATATGATATGAGTAAATTGGAACCCTGTCAGATTATTTTCTGGACCCGCCCCTGATCCTGAATGTCAAGGATATAATTAAGAAAAGAACCAAGGAGATAAGTTCAAATATATCTTACATGTGTATTTCTTCCATCACCATCGCCGGTGCTGGCTAGTCCGAGCTTGACGTGAACAGCATGGTTCAACATGAGAGCTGGACAGCATAGCAAAAGCTGTGGTTTTAAAAAAAAATCATGAAAATTGTGAGGGTATCCCAATTTAGAGGAAAAAATCACCTGTAATGCCAGTGGTTTAAGTCCCCACGTTAAGGCATTATTTTAATGAGATGTAAATCTGTCATTGCAGAATGATATAAAAATAAATGATCAAACAAAGACGCAGTAATTCATTGCGCGCACCAGATTTTTGGGGCACAGCTTTACGAATGGCAATGATTACAGACTGGTTCAATGCTGATCAATCGTCTACGACGCTGTCATTCACCCAATGCTGTTTCAATGTTGACCCACAGTCTTCGACGCTGGTCCGTCATTGAAACAGCTTTAGGTGATTGTACCGTGTTTTCTGACTGCTGCATTATGCGGGTGACGTTTTCCATCCCTGGTGCCAGAAACACCAGATAACACGATACATTGGCCCAATGCTGATGTAATGCTGGGCCATCGTCTGCGACGCTGGGCCAACATTATTCCAACCAAAACCCTTTAAGCTCTTAACCACAAATATAATTGTGAATATTTTTTTTTCTGAACACTTGTTAAAGACAAAAGTACTTAACCTAATAAGACTTGAAACGTTATATTGACTGGTGTACAGAAATGTGAACCGTTTCGCACACACAGCACCCCTCTTTCCCTTAAATAGGAGACAAACTCTAGCAAAACAAACTACTTTAGGCCAAGCCTGAAAATATACAGTGGAACCTGCTATGAGCAGCCACTCTTATGATCAGCCAACCTCCTATGAGAGGCCACTTAACCATCCCCCAAAAGGGCATTTTGTACACAAATGAACTATGTGCAGCCACCTGCATTAAAAGGTCACTTTTTCTGTGTCACAATGGTGGCTGCTCATAGCAGGTTCTACTTTACATGTAAAAAATCAATCATTCAAATGACTCATATGTCATAGTTGACATGTAAACGGCCGATGAAATCTCAAAGCCATATATTAGGCCTATATACTTTTCTAGCACAAAAATTGACAGAATAATATGATTGTAGTAACGGATACATTTGCTCGGCCCAGGTGATAGCACAGTAAATACAGAACATCAACCCAATGTTGGACCAATGTCTCAGACAGTTCACCATCATTAGGAATAAATCAGCATTGGGCAAGCGTCTTGTGTTTGCTGAGAACCTAAGAAAATCACTGAAATAATACAAAATAATATCTTGAACATCTTTGATTATCAACTCACCATCACTGTGACCATAATTTCACTATTTTTTATCCCCCACCCGTAGGGGAAGGAGGGATTTTAGGCGCGCCAGGATTCCGTCTAGTGTACATCGTCTGGCGTCACGCTTTTTTGTATTAGTGGGCAATTTTTTTTTTAATTTCAAGATTTAACTGATATTCAACATGGCCGACATGGATAATTTTTGTGGGCGCAAAAACTAAAATATTGAAGTCAGAAATCATTCAAATTTTACAATCACATTACCCACATATGGAAATGTGCAGGTGATTTTACTGATATTTAAAATCACCACCACAAGTCAACTTTTTAAATATGTGTGACCGCAAAAACTGATATAGGACTTCAGGTCTCTTGTTGCTTAGATTTTGTTGATATAACTTTAGGTATACACATGCTAACTACATACTAGAGTTTTATATCAGTACAGTATAACTTGACTTGGACGGTCACCGCTATGGCCGTCCACTGTTCTTGGACGTTACGTTTTTCACTGCTCAGAATTTCCGTTGTGTAAATCAATTCTAACTGAACCTTGGCCAGCAGTCCAATTTTTTTGGTCCCAAACCCTTGGAAGACTCTGCCAATGATCACCATACATGATAATTTTTAGGAGATAAATTATTGAAGGATTTAGTGAAAGTCTGTAGGGCTTTTCTATTTTTATTTTTTCGCCACCGGAAATTGCAGTCTGCGTTGCATTCTCACTCAGTCACTTTTGTATAAGCCTTAGTGATATGGAGTGTAAAATTATATTTTGGTGAAGATAGAAAATACTGCATTTCATGGTAAAATATGTTTGTTTAGCATGACGAGCATTTGCAATAATTGTTTACAATCTTGACAATTATGTGTCGCCATTGTGTTTTGCATGAGATTGTGTGCCTGACATAGCCAGATAGCTCAAAGCTAGAGAGACTGCCGTCTTGAAATCACTGCGGTTCAGTAAATATAGCCATGAGACGACCGTTGTACAGTACACAGCTAAGTTGTGGATTATGTCACTATTATCAGAATCAATCATTCAGTAATTAAATTAAAAACTGCATGAAGTGGCATGCACATGGGCCATTCCGGTGGCTGTTTGTATGTGTGCTCACAACACTGCTAGTGCCACTGACATAAAAGTCAATATTAAACAACATGAATGAACAAACACACTTACACAGTCAACCATGATCTTGACTGCAACATTCTATTTTACACTATTAATCCTAAATTAAATAAAAAATTTTTAGACATTATGCTGAATAATCAACAATAAACTAACTAACATTTGCAAATGGTATAACACTGACACATACTGGCCACAAACTAAAAAAAAATACGGGAAAATACAATATTAGACTAACAATGATCACATTCAACACCTATATTTTCCAACGTCAATAATGGCTTATAAGTCGACGGCCACTTGGCTTGGGCAGCCACTTTCCAATGGGGGCCGTCCATAGCAGGTTTTACTGTACATTACAATGTTAGCAACGTTCATTATTTTATATGTCAAATAAATCCTTGATCATGTTGATTGATAGATTGATTTAACATACAGTATGTAATTTGAATTTCCTTCTCACAATAGCTTCAATGCACTTACAGAACCGTAGGGTTCTTGTTTTACCATGTATGTAACTGTCCGATATGATATGATATGAATTTAAAGGTGAAGGCTGTTCTATAATTTGGGTTGAAATACCGATATACTCTAGAATGTGCCATTTTAGCCCTTCAAAGATTTTCCTAAATTTCAGGGGAGCATGCCCTGTCCCCTCTATACCACAGATATTCTGGATCCGCCACTTTGTTATAGGAATCATATTATAAAATACTACCAATCAAAACATTAAGATTACAAGGTAGTTATTGTTCAACTCATGCATTTCATCTTTTCTAACATTTACAGAGCTGAGCAGTTGATGAAAGATGCCAAAGACAAACTGAAATCAGCAGACCTTCTCCACATGAACCCTAAAAATGATGCAGGTAAAAGGCAGCATGCCCATTTAACTAATCTACTTGCTAACCTTGTTACTAACACAACCTCACCCCTGCGCAATGAGCGCTCTCCTTCTCCCTGCCCTTCTCGCTGCCGCTTGCGTCCATCATCTCCTGCCCGACTAACACCTAATCAAAGAAAATTATCTCTACTTTCTGAAAACAAAGAAAATCATCAACCTACAAGTGCTTTATTAAAGCGTCGGGCAAGTAACTGTGGACTTCTTAGCGATAACAACAAATAAGGAATTCATAGACTCTTAATTTGACACTACTTACATATAGGAAGTTAATTTTCAATGACACAAGATATTCTTATTGTAGCATTTTGTAGTTGTTTGGATATATTTTTTGTAGTAGTAGTGTAGTAGTAGTAGTACTTGTCTCTATCACTTTTTAATGTGCTATTTGATATACCTGGTACCTAGTAATGCATTTATCTACACTTTATTTGGCTTGTTTTACTGCATGTACTCATTTATTTTTTCATTTTATTAGAATTACTTGACATGACTTCATTGAATAAATAATTTTATTTCTTATCTTTTGACAATTTAGCAATGTAGTTTCAATGATGGAATGTTAATTTGAATAAATGTTTAGCATCATTGAGAATCTCGTCCAAGTGGCACTCTGAATATCGTGTGGCTCTTGCAGAACATTTAGAAATTGAGATAACCAACTAAATATCGTGATCTGAACTACAAAATGATATGACAACTTGCCTAGAAGAATGAAGAGTGGATTGATATAATCATTTCTAAGAGTACAGACAGAAAATCAAATCAACTGCACTACTAGCACACACAGTAGGCTTATCTCAATGTGGGAATGTCTCTGTGCTCTCCTCTGAGACCACCTTCACTATGCATGTACCATATCTATCCTAATAAACGCCCATATTCCAATAAATGATCACTCCCCTGAAAAAAGATCACAGTACACTATATAGCCATTGAAATCTACGCTAATAAATGCCTAGTCCCCATCTTATCTAGCCTCGGGTCAAGGTCAAACAATAAACTAATGTCATTTTTGACATAATTGAAGCAGATTCTTGATTTTGCTGTCTACCATAGGGTTTTCCATACTTTAGACATTGCTTTGTGGGTAATATCCAAGATGGCCATCATCTTTCCAAGGTCAAGCTATAAATCAATGCTATGTTAGACAGAATTGAAGCAGATTCATGATTTTGTCGTCTTTTATAGGGTTTTCAGGTATGCCGGACATAGTGATGTGGCTAAAAAACACTTTAGACATTGCATTGCCTGCTTGTGGGTGAAATCTAAGATGGTAGATATTTTTATATGTATACCTGACATACACCGTACTAAAAACACCTCATAGAGACATTCTATTCTAGGTTAAACTAAGATGGTCAATATTTTCATAAGTCATCAATAAAGTACTCGACAGAATGGAAGTAGATTTATGATTTTGACCTCCACCATATGGTTTTCAAGTTTTCCCGATAAACTGGTCGGGTCAAAAAGCACTTAGACATAGATAGTGCTTGACATCCAAGATCACTGCTGTTTATCCAAGGTCATTTTCGACAGGATGGACTTATATCTATAATTTTGTAGTGTATTATACTTATAGCCTCAGCATATCAAATTATCTTGTACATTCGTTTGTGGCAAAAAAGATGGCGGACATTAATGCCGACAAATGATTGATATGGGGTCATAGGTAAAAAATGAATGTACCTTATGCCTGGTACGGTGCTCCAGCTAAACAATACTCTTCTAAAATATCAATGAAGTGGCTAGAAGAAACCCAAAATTGCTGGCACGGGGTTATGGCTATTTAATCAATAGGGCTCTTAGTATTTGATAAATATGGTAGCTGAATCAGTGTAGTGTGAACAATAAGATTTGATTTTGGAATTCTGTTTCGGTCGGATGTTAGTCCTGATGAGTGAGTCCAGCGTTCGATATAAGTATACATCCGTTTGTCCGGGGCAACAAAATACTATGACGTATAACCTATACCAGAACCACATCGGGCACCTCAGTGTTGCAGAGGGCTGCGGACCGAGCTGGCACACATGCTGCTGTCCTATGAACAGCGTAAAATATAAAGAATGTATTAACGCTTTCAACCCTGAATTTACCATTTTCATCTTCATCCACTACAAGCCGCGAATTGCTATCGCAATTCTCGACTTGTAGTTGATGTAGATGATTTGAAGTGTGTGAAAAATTAAATAAAATTGCCATGTACTTGCAAACCAGTTTCATGCAAATTTTCATTCTAAAACCCCTAGTTGTAGGAAAATTAAGTCTGTTTTCAGGGATGTAAAATGATGCTTTATTGCATCGTGAGGGCTTAAAGGGTTTAAGAGCAGTTCAGGTCTAGCATCTCAGTGCTGCACATAATCCCCCTTTTCATGCAGATACCCTTTTTATCCCCCGCCCACGAAGTAGGGGCAGGGGATATTGTCATCACCATGTCTGGCCGTGCAGTACTACGTTTTATCGATGTTGAAATAAATTAAAAATTTGACATTAGGTACAGACCAGATCGATTTCAATTCCCATATATAGGTGGTGGGGGTACAACGACTATTCATAGAATATCTAAGCAAACAATAGAACACTTTTAGCATAGTAAAATATGCGAAAACTGTGAATTACTGGTTGTCATGTCTTGTTGACGGCTCTTTAGAAAGCAGGACACCATGCTAGAAAGAGTATCGCATGACACCATGTTAGAAAGAGTATATGCATGACAGGTCTACAGAGGGTGTATTTGCATACTTTTGAATTCTAAACAAACTAAAGAACCTGGAAGAGCTTTCAAATCTTAAGACGATCATTTAATCTATTAGTTATAACATATTTTGCTGTTTTTTGATGCATTACTGTAGATCTGGTAATATTCGTGAGGTTTTAATTTTCGCAAATTTCGCGAGAAGGACAAATTCGTGAATTTAATAATCTCGCGAAGATTATTAATATCATAGCGCTACCTATCATCGAAATCAATAATTCGCTATTATAGACCTTGCCAAATGTCATAAATTTAAACACGCAAAAATTACCATATCTACAGTATTTGATACAAATAAATGGGATATTTTAAACCATACCCAGAACACTTGTTTATTACAGGACACCAATTATTTTTTTCCTGAGTAATTTACGGTCAAAACTGTAGAGGAATAACAATTTATATTAATTATAACAATTAGAGTTTTTTTAATGAAATATATTTGGCTATGATGACTGCTACTACTAAATCATGTCATAAGTTTTACCACCGTGCTATAATCGCTTGAAAAGTAAACTGAAAAGCCGAATAATATTTATTTATTTATTTATTTATTTATTGAGACATATTTATACAGGGTGGACATTATTAGCAGTCAGGCTATTTTTCATATGTGCCCTGTAGGGATTTTGTTATATGAAAAACAAACATTCAATTATATAATATATAATACAAGATAGCTATTATGAGCTCTATAATACAGATAGAAACGCCCCAAGGTTAAAACACATAATATAGAAATGTTGCCCGCGCCAAAACCAGAGATAAAAAAACTACATATATATTATATATTAATAATAATATGAATAGTAGGTAAAATACACTCTGGAAAGCGTAGCAACGTACAAAATTACTTTTTAAAACATGATTTTTTTCCTTTAAAGAATGTGTTTACTATGAGAACAAGTAAAATATAAATATATATTTACATACATACACACATACATATACATAACATAACGTACTTGTTAGCTTTTTTTAAATATACATACATTGTTTTACATACATCGCTATAAAACAATTAACACCCTTAGTTTAAACTGTTCCACATATTTTAAACAGGTGGTTTTGATTTTTGTAATTTCTTCAGCCGAGATTTAAATGTATTGTATGTTAGCGAATCTCTGATGTGCATAGGCAACGAATTCCAGAGATTCCATGCATGGGGAGGTGGGGCGCTACAGCCCGTCCCCACTCTGTGAGAACCCTTTATCAAACCTTAGGGGACGGTACGACAAAACCCAAGAATAACCCTGAATAACCATGAATAACCATGAATAACCGCGAATAACCATGAATAGCATTCACAAACTATATAATACCCTGTGACAGGTCAATATAAAATACTATTTAATTAATTTAGTCTGTTTCCCTTAATAAAATGGCTGTAATAATGAATTTCATATATCTTTGGATGCCACCACATAACAACGTATGCCAACGCATACCAGCGCAATCAACGAAAAGAAGGGGAGACGACATAGGAACCATATATTTGTTAGTCTATCGTATTTAGTACATCCTACAGAGTGTATAAACCAAATTTTCTAACAAAATATTAATTATAACTTACCTAATTCGGCATTTTAATGTCCGTCAATGAGCGCTATGCATTGCAGTGTATTATCAATGGGCAGTTCAGCGTCCCCGAAAATTGATTAATGTTTGCACTATACCTGGACCTGTATTCTCGTACAATTTAGGCCTACTATATACGGATTAGGGCCAATTTTCAGAATATGATTATACCTGATATACTATCGGAATCGCTTACTCATCTAGTATTTGCTATTATTGTCATTAAGTGATAGCTGAAAAATAACTCATTTAAAAAATATTTTAGGCACTATGAGTCCTGACGCATATCAGATTATAGTGCATGAAAAATGCTTTCCATTGATATAACTATTTTTACTGTATCTTAATGACTTTTTCTGTTCTTAATTAAAAACTATGTTTCAATGGGTTTTGTCGCACCCCTTAAGACTTCACACTTTCCACCATGAATGTACTTTGTATAATATATTACAGAGTGCCTGTTGATTTGGGAACCAACAATATGGGTTTAGGGTATTTAGAAATGGGTTTAAATGTAGGCCTATCTGGGCGGACCCCTAGCGCTGATCGCTGCGCTCGCAGAGACAGATGTAGGCCTAATCTCTCGTCTTTTCCTATGATGTTCTATACAAATGATTAACATGTAGGCATACAGTAGGCCTACACAGGTCCCAGTATATATTTACAAGTAGTGTAGGATTCTGGCTTAGGCCTTCTCTGGTAGGGTGAATCGGGGAAAATGGAGCATATAAGCATCCTCATTATAGGCTACAATTCTTTAGAATATGGAAGATATCAACCAAAACTAATTTTTTAAAGGTAGTTTTATCTGTCCGACAATTTATCAGTGAAAAATATTTTTGTTATAAAAACTCTTGGCAACCACTTAATATAGGTAGCATATTATTGGAAATTCCCAGTGCTATCTTACTCTGGCAGTTCGGGTAGGCCTGTAGGTTAAAAGGGCAAATGATCACAACTACAAATTATATTTACCAGTTTTGTACTAAACGCATTTTCAAAACAATATCATAGGTTCTTGCTTGCGCAACGTTTGCTATGTTTAATATAGGGCCTAGCGTTATTATTTTATCGCATCGTATTATTTGCCTTGATTGCAATTAGATGACATACACAGCTTATATCCATAGCTAGCCCCCGTATGCAACGCATTTCAGCCTTCAGCTCAAACGCAGCGCTGGTTTCCGGCTCGAATAGTAGGACAACACATGTCCACTCAGCTCGCCACTCGCCCCACTATATAACCCCTAAACCACTCAGAGTTACCGTGTTCCCAAGATGGCCGACAACAACAACACCACAAAAACTAAGATTCTATTTATGTTAAGTGCTGTTATTTTAGACTACTTCCACGAACGGATTGTAGTTTGTGATGAACATCGTGATTTCTATAATTTACAGAGCCTAAGATTGGGTTATATAGATGTTTAAATTATATTTGAAGAGTGTCTAAAGTTTTGAACCGAGAAACGGTAACTCCGAATGTGATTTTGTGTCTGAGTATGGTAACTCCTTGTTGAGAAAACAGTAACTCGACACTGCTAAGCTCAACCTTAGCCCTGGCACAGAAATATGTGAAAAATGATCGCTGTGGTGTTCGTGATTAGTAAAAACACAATTAGGTTATGTTTTACTTGGTCATTATAGCTTGAGTTGGTAGAGCACGTGTGTACATAAGGGAGTACAGTAACTCATCCTGACGACGGTAACTTCTACTCTTAGAAGACGGTAACTTTCACATCTTGATTTGTTCACCCAAAATATAAAATGTAACTATACTGTTATTAAAATAGACCTAATAATAATATGACAGGAATGTTCGTTATCTTATATTACAGACACCTTATTGCTTTTTGATTAATACACATTTTGTAGGGTTCACAGAACAGTGTTAGGCTGTAGGTCCTATTGTCACCCAGGGTCTAGGTTATAGACCTACCCTATCTACGCATACAAAATACATTGAACCAAGTTTAATATACTGTTGGGCCAACGAATTACGTCGCAGATGGTAGACCAGCGTTAAGCCGGCATTAGATTTATATCTCGTGTTTGTTTAGATAAACATCTGGGCATTGTTCAAAATAATAATTAAAATGATAGCCCTAGCATCAACTCGAAATGCGTATAAACAGGGTATATATAAGGGCCTACGGTTAGGGCTATTAAACTGGACCTGCCTGTATAAAATGTTTATGATATGTAAAAAATAACGTTATACAAATCGACCAAATTATTACGACTTCCATAAGCCCTACACCTGCATGATTGAATTCCACTCCAATGGCAATACTTCACCTAACTTCAGCCTCATGTTCCATTTTAGTCTATGTCTATCGTTTTTACCACATTGGTGTTTGGACTAGTCTACCATGAAAAAATACAAAGTGGCTGATTTATTGCAATTTTTTGCATTTTACGTCAATAATTTGCAGGGTTGGCAATATTGCCCGGCCCGGGTTTTCCCACCCCGGGAAAACCCGGGCTGGGCAATAATGCTTTTTTAGCCAAAGTGGGCAATAATGGGCAATAATGGGTAATAATAAAAAATAAGAAATATTGAAAAGTAAAAATAATATTGTCAAAGCCATTTTTTATTATAAGCAAATATTTATTTATTAGAATATCACAAAGTGAAAAGTAAAAATATATTGTCAAAGCAAATTTTTTATTATACGCAAATATTTATTTATAAATATTCATAACTTATAATTCTCATTTCATTGTTCATTTCATTTATTATAAGCAAACATTTATTTATAAATATTCATAACTTATTATTCTCATTTCATTGTTCATTTCATTTCGTAACACTTTACACCATTTGGGTTCTAAATGTGCGATTCGCCAGTTTTATTGCTATATTTAAATAATTGGTATCGATCTACAGTGCCTTTCAGTGAAATGTACAAATCAATCGTAAAAAAATATTATTTTACTTGTTATAAGGAGCGCTAGTCGAATGTACTAAATGTGTTTTTTATACATAATCTCAACATTAAATTTATAATTGTGTAGTCCCTTGGACACTGAATACAATGCGTGCCATGCACGACTGCTCGTACCATGAAATCATTTGGGTTCTTTTAGTGCTGAATTTAAAAATTTGGTATCGATTTACAGTGCCTTTCATTGAAACTTACAAATCAATATTAAAAAAACCCATACGGATATTATTTATACAAGAAAAAACAGTCAGCAATGTACTGCACTAGGTTACGCAATCAGATAGACATCCTCTCCGCAGCTTATGGTTACGTAATGTGTAGACGCCTCCAGACGGTAAACTTTCTATTTACAAGAGGTGTGATTGCAGTGCGACTGAGAAACACGTAAATACCCACTGTGCACTAAATCTTGACCCAATGTTTTATCGTCCCGCCAGCATCGCTGACTTTGGAACAACGTTAAGTCGACGTTGATTAAATGTATCGTGTTTGTAAGGAACAGAAACAACCATTGTCTACGATGACCATGCGGCTTTGATCTCAGAAGGCCACATGTGACACGGGAATTAGCGGTTGTGGTCTAGTGTTCGTATTTATATTATTTAAAAGCCTGTCGTTGTGTTCCTCCTTTCCCAGTTTATAACAAATACTGATTTTCTTCTAAATTGAATTTAACCAGATCATTTATTAGCGGCAGTGTAGGCTTATTTTTATATCTGATAATAAATTATATTTGCTAATAAATTAAATTAGATAAGAAATTATATTAGATATAATAACCGAGAATACCAGCCTCAAAGGGTTCATCAGCTGCAGTGTGTGTGTACACATGAAAACAACATGTTGTTGAGTTAATTTATGTTATAAACCACTTATATTCCCACCAACAGATTTCATAAAATACGTAGTTTTTAATATCAATTATATATATATATAAAATAAAAATAAAATGACATCGTGACTGATATTAAATTAATATTTTTAATTTAAATAAAGCAAACATAGGGATTAGGGGGTCTGAATTAAAAAAATGTATGAAATGGAGAATATAGGCAGCCGTCCAATATTGCCCATTACTGCCCATTAAAACCCGTATTTATCCATATTGCCCATTATTGCCCGGGTGGGCCGGGTAATATTAATATTACCCGGGTTTTTGCCAACCCTGATAATTTGACATTGTTGACGCAAAAACTTGATAAGTTGTTCATGTATACTGCTTAAATTTGTTTGCAAGTTATTTCTCAGACAAGTTCAATAATGGAAACTAATATAATGAGTGTATTAAAGCGCAACTCGAAAATGAAAATATACCTGCACCATGTCTAGTACCTCAATTATACAGCGGGCTGCAGATTGAGATACCAGATATACGGGGCAAAATATTGACGAGTAATCAGTAACAGTTTTAGCTAGTAGCAGAACACTGATAAAGACGTAGTATTTGTAGACATTATTGGTATAATTAGGTACAGATGGTGCTATCTGGGTTGTAATAATAGACGGATCCACTCTTTTCACCAGCCAGGTCACTCTGTTGATCTTTGCCGAGCAAAAGAGGAACAAAGTTATTCATATCATTGCTTGTCATAGAATTATTTGAAGACATTGTAAAAGAAGGTAAAGCTTCACACTCCGCAACAGCAGACTTCGTTATTTTATATTCAGTTGAGCAGTTCATAAGTCATAACAAATCTCGGGTACTGGGATGATTGCTAGTAGTAGTACTTTTCGCCCCATCCGGGGAGGGTCATTAGGGATCTGTTCCCTCTGTTGAATGCTGTGTACGGCATTGCTCGGAAACACTAGTCTACAGCAATCATCCAAGGGCAGCTGCAGCCTGCTCGTATCTGGTTATAATCTTCGGGCGGATTGCAAGTGGCGTACCCCGGTTCCTCCGTTCAACAGCGAAGCCAATGCAGCACCCGCATCAATGTGTAGGCCGTGGTAGCCTTAAATAACCGGCAATAGCGTGTTTGACATTAGGTCTCTCACGTGGGATGAATTTCTATTGTTACTATGGGGACTAACCGACCCGAGGATAGCGGAGCTGTGCGAAATGCCACGGAGTTTCAGCATTAAATTGCACAGCGAAACTTAAGTCTCAGGCCATATGGGCATGTTTGGGGGTAGATCCCCCAGACACCCCCAGAACCCCTTATCGGGCGAGCAAAGGAAAATGCTCTCAATAACCCACCATGCCCTATCACCCCCAACCTCACATCATCATCTGTACATCATTTATCTCATCAATTGACTACAATGTTTTTATCGTATTACAATGTCACTTAAAAGACCATTTGTGCCAAAAAGTGACGTAAAGCAATGATTTACTACTACTACCTTCGCTCGCCCGATAAGGGGTTCTGGGCATGTCCAGGGGATCTACTCCCAGACATACCAAGATGGCCGGAGACTTGGGTTTCGCTATGCAATTTAATGCTGACACACTGGCATTTCGCACAGCTCCGCTATCCTCAGTTTGAACTTCACCCGGAGTAACAATAGAAAGAGCAACTCGTTCATCCCCCGTGAGATACCTATAAAGTTTGCAACTTTGCGGAACCTCTCCCCACAATAAGACAACCAGTAGAGCTGTTTCATAACCTTTATTTCATGTCCATATCCAAGTAATGTTGTCGTCATAATAGTGCTGTGCCTAACATTTATTCAGTGCAGTGCGACATTCATACCGGTGCGAGACTCTGCTAGCTGTCACCTTGGCTGTACCTTGCACCTCAGAGCCATCGGCCCACTCTGAGCCAGCGACTCCGACCACGTCCAATCATTGCATCTGAACAACAGCACAAATGGTCATTTAAGTGACATTGTAATAAGATTGTAAACATTGTAGTCAAAATTGATGAGATGAATGATGGGTTATTGATGGGTTATATGATGGTGGGTTATTGAGAGTGTTTTCCTTAGCTTGCCTG
Organism: Flabesymbios commensalis; assembly: GCA_964017125.1. Classification (NCBI taxonomy): domain Eukaryota; kingdom Metazoa; phylum Annelida; class Polychaeta; order Terebellida; family Flabelligeridae; genus Flabesymbios; species Flabesymbios commensalis. The sequence goes on from OZ024906.1 coordinate 48,263,720, forward strand.
ATAAGGGGTTTTGGGCATGTCTAAGGGATTTACCCCCAGACATGCCCAAACGGCCGAAGACTTGGGTTTCGCTATGTAATTTAATGCCTCGGGTCAGATAGTTCCCAGAGTAACAATAGGTAATATTATTGACTCCATTTATCCCAAGTGAGACATAATGTCGTCGTTGACGGTGCAATATGGCGTATGTGGGTGTGATGTAGTTTTGAGATAAATGGAAATAACTGACTGGTGAAGCCTAAAATGTGTAATTTGGGTATTATAACTCCTTGCGATTTTGAGCATAGAATTCTACGTCAGAATCAGATTAATTTTGCTAGTATGTATCTTGCATAATACATAAAAAATGAGTTTGTCTGATTTTTATCCACATATGCCATATTACTTGTCTATTTATTTTACATACGTCATATTCCTTGTCTGATACGAGCACATGCGCCATATAACTTGTCCGACACGAGCACATGCGCCATATTGCCTGTCCTTTGCAATACATATGCCTTTTTACTTGTCTATTACGTTAGACATACGCCAAATTACCCCCAGATATTGGCATTTTTCGTTAAAACCCAGAAATGTTCCAAATATTGTTTTTCTGTTTTCAATTGTTGTAGGTGTATCCATAAAAAAATAAAAAGAGTGGATCTAATACAATTTATCTAGATGTTGTGTTCTGAATCGATCTTAAAGGGTTAAGCTGATAGCTAAGTAAATCCTATCCAGTATACATTGCGCGGTGATTTAGCGATCTCGCAGAAAATGGGTTAATGAAAACTCATCTTCATCTATCCAGTTGTCTGCTACCGGCAGACTCCTGGATATCACGTATATGTACTGGGAGTTTAGAACCCCCCTCCTCCATGGCCAATTCAGGCAGCCCAAGCAATCTGACCTGAGTGTGACCTCCACACTACAGTCAGTAAACCGGTGACGTCATAATGAATATTCATGTTGCTCGCACCCCTCCCGCTCGTACAGCTTTAAGGTACACCTGTTGTCAAGGTCAGATTGGTAGTCTGACGGGCAGACCTGATAGGGCAAGGTGTGAAAACTAGGCTAAAATTAAGTTATTATCATCACTCCTGGATACACACTGTCGTCAAAAAGGTACCCAAGAATCATGCTCTCTGTGCACTAAGCCTTCCGAGGTGGCTCATTCGGTTCAGCTGTAGACTCATAGACTGGGGTAAGTGCATGCCGTACTCCTGTCTGGGTCGGATGTTGGTCATTGTAATTGTACATAATTATACAGTGTTCCAAACTGATCGAAGGTATTAAGTATGCATTACTGCATATTGCTTTGTAGCAAGGTACACTATAAAGAACATGTGATGTATTTCTGGCAGAGTAGCACTTTCTCCCTTAGCAATATTGATATAAAGTGCAGAGAACAACCTAAAGCCACTAACGCCCTATATAATATTAGATAAACATGTAACTGACTAATTTTGTGTGTGGTTATTGAGGTTAGGAAAGGATTAAGCCATGACGAAACCTGAGAGAAAAACACAATAATTCTACTCGTAATTCCAATAGTTCATTTAGTCTTATGTAAACCTTACACACATATTAGTAGCCCTACGTACTTTTAAAAGTACACTGTGACAAAACAAATACCAATAGAAAAATTGGGGATGGTATTTTTGAATCAATCCGGGATTCTTGGAGGCCGCCCCTTTTTAAAAAGATTTCCACTTGTTTCTTAATGAAAATGTCACGGTGGTAGTCAATCACACAAACACAATCAGAATCAACACATCTAAATTATATGACCAAACCATTTAATGAAACAGCATAAAATATCACATATAATGCTAAATAGTTGAGACATTCGTAAAGAACACTTTACCATGAATTAAGAACTGTATGCACATTAAGGATGGAATCCTAAATGAATATCATCAAGAATATATAATATACTTGAAATCATATAACACTGAAACATGTCACTTAACTAATCTTAAAAGTTATTTCCTCTAATTTATCATTCGTGATATGACAATTTTAAAATCTCATTCATAGCTTTTTTTGTGTTTTTAGCTCCCGCCGTCACCGTAGGTGAGACGGAGGGAGCTATGGATTCTACCTCCGGTTTTTTTTGGCCTCTTCTTTTGCCTATAACTTTGTAAGAAAATAAGCTAGGATAACAATTTTTGGTATGTGGGTTACTTCCAGGTGGCTAATGGACAGGTTAAAATATTTTTAATCTGAATTCAATACGCAAGGTTGCAGAGGAGAAAATGATGATGTGACGGCGTTGGGCAGTCCGTAAACAATTCGTTTCCGGAGCATATCTCTGAAAGTACTTGTCCGATTGTCTTCAAATTTTACACACAACACCCCTAGGGAGTCTAGTTATGCCTTTTGGGGTATTTGAACTTTGACCTACTTCTGGTTCAGAACTCTGACCTATTTAGACGTTTTGACGCGCACTTCGTTTCCGGAGCAGATCTCGAAAAGTACTGGGCCGATGACAGTCATATTGCACATACATGTTCTCTAAGGTCCCTAGTTGTGCCTTTTCAGGTTTTTGGACCTTGACCTTGAAGTTGACCCAGCACTTTGACCTAACTTATAACATCGGTAAATCCGACTGAAAGATTTTGCGGAATATCATGAAAACCGCTCAAGATAGCTACACCATTACTATAAAACAAATTGTGAGGTTTCAGGAGAGGATGCATCTTGAAAAATTTGAAGTTGATAAAATTCAAAATGGCCGCCTATCAGCCATTATTCACCTCGGCAGGCCTGATATTGTGGAATATCATGAAAACCGCTCAAGATATCTACACCATTACTATAAAACAAATTGTAAGGCTTCAGGAGAGGATGCATTTTGAAAAAATTCAACTCGTCCAAGTTCAAAATGGCCGCTTATCGACCATTATTCACTTTCACATGGCCGTTATTTGGTCAACCGTGCTAGATGGCTAGACCATTACTGTAAAACAGAATGTGAGATTTCAGATGAGGATGCATCTTGAAAAAATTTGACTTGATCAAATTTAAAATGGCCGCCTTTTCGGCCATTATTCATTTTCACATGGCTGATATTTGGTAAACCGTGCTAGATGGCTAGACCATTACCTGATTACTATAAAACAAAGTGTGAGTTTTCGGGGGAGGATGCACCCTGAAAATTTTTAACTTACGAATTTAAAATGGCCGACAATCAGCATTATTTACCTCGATAGGCCTGATATCAGGTAAACCGTGCTAGATAGCTAGACCATTACTATAAAACAAAATGTGACGTTTCGAGAAAGGATGCCTTTTAAAAACTTTCGACCCAATCTAATTCAAAATGGCTGCCTATCGGCCACTATTTACTTTCTTATTGCTGATATTTGGTAAACCGTGTTAGATAGCTGGACCATTACTATAAAACAAAATGTGAGATTACAAGAGAGGATGCATCTTGAAAAAAATTGACTCGATCAAATTCAAAATGGCCGCCTATCGGCCATTATTCACTTTCACATAGCCGGTTTTTGGTAACCGTACTAGATGGCTAGACCATTACTATAAAACAAAATGTGAGATTTCAGGAGAGGATGCATCTTGAAAAATTTTGACTTGATCAAATTCAAAATGGCCTCCTATCGGCCATTATTCACTTTCACGTGGGCGATATTTGGTAAACCGTGCTAGATGGCTAGACCATTACTATAGAATGAAATGTGAGATTTCAGCTGAGGATGCATCTTGGAAAATTTTGACTTGATCAAATTCAAAATGGCCGCGTTTAGGCCATTATTCACTTTCACATGGCCGATATTTGGTAAACCGTGCTAGATAGCTAGACGATTACTATAGAATGAAATGTGAGATTTCAGCTGAGGATGCATCTTGAAAAATTCTGACTCGATCAAATTCAAAATGGCCCCCTATCGGCCATTATTTACTTTCACATGCCCAATATTTTGCAAACTGTGTTAAAATTTGAGGTTTCGGGGGAGAATGCACCCTAAGTTTTTAACTAATTTATATCGAATTCGAAGTGACCGTAAATCAGCTATTAGTTAACTCGATTGGCCTGATATCGGGTAAACCGTGCCAGATAGGTAGACCATTACTGGGATACTGATTAGGATCATTCATTTCAATGTAGGTTTGCAATCTCTGACAGACTGTCTAGTTCTTATCTTACTCTTAGACTGGGCTTCTTAGACCTAGTTGTCTTGCGTCTTGATTTTTGACCTAGACTAGGACTACATTAATAACCCTATACAAAATTGCTTAAATCAAATTCTAATTCGGAGCGGGAGCTCCTGGACTTATGTAGTCTTGTTTAAGTGTATTTATTGATGTTAACAAAAACAAACATGCAAAACACATGCAAAAACTACAGCTTGAATCACAATTATTTTCTATAACCGCATCATCTTGTTCGCATTCATATTCAATATTATGGAGAACCTCCATGACCACGTGCTCGGCCTCAGACCGCCAGGGCTCGTATTTCGAATCCTGTGTCTGTAGGGCAGTGTCATCTCATTCATCTCGCCATCCTCAGGGGGTTCTCCTGGCCCAGTATAGCCTATATGTGCACAAAGGAGGCCTCAAAACGCCATTCATTTCATTTCATTTGTTTGCATGCAACTTCTATTTCTAAAGGGATGGAGGTATCACATATTAGTAATTGCAAGGCAATCAACACATGCACTCAAATCAGACATACCATATAGTCTGAATGAATGACCGGAGACATTGCTTCTATTATTGATTGGGAAGTGATGGGAAATGCTGGATGTGGCATAAAAAAAGTACTATTTTGTGCAACATTCTCTGGTGTTTCTTCAAAGGGTGGAACATCATTTCAGCTAGGTCGTCAAATAAGACAATCTCATCTCTATTATTATTTTCAAAGAAGGTATCTGGTAATCTACCTGAGCTATCGACACTATATTATCATCTGTCATAAGCTGGGTTTCTGTGTTAAAAATCCGTAATATGGGGCATGTATCACATACGCCATATTACGGACAACAGTACAAGCACATAGACCAGTCATTGGACATGGTGGAATAGGATTGTCGGTAATAAGGCGTATGTAATACATACGCCATAATACAGAAAACCCAAAATGCGCTGAAATACATACGCCCAAAATTCGGACAACTGTTGTGGCAGAAACTGACACATACACCATATTACCCCCATGGGTATACATACCACAAATTTCAAACCCTTTTTTCGTGCAGATATAGTTGAAAATTTGGAAAAATAATTTTACCATCGGAAAGCACGTGTCTCAATGGGTACGTTAGCACTGAAAAAATGACCACATGCGCCATATTGCACCATCAACGACGATGTCAAACACTCTATTGCCGGTTATTTAAGGCTACCACAGCCTACACCAGCGCCTGCACTGATGCAGTTGCTTCATTGGCTCCGCACCATTAGTGCCGAAAAGTGACGTAAAGCAATGATTTACTACTACTTCACTAATCTACTGGATTTTTTGCAAGCTTTGGGCTGCTTTTTGCTGACCCTGATACCAGCCTCGCGTCTTAGCCGACACTTCATTCGGTATTTGGCGATCAACTTTGATGAATGGAGCAGCCTAATGACATACCTCTTCTGCTTCTCTGACCTTGCTCTAGAATACATGTGGTTTAACGTCTTGGTGACCACGTTGCCGAAGACCAGCGCTTTCCTCACTTCGCCTGACGTTGCCTGTTTTAAGCAGCTTGTTAGCTGTGGATCGTGGGGTGTTATTTCCCGTTTGCTTACTGGCAGCTTGTTTAGCTTGCTTCCTGTAACGTCCTCTGCACTGGGTGTCCTTTTTCAAGGCCACTCTCAACTTATATATATATACTTCTTTGTATGCCTTGCTTCTGTCCTTCCTCACTTTTTTCCTTCCTGCTGCTTGTCGATTGCTTGATGGTCCAGGTTTAACGGGAGTGTTTTCGAGGATGCGATACCCTGCCAGTTCTTCTCCATCATGGTCATTGGGGTTATCACGCTCTGGACTGTTCAGAGGAGTGAGCATACCATCCACCGCTTGTTGAGCGTTTTTCTTAGCCTTTCTGCATTTGTTTGGGCTTTTCATCGTAACTTCCACCTTCGTCTCTGGTCTCTTTGCCCTCGATTAGTCAGTGTATTGATCGGCTTCAGTTTTCCTGTGGTTTTTCGTGTGTGCCACCTCACTTTTTTCAGTTTCTAGGTAATTGGCATGTTTTGTTTGGGAACTGCGGTGCTTGTTCCCCCATCTTTGTTGTCTCTCAGCATTCGTGAGTGGTTTCTTAGGTCCCGTGGTCTGGAACATAGAAAAGAAAACGTAAGATGTAGTGGTCATCACCGTAATGCATTGGCGTCATCACCGTAACATAGCCTGTCAGATGTAACCAATAGGTGCATATGTACACATACAATTTCACTGATGAATAAAATTGGCCTACTTCCATTTAGTTCAGCTGTTTTAAGCATCAAAAAGTATAAAGTGGATGAATAGTAAAGCATTCAAACGCAATCTGTCACCACCATAACAAAATTTGTCAGCACCGTTAAGGCGTAACAGAAATATGCTATGCTATGCTATGATGACTGTTACGGTGATGACAAATTTATGTCTATTGAAAATTTTCCCTGAAAAAAAATTAACCTATTATCAAAGACCCTGTACAATAAGATGGTCGACTTACGGATTTCACCATACAAAGGCGTGTACATGTAATACATTGTGCAGTGCTGTCCCCTTTTAACGGGAGTTGGAACTATGCTTTGGCAAGTGTATCATCATATAAAACAAGTGATAATTTCTCCACTTTAGCCTCTAAATAAAAAAGAATGTTTTTCTAGGTTTGACAGTTATGACAATATCTCTGCAATATTTATTTTTGGAACGAAAATAACTGCTAATATAGCAGAAAAATCATGTTATATTATCATATAATTTTAGAGATTAAAATGTCTTCATTTAAATAACAGAAGAGCTGTGTACAGAAAGTACACAAATATGTGGGCACAGAACGGGAGGGGGGTGACGATATGTGGTCAAGCATAGCGACCACAAAGGAGATCGGGGCAAAACATTGGAAGCAACCTTAACTTGGCAGATGTATCTTTTAATTCAAACTTTTATTATTTGAACAATTATATTTAGAACACAAAAGCAATATTATAAAATTATAATATGTAAGCCTTCTCTCTTGGAGATAAGGTGTTCATTGTTTTCCCGCCGTACATGGTGTAGCCAAATGGGGACATAAATATGTAAAATTAACGTGAAACATTCACAATTTGCACGTGATTTAATGTCTTTGATGAACGTAATAATTTGATCTCTCTTGTGACTCCTATGAAGAATGTGTTCAGGTATATTTCCGAAAATTCGTTCATTTTAACCAAATAATTGTATCAAGTTTTGACGTGGAACAAAAGCCACACACCTTGAATATTCAAATATTGCTTCTTAGACAGAAATGTATGCAATTTATTATTGGCATCAAAATAATTTACCTGGCAGATCGACACACTTTGCGACAAAGATATCCACTGATATACATACATGAATATTCTTCTCCTCAAATGGTAATATCCATTTGTGGCGTGAATGATTTCTGCATTGAATAAACTAATTCTGTGACAGAATCGCTCAGATCAGATGGATCAGCAGTAACAGTAACATGCTTTATATCAACAAAATATTTCTGTTCAGGTATATTCCGAATGATAAACATGACAAATCATCCGTGTCATTAGACTATAATATATAGTAATATTATGTTTTCCTTTACCCTATCTTGGATTTCTTTGCCCTTATCTACCCTTGCACACATCGTCACCTGCAAGCAAATACGAGAAGATGAACCAATGATGGTGTAATGCTGGACCAGCATTACAAACCTTGGACCAGCATTACACTATAATTGAGTCGACGTCTCGTGTTAGCTGGGCGTCACCTGTTGTTTGTAAACAATGAATATGCATACTTGTTCATATGGGCGCATCAACCCCTGAGGTACCAAAAGGAAGAAGACAATTAAAAAGTATTGATAACTAACCAACAAATTATTGGATAAAAATAGAAGTAAACCCAACAAATTATTGGATAAAAAAAGAAGTAAACTTCCGTCAATACTTATTTTTCTGATTCTTATGATGTAAAGTATGTATTGTTTTTAATAGGATCAATGTCTTAATTAATCGTCGTAATATGGTAAAATCATACTTGATAGATGGTAAAAGCATTAGTTCCAACTCCCAATACTGGAATATCTTATTGTACAGGGTCTTTGCTATTATTACCAAAACTATATCATATATTTGGTTCATTCAAATCAACCTAACGACATTGACTTTTGATTTCTACTATCAACTGTGGCTATATGTGGGCCGTTAAGGTGATGACTTACAATAAACATACCATTTAAAATTCTTCCTTGGAGTGTTATTTTTGAAAGACAAAATATGAAACTTTCACCAACCTTGTGTGTCCCATGCTAGACCAGCAAAAGATCAGTCATATGCAATGATCATTATAAAATACGAGTTGCAACGAACACCAGCTAGCAACATATATATCCTGTGTTATGGTGTTGACATTACTTTGATGGACACATGTGTCAGTGTAACTTGTAGCAACATGTACCATACGGCAGACTTTTTCTCTGTAGGATCTGATTGGTATTCCCTGAGGTTACAAACCTCGAAATACATTTCCAGATACCTGGCACTTCTGTACGTTGCAAAATGTTATTAAACACAGAAAATCACTTTTCAGACACGTTACGGTGTTGACAATTGTCATACTGGGATACCAAAAAATAATATAATGGGTGCACTTAGGAGAGTGTTTTTTTGCCAACATTGTTCCCATTAATAGTGAACTGCTGGCATGGACAGCTGCATTTAACAGCCTTTAATTTAGGTGCTGGATATACAGGACACTAAAGTTCACAGTTTGCATAGAATGGCTTGTAGGCTTTGATTTAATATCTTGTGCAAACTCAGCTTGTTCCATTGCTATGACAATTTCTTTAGCTTTCTTAAAATCAAGTTTAATCACTGATAATAGACGACGCTGAAAATTTGCATCTGATATTCCGCATACTAATAGGTCGCATAGCATATCTTCTAGTAGGCCTTCACCTTCACCAATGTTCTGCTAATGACCGTAATTCAGCAACAAAGGTAGCGACTGGCTCACCCTGATTGCGTTGTCGTGTGTGAAACTTAAATCATTGTGCGTTGACAGGGGAGCAAGCTTCTAATGATCAGTCTTCGCCAATATGGTCGATCATAAGAAGATCATTGTTAACAGTGACACAAGACTCCACACCACGAGCAGGGAATTAACTTGTTTTATTGCAACGCGAATACATTATTATGGCGTGACTTACTTTCTTCCGTTTTTTTTTGGAAGAATTTATATTATACAAATTTTACAATGCTACAAAGGTTACTTTAAAATCTTTTTATAAAGTTATGTTGTGAAAATATATGTTAAGTTGAAAAGTCATTTAAATATTTCGGCTTTTGCCGGATTCTTGTGGAACGTCTCGGTTGTTGGGGTACATCGGGGGCAACACTGTCGTCATCAGAGTCCTCTTGACTAAGTTCACTGTATGTCTCTAGGGTGACATCACTTATGGGCAAACGGCCAATATTATCAGCATCAGGGCGAGAACTCTTCACATCTTCGGTTGCGGGGAGGGATAGCACATCAGGGATAGCAGGGATTGGCGGACGCGTCGGACAGATTTTAGGGTTTGAATCCCCCTCTTCGTCAGAGGTGTCACTACCTCTTCTGTGACGAACAGGGAGCTCACACAAACTGGACACTTTGTAACACTGATCTTTTCACTTTGTATGAGTTGCTACGGAGCTGATTACCACAGAACTTGCGTATGTAACACCAGTTGTCATCCACTGACACAACAAGATAGCGATCACGTGCACGAGACTTGTTGCGGTCAATATGTAGGTATGTAAGTCTCCAACATCCACTAAGACGACACCTGGTCTTCTAGGAGTTTTAGCCTTTTCACTGTATGGGTGATTGATCTTTCGACACTCATGCTGGGATGTGATTACCTCGAGATCAGAGATTGGTAATTGAGAGTTTGTGAATTGATCTCGTTGACACCACAGCTCACGTGCTGACAGAGCATTGCTCCGTATCCGGGAACTTAGCCGAGCAACAGCTAGAGATAAGGTCAGGTCACTTACACTGCCGCGTGCTGGGTCCTGTCGTAGAATTTCATCCTCTAACTCTTGGACTGCCTTTTCAGCCACAGGATTTTTATTAGGGTTTTTCACACGTCCGACTTCTATGCACATTCGGTGCTGGCGTAATAGATCGTCTTTTGATAAAGCGACAAATCCAGGGGCTGGATCAGTATGGATAACTGCTAACGGTCCATCCAGGGGACGCAGATCGACACAGAGTCTAATGAGTGCGGACCGTAAGGAACAGCGTTGTTCGTTATCAATGAAACATGCGGCTGTGTAGGAGGTTACAGTTTCACGTAGCACAAAAATATTTTGTCGTTCACGTTTTATCACGTCAGCAGCGAAAGAAATGCCAACTGCTGTTGGGGGCTCACAGGTGGATTGCTCTTTTAGACTATGGGGAATGGTTTGAAGGGACGCACACAAATGACATGACTTGGAGATACGTTCAATAGCCTTATCCATACAGATTGCATAAAAATAGCGATGGGCTACTGCCTTTAACTGATGACACTTGGGGTGGTCCAACCATATATGAAGCGCACTTAAAAGGCCATCAAGGACCTGCCTGGGTACGATGATACAATCTCTTGCGGGAGAAAGTGGTTCCTCATGCCCGACCACTAACAGCCCATACTTTGCTATGGTTGCGACGTTGAGGTATTGCTTCACATCTCTGATATTGGTGAGTTTCTTTGAGGGGCGTGTACCTTGTGTCAGGTGGGCATGTGTCCTTCGGAGATCTGGACACTCGGATTGTGTGACATGCCAAGCTGATCTACTAGTGAACGGGGCTGTGGCTAGGCCGGATATTATCTCTTGTGTGGATGCTCGTACATCATTTATCTCATCAATTGACTACAACGTTTTCATCGTATTATAATGTCACTTAAAAGACCTTTTGTGCCGAAAAGTGACGTAAAGCAATGATTTACTACTACTACTACTAAGATCAGAAACTACAATGTGTTGCCATCTGGCAATTGTTCGCAAAGTAGAGTCAACATCAGGCATGAGTGACGGTTGTAGCTTACTATATTGGCCCACATCCGAAAACGCAGTGACTAGTCTGAAACCGCCTTTAGGTTTTTTTACAAGAAAAGACGGATTTAGGTATTCTGCAACGACCCCTACGTCTTCGGGACGCTTGAATACGCCTAATGCTTCAAGTTTATCGAAACTTTCTTGGAGTTCAACTAATTTATCCCTTGCGTATTGAGGCACACGGCCTTTTCTCTGTGGGGGTTGTAGTAGTAGTAAATCATTGCTTTACGTCACTTTTCGGCACAAAAGGTCTTTTAAGTGACATTATAAAACGATAAAAACGTTGTAGTCAGTTGATGAGATGAATGATGTACAGATGATGATGTGAGGGTGGGGGTGATAGGGCATGGTGGGTTATTGAGAGCGTTTTCCTTCGCTCGCCCGATAAGGGGTTCTGGGCATGTCTAGGGGATATACCCCCAGACATGCCCAGACGGCCGGAGACTTGAGTTTCGCTGTTCAATTTAATGATGGAACTCTGTGGCATTTCGCGCAGCTCCGCTATCCTCGGGTCGGATAGTCCCCAGAGTAACAATAGGAAGGATCACTCCCTCTGTGTAACTCCATTAATCCCACGTGAGAGACCTAATGTCAAACACGCTATTGCCGGTTATTTGAGGCTACCACGGCCTACATCAGCGCCAGCACTGATGCGGGTGCTGCATTGGCTCCGCTGTTGAGCGGAGGAACCAGGGTACGCCACTGGCAATCCGCCCGAAGATTATAGCCAGATACGAGGAGGCTGCAGCTGCCCTTGGATGATTGCTGTAGACTAGTGCTTCCGTACAATGTCGTACACAGCATTCAACAGACGGGACAGATCCCTAATGACCCTCCCCAGATGGGGGCAAAAAGTACTACTACTAGCAATCATCCCAGTACCCCCTGTGGGGGTTGTATGGGTCCTATATTGACCACTGCCTTAAATTGACCTGCGGCACCATTATAACCTTTATACTCAGGATCGAACACACCGTCAAATTCGAGAAGTAGTTTTTGGAAACGCTTCCTCACGTGTGTGTCCAGAGTGTTGTCAGGATCAATTTGAACCGCATCAGAATCGTTTTTATACAAGGTAGTTTTAGACTCCGTGAAAGGGTTATTAGGTTTATCGTGACATTCAGTAGCCACAGGTGTCACATGACGTACCTGACAGAAATGTTCACCGCGACGTAGTCTTAATGGCTGCGTAGTCATATTTGGTATGCGGAGTATGTTGCCAACGGAATTAGTGACAACTGGCTGTGGCCATACTTCGGACATTTTTTTTCCTATGGAACAAGAGGAATCAATTCGTGGCTCCAGGGCAATACCAGCATCGTTATCGAACGATGCCGGCATTTGCACCTCGATGCAGTCCCCAGGCCACACGGTTGTGTCCGAGGAAGGAGCACGGAGCAAATGAGCATGGGTGCGCCGGATGGCATGTGGCCCTGGACTTTTCCTGTTCGGACCATACTGATATACTGTGTCACCCTTAAAAGTAATTTCTCTTTTAGCTGGGCGTACAGTGACATCATTCACCTCCATAAATGGCACTCCAGCTAGGATATCAACATCTAAATTTTCCACAACTAGAGCCTCTAATATATACTTATGCCTGTCTCTCGTAATTGTCATATTTGTCTCTCCGACAACAGCTAGTGGCGAAAGGCCATCAGCTTGTAGGGCAATCTGGTTAGACCTTAATATTTTAGCACCCACGCTTTGGGCGGTGGATGAGCGAATCATGTTGGTTTCTGCACCAGAATCAATTATTAATTGTATCGGATAGTGACCATAAAATGCGCTGAAACAGGGAGACTGCTTCACCTGGACACGTCGTGACGATGCGTGTACCTCCGGTAACTTCTCGCTATCCGAGTTGTCGCTGATATTTTCTTCGTAGAGACCATCAATATGAGGGGCTCGTGTCATAATTTTTTTATCGCCGTCTGGTAAATACGAGCAGGAGCTCAGAAAATGATTGCGATCTGATCGGCCGGCCTGCTGACACAACGAGCAAAGCTTAGACTGACGGGACGGTGGAAGACTATACTTTGGGAGAAACTGGCGGTTGGGGAATGACGCGGCTTTACTTGGTGCCAAACGCATCACCCTGGCATCCTCACTATTCTGTAGCTCATCTAATAAAGAGGGGAGTGTCTGTGAAATTTCGGCTTTAATCGAAGCTAATGTTTTTGAACGCAGCTCGGTACCATAACGTTGCTTTACTAGACGAGGTAGGTTTTTATTTACGAGGCTTAACCACTGGAGAACAACAAGATTTTCAAGTGACGGAGACATATGGTGTGTTATGCCCCTGTTGACTGCAAGCAAGTTATCTTCAACGAACGCCATTAACCGTTGGAACAAGTCTTCGGGTCGCTCGTCGGGCTCAAGTTTAATGTCCGAAAAATCTAGGAAGTGAGCTCCAGACGACTGGAAACCATAATGTAAGCGGCTGGACTGCCAAATATCAGATAACGAAGTGGAATTCTTAACAATCGTGTTACGTGAGATCACAGGACAATAGTTTGCTATTTGGCCAAGCATTAACTCTAAAAGGCTGACTTTTTGCTGAGCCGTCTTCCTTTTAGCCTCTGCCACGGATGACCCGTCATCTTCCATTTTGAACCATCGACTAAGAAAAGAGAGAAGTTCTGGTCTAGCGACAGCGTGTATTGTAAATTTTGCTTCCAATTTTCAAACGTAGTGACTGTTTCTGTCTTTAGTAAACACCATTGTTTCGGTGCGCGGTGTGTACTAGCCATGATTTTAACACTAAGACTTTCAGGTCTAGATTAAAAGACTGAAGCTAGCTAGGCTAGTATAGAGACATGGTACACTAGTCTAGTCGCTACAGTAAATTTACAGTCTTTGTTCAATAGAAATAGGCAAGGGAAAAAATCAAATTAATTTTATCCAGGTAATGTATGTACCTGACTGCTCGTTCGCCGTTTGCGGACTGTGTAGAGACAATGAGTCACTGGAGAATAGCATTCACAAATTCACAGCTGGTTTAGTAGATAAACTTTTTCACTACAATTTGCTGAGTAGGCCTACATTAAGTACATCGCGGACGGTGAAGAAATGCCAATGAAGTGAAGACATTCGACCTTCAAGACACAGGACACAAGACACAACCGCTGTGTCATTATTCTGGCACTTCAATTTAATTAACTAATCAAAAGACTTATCTTTTAGTTTTGTGGGTGCGAGTAGACTGCGAATGATAGTATAAGTCTTTGATCCACACATGCTGAGTAGTACAGCTCTTTTTTCACATCATCATTGATGTCGTTCGCCAGTGAAAATCGTGTCAGGCGTTCTGTGTGCCGAGTCCAATCCTCCCGACTCGGCTCAAACTCATTGATTCAACCGATTGTCATCATTTTTATGTTGGACACATTGTGGCAGTCTACACTATAGACATTCCTCGCCAATTATTGTGTATTCAATAACATAACAAAACTCATAAGTCTTAACAAATCTGTGTTTTGTTAGTTTTAATTTCAAAACAATATTACACTTGTGAAGCCGCATGACTTCGTGGACTTAATGCAAGTTATGGGCGGAAGTTAACGGTATTTACCGTAAACACAAATGTGCCCGTGAACGATTATAGTCTGTAAATGAATACCACAGGTATATAATTCAGATGTGTTCTTCTTAGGTAGGCCTACTGGTATATTGCTTTGAAAGCAGGGGCTTTCGCTTCATTAATATTAGTATCAGGGGCTACTTCATGGCTTACACTCCGTGGCTAATCCATGATGATTCATGAAAACGTGTACGAAGTACATGTGGCATGGTCGGCATTTGATGCGAAAGGAGATGCACAGGGTATGCTTGTTGATGATGTTCAGGCATGTACATACCAGGTTGTGGCGGATATTGACCAAAGTTTGACATATAATGTTCAAATTGCGATACAGGTCAAGGATCCCAGACCATGTTGCATATTAGTTATTAGTTTGATCTTTTCTTTACCACTTTTATTATACAATATAGGATATACCCAGGGCGCAGACTGGTTTACCAGACATGGTCTGCTGTAAAAGGTTTGCTTGTGAAAATCGTATCTACATGTGCCCAGGATCAGAACCTAGGTGGACTACCTCGTGAACAAGCGGCTGAAAACTTGTGAGAAGTCAAATTCAAAATGGCCGCCAGTGGTATCTGAGAAAATGAATTGAAAAGCAAATGTAACAGGACCTTTTCCATTAGATCTGCCGAAGAGAAAGGACGTTGCAGACTATAACAAATGTGTCATTTGTCAAGATATACCCGAGAAAGGTCTAATGAACATTAAACTCGCACCTCTACTAAACATGCTAAAACTTGGGGAAACTATGTGTTGTCGACAAAATCCAGTGTACACTAGAATTAAAAACCTGATAAATATTTTTGATTGGATCGTAGATAAATCGTCAAAACGGCATCCTAAATGCCGAATCTGAGATATTCTCGAAAAAGGGTTAAAAACTCGCACGGTAGGGACTTCTGGGAGAGAAAAAGGTTGTAGGTACTGCTGATAAACGCTTAAACACCCCATTATTGATCGAGTCACCTATTGCAACTAGACAACATCCCGTTTTTATTAAGCATTGACGTGAAGCATCTACAAACGGGGAACGTTCGTGATTAAAAAAACACATTTGAAGTATGTAGCCAGATGACTTATACAATTTACACCATACAGAAACCAAAAATTGGCTAGACACTGCACTGAGCTGCATCTGTGATTATGTGCAGTATTGATTGCCTACTCCAAACCATACAGAAATTACGAACCATGGAACTTTCACCAAGATTATGTATTTTGCAAAAGCACTGCAGTCATACAGTTCCCTTTCTGGGCGGGGGCCCTAGGGTAGTGGTTAGCACCGCTGCCTTTCACGCCAGAGTCCGGGGTTCGGTTCCCGGTCTCGGCGGTTTCAAAGAAACAAAATTGTTTCTTCCCCATCCACGTGTGAAAGTTAGTATTGTGGGGAGCCTCCGTGACCGAGAGGTAGCGTGCTCGGCCTCAGACCGA
Source organism: Flabesymbios commensalis (assembly GCA_964017125.1). Classification (NCBI taxonomy): domain Eukaryota; kingdom Metazoa; phylum Annelida; class Polychaeta; order Terebellida; family Flabelligeridae; genus Flabesymbios; species Flabesymbios commensalis. Next base: position 48,279,966 of record OZ024906.1, read on the forward strand.
CAGGGCTCGAATTTCGAATCCTGTGTCTGGAGGACAGTGTCATCTCAATCATCTCACCATCCTCAGGAGGTTCTCCTGGCCCAGTTTAGCCTATATGTGCACAAAGGTGGCCTAAAGCCCGATTCATTTCATTTTTAGTTCCCTTTCTTTACTTTCCTCTCATTCTCCAAAAATTATATCAGAGTAAGGTAAAATACCGGTATGTAACACTTCAACAGGTATAGGAACTTGATCAAGCACTGGATGGAACTATCTGACAAATCTGACCTTCACTACTAGCTAAAAGTGAGCATTGTTTTCATCACGGATGTTCGATTAACGGTCACGGACGCTCTCTCAGGACTGCAACTTGAACCACTTAGTTCTGCTGCTTAGAAGAAGTGTTTTATTTACAAGAATTTTCAATTTTACAATTATTTTCATGCTAACAACATGGTCCTCTACCAGCCACTCTTAATTGATTACTGGTTCTTGCAATTCAACATTGCTGGAAATAAATAATATTTTTTTGCTTTCAACATATTTCAATTTCAAGATAGAAACACACACTTAAGGGGTATTACTTGCATTGTACATTTCTCTGCACCTGCCAATATACCTCTTTGTCATTATAAACAAGTGAAATGAGTAACTAAACTATGTGACATTATTCAGTTTCCAAACCCGTTTTTAACTCAATTGTTCAATATCATGGACGTTCTGGTATTTATACCGGACGTTTGGTACCGACTATCAATACAGAAGTTGGTCTAAATCAGTGTAAATCTATTTCAAACTCCACCGTGCCCTCCAGTCTCTAAGAATACATGACTAGTTACTTGACTATAGTTTAATGACTTACTGATTGACCAGTTGTTATGTATCCCAACAACTTTGAAAATCAGGAATTTTTTTTTTATACATTTTGTAGAAAAAACACAGGTACTCGGTTGTGGGTAAATATTATTTATTATTTTAGTTGATGACATTTACAACCAATGATAATTCTTGACTAGTATAAATGTAATGATATTACAATCAAATCATAAGTAACCATGTGATTTTCACATGACAAAAATAATTATAGTAATTACCAGAATGACAATATCTTATCTAACAAGTGTCAAATGTAAAAATAGGTAAAACATTTGGAAACGCGGTCCTGCAAACGACAGCATGCGCTGATCGCAAACAAAATCACGTCTCCAAAAACCTTACCCATTTTTGTGAGTTTTCAACCCCCCTCCCGATTGCAGTATGAGCTGACAACTGGAGAGTGGGCTGACCTCTGAAGAGCGCCACAAAACAAAAAAATTGTGAGTGAGGAGGATGGATGGGGTGGATGGAGGTTGTTATTTATTAAAAACCGCCAGATGCTGGTGGATTATCCGAACAAAATGTTGTCGTAGTTGTTTGCAATGGCGTGTTTCGAGAGAGAGGAAGAAGATGACGCTCATTGGCTGAATTTGTCGGCCTCATGAATATTCGTTTTATGTTGTCTTCGGCGAATAATGGCAAGCCATTAGTATCGATTTAATTGTTGGCCTGTAAATTATTTTCCAAAAAAATTGTTAGGTGGACTTTGTCTTATCGCCAAACATATCTTATTGTAGAAAAAACACAGGTACTCAGTTGTGGGTAAATATTATTTATTATTTTAGTTGATGACATTTACAACCAATGATAATTCTTGACTAGTATAAATGTAATGATATTACAATCAAATCATAAGTAACCATGTGATTTTCACATGACAAAAATAATTATAGTAATTACTAGAATGACAATATCTTATCTAACAAGTGTCAAATGTAAAAATAGGTAAAACACTTGGAAACTCGATCCTGCAAACGACAGCATGCGCTGATCGCGAACAAAATCACGTTTCCAAAAACCTTACCCATTTTTGTGAGTTTTCGCACCCCCTCCATAAGCACTGTCGCAAAACGGTGCTGGCAGACCAAAAGAAAAAAAAAAAGGAGAAGGCATCTTTGTGAGATTTATTGTGGAAGTTTGAATTGTGTTGGGCATATGTATTTCTCGTATGCTGTACTGTTCCATCTACCTGTTTGCTTAATGTTTCGATCAGATATGTTATCTTGTGCAAGTATAAATGTAATGATATTACAATCAAATCATAAGTAACCATGTGATTTTCACATGACAAAAATAATTATAGTAATTACTAGAATGACAATATCTTATCTAACAAGTGTCAAATGTAAAAATAGGTAAAACACTTGGAAACTCGATCCTGCAAACGACAGCATGCGCTGATCGCGAACAAAATCACGTTTCCAAAAACCTTACCCATTTTTGTGAGTTTTCGCACCCCCTCCATAAGCACTGTCGCAGAACGGTGCTGGCAGACCAAAAGAAAAAAAAAAAGGAGAAGGCATCTTTGTGAGATTTATTGTGGAAGTTTGAATTGTGTTGGGCATATGTATTTCTCGTATGCTGTACTGTTCCATCTACCTGTTTGCTTAATGTTTCGATCAGATATGTGATCTTGTGCAAGCTGTGTTGCTCTCCCTATGCGAAATGAATGTGTGTTAAATCTGTTACTATCTAATCCTTCCAATTCTATGCATTCCTTAAGAAATAGACTGAAAACTTGTCGTGTGACAGGCTTTTTGTTTTGCTCAATGAATATAGGTCCCGGTTTTTTACCCTGAACCTTTAGGAATGTATCCAAAGCATGTACAGGGCATTTGTTCTTTTCCTCGGCTTTTTCTAATATTATATTTGTTTCGTTATTGCGACTATGCTTGTATTATGATCTAAATGTGATTATGTAATTATCATTATGACATGTAGTGTTTCTATGGACTTGGTCTAATTGCAAAGTGTGAGATTTTTTATTTGATACTACAACTTCACCTGCTCTCAAACAGGCATGAAATGCCAGTAAGAAAATTGTTCTGAACATTTTGATTTGGTAAACATTTTCCGAGTTAAAAGGTATTGCTTGTAAAAATGCATATAATTTCGTCTTCGTAATAGGAAGGAGAGAACATTTCTTTATGCTACCCATTTTTGCCACCCCTTTCAATGCTTTTTGTACTATAAATGATGTAGTTGGGTCAAGTTGGCAATGTAGTTTGTGTTGGAAAGATATTGCAGAAAGGTACGACCTTATGGTGCCGACTTGTAAATGCTTTGGGTGAAGATGTGCAATAAAAAATGCCACTGACTTGTCATCAAAAGGCAATAATTTTTTACTTCCTTTAATGTGTTTCTTACAAAATTGTTTGTACGCTTTCCAATGTTTTAAATATATGATATTGGTAGACTCTTGTATGGACGAATTAAGAATGTTCATTAATATAGTTTGAAGTTCTCTGGTACAGTATATCTATCGGCGCCGACTGCATTCCATACTGTTTCAGAATGTCCGGTGTCGCCTGGTAACGAGAAATGCATCGCTTAGTACATTATTAACACCTGGTATATGTTCCGCCCTTATTAGAGTGTTGTTTTCTAACTGTTTTAGTACTAAAGGTCTCAATATGGCCACTACCTTTTTGTCTTTTGATGTTCCACTATTGATTATGGCCACAACTGCTTGATTATCACAATGGTATATTATTTTGGCGCTTCTATTTTTTTGACAAAAAATCGAAACAAGTACTAATGTGGGAAATATCTCTAAAATTGTGATATTTAATTCTTCCCACACTTTCGGCCACTTCGATTGTATCCACTGTGTTGCAAAAGTGCCCCCGAATCCCTGTTTCGATGCATCAGAAACCATGTGCAACTTTTTTGAGTTACTTATGGAATGCTCTCTGATTATTGTGATACCATTATAGTCATGTAAAAACATTCCCCACAATTTGAGATCCCCTTTCACCTCTTTATTAATTCGAACCTGATAAAAAGGTTTATCTATACCTATTGTCAGGTCATGTAATCTTCTTAAAAATGGTCTCCGGCATTATTACAGAAGTCGAGGATTGTAATTTACCAATCAGAGATTGTAATTCGCGGAGTGTTACTTTCTCTTTTGCTATTGTATCAACAATGTTCTTCCCATATGTAGTGATTTTTTTCGATTGGTAATGATGCAGTCATTTCCCTCGAATTTAGTAAAATGCCAAGAAAAATCATCTTTGTATCCGGCCCTAAAGTTTTATGTGGTGCAACCGGAATGTCAAGTTCGGTACATAATGCCAGAAAAATATGCAGATATTTCCTGCATGTCTCTTTATTTGGGGCCACGAAAAGAAAATCATCTATAACTTTTACAATATGCTTCACACAAATTTTGTTTTCATTATCCAGACTAAAGCATCAGTAGAAGATTCAAAAATTTTATATGACGAGGAACAACCTTGTGGTAGGCATTTATCGTAATAAAATTTGTTGTTCCATTGAAAACCCGTCAAATGGTAGTCCGTCGGGTGAATTGGCTTAATTCTAAATGCATCTGCGATGTCACTTTTGGCCATAAAGGCGCCTGTTTTACAAATTTGAATAGCACATTTTGCATCGCGAATTGTATTATAACGGATTTTTTGACTCGTCTTGAGATATGTTTGTATTGACCGACCTAGAATCGTAAGGAAAAGATAAATTGTGAAGCAGACGATATTTTCCTGATGTTTGCTTTTCTCTGAGAGCCAGAGGTGATGACTTAAAATTTAAGAAAGGTGGCGAGTTGAAAGGACCCTCAACTCTCCTAATTTGAATTTCGTGATTAATTTTTTCCTTAACTACATCGGGTTTACTCAGGCAGAATCTGAATTATTTGACCGAATTTCAGTCTCTGGCCCTTTAAAACCTATTTGGAACCCTTTTTGAAAACCATAAATTATTTCTTTTGCTTTGTGGTATCCCTGTAGCAAATTCATTAATTTGTTTGTGTTGATTGGTGTGGGTAATTTGTTGGTTATATTGGTGGCGTCGACCCGTTGTGTCAGAGTTATGCTGGTGGCTGTGGGTTGGATGCCTGTCCTGGCAGATGGTGCAATAGTGTTTGTACCTACAATTGTTGTTTTGGCATATTTGTGATTGATCACTGTAAGCATAGCAGTATCCCTTTGGCACTGGTGTGTTGTTGTTATTCTTGTTCTGTTTGTCTTGAAAATTATTAGTGCTTGCTTGTGGGGTGTTGCTTGATGTTTTTTTGATTATTGTTGTAGTATGCATCACGCTCGAGATCAATTCGAACTATATCCCAGCGACACTGGTCATATTCCCTTTTAATTCCAAATTGTGAATCATAAATACGACAATTGGCACCCCGGGACATCAGGTTTTGTACGTTTTGGTGATACGTAACTAACTGTTCGCACTCTTCAGGACGTTTCTTAAGATATACGGACATAAATGTGTCCCACGCCATGCCCCAATGAATTTCACTCAGTGGCTTTTTACTTTTTTGTGTAAATTGTAATGAGGGTTTGCTAGAAAATGTGTTGTTTTCCAATGATAATGAATATCGTTGTTGATGTTCATGTGGTGAAAGAAGATCTGCAAAGTCAATATACTTGTTTTTTCCAGATCCTCTTTTTAATTTTTATGAATGACTAACTGCTAGTCCTCCACTAAGAATAGGCCTTTGTTTTTTATTTTTCAGGTCGCACTCACCTTCACTATCAGATTCACTTCCAGTGTCTGAATCATCTGATTGTATTGCATTATTCATTTGTTTGAATCTATTCTGCTTGTCATTATTATCTGCTGTATTCATGGGATTGTCTTTTTGTCCCTGTTCCATCTGTTGATCTTTCCTTTGTCCTTTGTTGTTCTGTAGCATATTTAGAATCAGCTGCTGTTGTTCAATGATCTTTTGCTGCTGCTTAGACTGTTGGGTGACCTTATTCATTATGTCTTTCTGCTCAGCCTGTAGTTTATTAATGTCTGAAGTATATGTGGAAGGGATTGTGTCTTGAGCTGAATCTATGGATGTATCATCATTGTCTCTCAATTTAATTGGTGCTTTTTTGGGCCTGGCTGGTCTAGCGTAAGGTTTCGTCTGGTCAACAGTTTTTACTTTCTTCTTTCTTGGAGCCATGTTTAACAGTCCTGCAACCAAATACTTATCAGCAGTCAAATTGTCAGGATATTTTTAACATATTATACATTATTTGGCAGTTTGTTTTAAACTTATTGAATTAAATAACAGTTCGTTTCTTCAAATTTTCCACCTGTCAAGACATCTTATCATTGATGTATAAAATATTTTGCATAGTATTTTGTTAAGTGTTACTGTACACTTTTTCCTTGAAATTACATCAATAATAATACCATAAGTATTTATGTTTAGATGTCAATATTATTAATCTTTGCATTTCCTGTCATTGTATTAAATAACCAGGTATTTCCTGGCACAGCTGCAGTTCATTATTGAATTCAACCAACATAGTGGGAATTTTAAGTATGCCTTGTTAAGTTGTATTATGGCAGGAACATATTAAAATATGAATTTTTTTGGTGTTTTCTGATATTGCCATACATCACATTACTCTGTATTAAGGATTAAAGTGATTTGAACAAATAAATGATAAAATTCATGCATTTCCTGACAATTCGATAGAATGCAATATTCATTTTTCGACGTAATGTAATTTCTCAGGCAGTTCCTGACATTCGATACATCACGACAATGCGATACACCACTTTATTCAGTATTTTAAGAAAAGTGATTTGAAGAAAAGGATTATAAAATTGAAATCATATTCCTTTAGGTAACTTAACTAAATACTGCTTGTAATAATAATCCACTGCATGTGTTTGGCTTATGAATAAGGAACAGTAAGATATTTAATATCAAGGTATCTTCGGGTCGCTTGCTAATGCAGATATTATTTTGGTGGATTCCTTATTATTTTTGTAATTGTTTTGAACACTGCTGATCTGATGGAAGATTTGTATTTTCCTTTTCCCAGAAATGAATTTGGATGTATTCCGTCTCTGGAGCAAATAGGCACGGTCCCAATGAACGGCTCTAGCCAAAAACCTTTTGAAGATGATAATTGATATTATTCTCAACTTCGCAAAGATGGAATAAATAGTTATTAAATTGTTAAACTAATTTTCTGAAACGTTCTGGTTCACATATTCTTATATCTAGGTATTGCGGAGATTAAAACAATTTGTTTTACTGACGGAATTTCTTTCATCAGAGTTTTACTGACTTCGACCAGCCTGATCGCAACCTCTAGCGGTGGGGTTCCGACGGCCAAGTCATTTGTACCCAAGTTGAGCAGAATAAAATCTGGATTAGTCATACACTTTAGTGGTGATATATAAGCTCTCATTTTGCAAATCTGCGTCCCGTTATATTCAATAAGATGTAAAGAATCTAGCAATTCGTTGAGGCGTAGTTTTTTGGCGATAATGCGGGACTCTGATCTAGTTTGTTGTGTATTTTGGGGACTATTATTACGGCCATGCACGATCAAGTGTGCGCGCAGACCAGACACGAAACTGTGTCCCACTAAACATCCCACAAATTTCATTTTGCCTTACTTACTTCGTTTTTTGTCTCCATCGTTGTTTTAATTAAATAATTTGTGACAAGTATGTCAACAAATGAGTTTGTTATTTATTAAAAAACCGCAAGATCCTGGTGGATAATCCGAGCAAAATTTTGTCATAGTTGTTTGCAATGGCGTGTTTCGAGAGAGAGGAAGAAGATGACGCTCATTGGCTGAATTTGTCGGCTTCATGAATATTCGTTTTATGTTGTCTTCGGCGAATAATGGCAAGCCATTAGTATTGAATTATTGTTGGCCTGTAAATTATTTTCCACAAAATTTGTTAGGCGGACTTTGTCTTATCACCAAACATATCTTGTTTTCTAACTTCACGATAAAAAACAAAAACTAAATTATATTAATTGCACTGTACATGTCACTGCACCTATTAATATACCTCTTCGTCATTATAAACAAGTAAAATGAGTAACCTATGTGACATTATTCAGTGTCCAAACCACTTTTTTGACCCAATTGTTTAATATCATGGACATTCTGGTATTTATACCGGATGTTTGGTACCTGACTAGCCATACAGAAGTGGGTGTAAATCATACTTACTGGCCACTTATTATGTGTTCCAACAACTTTGAAAATCAGAAAACTAATTGATACATGTTTTTTTTACTTCAAGATAAAATATATAATTAAATATGATAATAATTACACAGTACAACTCTCTGCACCTGTTATTATACCTCTTTGGTATTACAAACTATAAAAATGAATAACCTATGCTGTATTATTTAGTGTCCAAACCACTTTTTTTTACTCAAATGTTTAATTTTATGGACGTTCTGGTATTTATATCGGACGTTTGGCACCTGACCAGCAATTCAGAAGTGTGTGTAAATCAGTGCAAGTCTATTTAAATCTCCACCATTCCCTCCAGTCTCTAAGAATACATGACCAGATACTTGCCTACAGTTGAATTATATACCTAATGGTCATTTATTATGTGTTCCAGCAACTTTGAAAATCAGAAAACTTTTGTTTATACATGTTGTTTTACTTCAAGATAACAAAACAAAAGCAAAATGATATTAATTGCACTGTACATGTCTCTGCACCTCTTAATATACCTAGTTGTCATCATAAACAATAACAATAAGTAACATATGTGGCATTATTAAGTATCCAAACCATTTTTTTGACTAAATAGTTTAATATCATGGACGTTCTGGTATTTATGCCGGACGTTTTGTTACCTGACCCAACGATACAGAAGTTTGTCTAAATCAGTGTAAATAAATCTCAAACTCCACCATACCCTTCAGTATCTAAGAATACATGACCAGTTACTTGACTAACCTTTAAAGACATACTTACTGGTAATTTAGTGTGTTCAAATTACCCTGATGACATCGCAAGGCTCTGACAAACTGACCGCCATGTTTTAGCGGGCTTGGCTCTACTGTGATCACCAGAGCGTGCTAGCTGACTAGGGCCAACACCGTTACCGTCTTATCGGTAGGCGGAGTCACTGTCTTTTTTACACGGGCAGCTGTGGAAAAATGTTCGTCAGTGCGGCCGAGCTTCACGCAATGTGAGTAGCTTGGCTTAGCCGGGTATGTTCAAATATATAACTTCCAAGATACAGAAAAAATGAAAAAAAATGATATTAATGTCACTGTACATGTCACTGCACCTGTTAATATACCTTTTGTCATCATGAACAATAAACACGAGTAACCTATGTGGCATTTTTAAGTGTCCAAACAATTTTTTTGACTCAATTGTTTAGTATCATGGACCTGACTAGCAATACAGAAGTGAGTGTAAATTAATGTAAATCTATTTCAAACTCCACCATACCCTCCAGTCTCTAAGAATACATGACTAGTTACTTGACTAACGTTTAAAGACATACTTACTGGTAACTTAAAGTGTTCAAACAACTTGAAAAATCAGAAAAAAAATCAATTTATAAAGGGTTTTGTACTTCAAGATGAAAAACAACAACAACAAAATTATATTAATTGCGCTGAACATGTCTCTGCACCTGTTAGTAACCCTCTTTGTCATCATAAACAAACAAAATATACCCACCCTTATATCATGACTCCAATGATCAGGGCTGTTTCATTTTAACAGGGGGTTTCAATGTCAGTTACTACTTCTCTTTATCATCATAAAATTAGAAATGAGCAGCCTAATAAGCCTAAAATGTAAGTTTAAATATGAATCAGGGTGAATTAATCTTCAATCTCGACCAGGACTGCTGGCAAAAGAGCATGATATTTTTTCCTCCTTGAGGATCCAGTTAGAGCTGGTGGAGGCACCACCATGATTATTTCATCCGGGCCATTAGCGAGTTTGTTCTCAGGAGCTGGCCACCAGTATTTTGGAGGTGTAGAGTTTGTGGCCTTCATAAAAGAGACCTCCTACTCATCATCCTCCAGAATCTTGATGACCTTCCCGACATACCACATCGTCGCCTCGGAGCTAAAGGATCCTATCTGACACTCGTTAGAGTGGCAGATAGGATCCTTTAGCTCCGAGGCGACGACATGTTGTTGTATACTGATGCAACAAAGTCGCCAACATGGTACTTCAGCTGCTACCCTGGGTTATCGGCTGCAACGCCGGTTGTCGCATCTGAGGTGGTGGCGGTGATGACGGTCTCCTCTGTATCCTCGGTCAGAACATCTGCACCCTATAGTGGAACGTTGGCTATCATATCTGCGGTGGAGAGAGTGGTGATGGTCTCTTCATCATCCTCTAGCGGAACGTTGGCTGTCACATCTACAGTGGCGAGAGTGGTGATGGCCTCTTCAGCGCCCTCAAGCTCAATGTTGGTTATCACATCTGTGGTGGTGAGAGTTATAATGGCCGCTTCAGCATCCACTAGAGGGCCGTTGGCTATTACATCTGTGGTGGCGAGAGTGGTCATAATCTCTCCATTATCCTCTCATAGAGCATTAACTGTCATGCCTGCGGTGGCTAGAGTGATGATCGCCTCTTCCGTTTCCTCTAACGGAACATCTGCTGTCACGTCTACAGTGGTGATAGTCTCATTGCCGTTACCGTTCTCGGTCATAACGCCAAGTGTCGTCTGTGGCGACTGGCTGGGCTGCTGATCGAAAAGAATATGTTGCTTCCATCCAGAGCAGCCCATCTTGTGCTTCTGATTAGACCAGCAGCAGTCCTTGTAGCAGTAAGTTTCTCGCACAGCTATTTTCTGTGATGGTATCAGCGTTGCCACTGCAAGAACATTCATTGTGCCATGCACCTTGTACTCTGACACGAGACTGGTAATCTGCCTGCGTGCCTGATATGATGCGGACAGGGGAATATGGATGTATGTCACATTCCCCTCTATGTTGCCCACCCGTGCGAATAAAATGTTGATGCCCCTTTTGAGCGCATCAACTGCCTTGCGTTTTGCCGCTGCCCCACCACGTCACATGGGCCTTTCCCATGGCCCGCCTCAAACTGTGGAAATAGAACAAGGAAATTTCATTTGCAATACTCAATACCGTACCAAAGGAAAGACTTTTATGATTACATTGTTAATGGTCAGTATACAATGCAGAGCCTCTGTTGTGGGGAGTGTTACAGTCTATATCTGAAGTTGTCGGTGTTGTGCTGGGGCTGTGTAAACCACGTGGATCTGCTTCAGATGATGTGCTGGTCTGTGGATTGCCTCTTGCAGACGTCCTCGACCTTGCACTCTACATATTAACATAGAATCACTTGCTACAGACACTAAGATTTTATTTCAGGATCATATATCACACTTTATTCATGTTAAAGTTGTGAGATAAAAAAAAAATACTTACCCTAATGGAGGCTATGAAGAGGCGTCGAACCAGTCCTGCTGCTTGATCATCAGAATCAACAGATGATCTCCTGGACGGTCGTCGTCGCCTAGCAGCCTGTCTGGTGAACTGAGCAACCTGTTCAGAAATAAAATAACATTTGAGTGACATAGAACTGTAATCCTATGTCTTGCGGAACAATTTTTTATGTTCTGGATGCGTATAATTAGTAATGACTCTATGTTATTATATTTCATTATAATTTCAAATGTCTTCACTACTTTACAGTGGTACCCATCTTGAGGGACTTCTCTAAGGAAAAGGTCTCCCGAGAGGGAGAGATATATAGAAAAGACAGAGCTAGTACCAAATGGTAAATTCCCTCAAGATTGGGAGTCCCTCATCAGAGTGGTCCGTCGTAAAGGGGACCACTGTAATACAATTGTAAACACCTTAAGTTGGCCTGCTTTCCTTTAGTTCGAAATGATGCTTTCAGTGATCGTCTAGCGTCAGAACTTGATCCATTAGCTTATGTTTTTTGGGGTTTTTTCATGAGCAACGTATGAACTATAACACACTTACCTATAATCTCAGTACAGCGGTGCTAATGCAGCTGTCGCATCAGTGCTGGCGCTGGTGTAGGCCGTGGTAACCTTAAATAACCGGCAATAGCGTGTTTGACACTAGGTCTCTCACGTGGGATGAATGGAGTCACCCAGAGGGAGTTATCCTTTCTATTGTTACTCTGTGGACTATCCGACCCGAAGATAGCGGAGCTGCGCGAAATGCCACGGTGTTTCAGCATTAAATTGCACAGCGAAACCCAAGTCTCCGGCCGTCTGGGCATGTCTGGGGGTAGATCCCCTAGACATGCCCAGAACCCCTTATTGGACGAGCGAAGGAAAACGCTCTCAATAACCCACCATGCCCTATCACCCCCACCCTCACATCATCATCTGTACATCATTTCATCTCATCAATTGACTACAACGTTTTTATCGTATTACAATGTCACATAAAAGACCTTTTGTGCCGAAAAGTGACGTTAAGCAATGATTTACTACTACTACTACGTCACAATTTCATGAATTTGTTAGGTCCAATTGATTTATGGGTCAAGGTTGTTATATCCATTAGATTAAATACAGTGTAGTCTGCGTAATATGTAAGCGCCACCGGGCCGCCTTTTCGGCCATTATTCATTTTCACATGGCTGATATTTGGTAAACCGTGCTAGATGGCTAGACCATTACCTGATTACTATAAAACAAAGTGTGAGTTTTCGGGGGAGGATGGACCCTGAAAATTTTTAACTTTCGAATTCAAAATGGCCGACAATCAACATTATTTACCTCGATAGGCCTGATATCAGGTAAACCGTGCTAGATAGCTAGACCATTACTATAAAACAAAATGTGACGTTTCGAGAGAGGACGCCTTTTAAAAACTTTCGACTCAGTCGAATTCAAAATGGCCGCCTACAGGCCACTATTTACTTTCACATTGCTGATATTTGGTAAACCGTGTTAGATAGCTGGACCATTACTATAAAACAAAATGTGAGATTACAAGAGAGGATGCATCTTGAAAAAAACTGACTCGATCAAATTCAAAATGGCCGCCTATCGGCCATTATTCACTTCCACATAGCCGGTTTTTGGTAACCGTACTAGATGGCTAGACCATTACTATAAAAAAAAATGTGAGATTTCAGGAGAGGATGCATCTTGAAAAATTTTGACTTGATCAAATTCAAAATGGCCTCCTATCGGCCATTATTCACTTTCACATGGGCGATATTTGGTAAACCGTGCTGGTTGGCTAGACCATTATTATAGAATGAAATGTGAGATTTCAGCTGAGGATGCATCTTGAAAAATTCTGACTCGATCAAATTTAAAATGGCCCCCTATCGGCCATTATTTACTTTCACATGCCCAATATTTTGCAAACTGTGTTAGATGTTAGTCCATTACTATAAAACAAAATTTGAGGTTTCGGGGGAGGATGCACCCTGAGTTTTAAACTAATTTATATCGAATACAAAATGACCGTAAATCAGCTATTAGTTACCTCGATTGGCCTGATATCGGGTAAACCGTGCCAGATAGGTAGACCATTACTGTGATACTGATTAGGATCATTAATTTTAATGGAGGTTTGCGATCTCTGACAGACTGTCTAGTTCTTATCTTACTCTTAGACTGGGCTTCTTAGACCTAGTTGTCTTGCGTCTTGATTTTTGACCTAGCCTAGGACTACATTAATAACCCTACACAAAATTGCTTAAATCAAATTCTAATTCGGAGCGGGAGCTCCTGGACTTATGTAGTCTTGTTTGTCTTGTTTGCTGATATATATAATCTTTGAAGTGCCGATAACGCAGTTTTTAATTCTCAGATGTCAGCTCTCAATACGTTTTCTTAATTTCATCATAAGAAAATAAAAACAAAATAATGCACAGTTTATTTTATTATATTAATGGGCTGATGACCAGTGAAACCCAAATCTCCGGCCGTCTGGGCATGTCTGGGGGTAGATCTCCTAGACATGCTCAGAACCCCTTATCGGGCGAGCGAAGGAAAACGCTCTCAATAACCCACCATGCCCTATCACCCCCACCCTCACATCATCATCTGTACATCATTTCATCTCATCGATTGACTGCAACGTTTTTATCGTATTACAATGTCACTTAAAAGACCTTTTGTGCCGAAAAGTGACGTACAGCAATGATTTACTACTACTACTTCACCATCTACTGGGGTATGTCCCGGCCATTAACTGAAGAAAAGTATTATAATGCCAGGAGAATTTTTGTCAAGCCACCCGCCATCTTGCCATAACTCTTTGAGAGTTTAGGTCTGAAATTTAGTTTATTACCTAATTTTAAAGACATGCTGCTGTCATATTGATATAAGCACGGTGCGACATGAATTAACTAAATAAATTGTTGTGTGAGTTACATTCTAGAGGTACTGGGATGATTGTTAGTATTAAGTACTGTTTGCCCCCATCCGGGGAGGGTCATTGGGATCTGTTCCTCCGTATGTTGCATGCTGTAGTCTACAGCAATCGTTCAAGGAAAGCTGTAGCCTCCACGTGTCTGGCAATAATCTTCGGGCAGATCGCCAGCGGCTCACCTTGATTCCCCCGTTCAACAGCAGTGCCAATGCAGCTCCCATATCAGTGCATTGCGGATTGCCAGTGGCGTACCCTGGTTACTACGTTCGACAAAGGTGCTAATGCAGGTCACCTATCAGTGCAGGTGCTATCAGCAGTGCAGGCACTGATGTTGGCCTCGGTAGCCTTGAAACAACCGGCAATAGAGTGTTAGACATTATGTGTCTCACTTAGTATGAATGGAGTCAATAATATTAGCTATTGTTACTCAGGGGACTATCCTACCAAAGGCATTAAATTACATAGCGAAACCCAAGTCTCCGGCCGTCTGGGCATGTCTGGGGGTAAATCCCCTAGGCATGCCCAAAACCCCATATCAGGCGAGCGAAGGAAAACGCTCTCAATAACCCACCATCATATAACCCATCAATAACTCATCATTCATCTCATCAATTTTAACTACAATGTTTTTATCTTATTACAATGTCACTTACATGACCATTTGTGCTGAGAAGTGACATAAAGCAATAGTTTACTACTACTACTACACTGTCAGTGCAGTATCACTACATTGCAATAACTGATGTTTTCCGTGGTAGCCTTGAAACAACCGGCAATAGAGTTCTTGACATTATGTCACTCACCTGGGATGAATGGAGCTATTGTTACTGGACTGGGTCTATCCGACCCGAGGATAGTGGAGCCGCCTCTAAACAAAAAAACCAGTATTCCCTAGACATCATCATCTGTACATCATTTCATCTCATCAATTGACTACGTTTATCGTATTATAATGTCACTTAAAAGACCTTTTGTGCCGAAAAGTGACGTATAGCAATGATTTACTACTACTACTACTCTAAACAAAAAAAACAGTATTCCCTAGACATGCACAGAACCCTTTATTGTGCAAGTGAAGGAAAACACCCACAACAACCCTCCATGCCCTATCACCGCACCCTCACACCATCATCTGTTCATCATTCATCTGATCAGAGAACTGCACTTTTTTTATAGTATTACATAAAGGACCATTAGTGCCGAAAAGTGATGTAAAGCAACAATTTACTACGACTACTATCTTGTAGATGGGGATTCAAATATCACCTGGCCGACTGACTATGGTTGGTGCTACAGGGTGAGCAAGGCCACCAGGTATAAAGAGTGTGGACTAACGCCATGTCCTTCCTGACTGACGACTTGAGTGAGGGAGAGAGAGCATGCCCTTGTGTCGCTCTTTTATTAACATTATTCTGTGGTAGTATATTGAATCCTAATTCAAAGATCGAAGGTATTACCAGCCTCTGAAATATTATGAACTATAATATACTAAGTGCAAGCAGTAACTCTCTGTTCGGACCACTTAGTAAACATGCAATGTATATAGCATGGAAAAGAGAACTATAGGATTGGAATACTTCACGCTTTGTTACAAAAAACGTGTGTGATATGGCCTTTACCTGGATCACAACAAGTGTGAATACATAGATAGATAGCTAGATATTGCTTATTTCAGTGACATGGACATTAACAAAAAAATGCATGGAAACATGAAATATTGTTAAATAAAGTAACCAGCCCTCGAGGACTTATTAGTTACTATAAATATAATTATAATATATACAAAGGTGCAATATAAGTTTGACAATAATAATAATATAAAGAAAAACAACATGATGTGTAGGCCTATTCAGTTGAATAATGCATTTTCCCGCTTATACCAGGCATTTGAAATAAAATCAGCTACATATTTTACACATTTGTCATTCATTAAAAAAGTTATTAAATCGATTCCTAACATGGTTAAAATGTTTATTACAGAGGGTTCGATAGAGTTATTATTCTGAAAAAGTGTGACTCTCAACTTATTATAAAAATCACAGGTACATAAAGGATGATTGGTCAGATGTGCCATGATTGTCGAGATCACCTCTACTCTGCCTGTGTTATTCAAGTGAGCTGAGTGATAGTATTTTGAGAACATTCTCTTCGCAGCTGAGCCATCGGTATTAACCAGCGAAGGGGACGTGTCAATCAACATGGCTTTCTTTGATCTACGGCAAGCCGCTCTCATGTAGTCATCGAGATTCACCATCTCCTCATTGATATTCTTCAGTTGACGACCAGATCCGCAGCGTGGCTGTACTGAACACATCACCACTGTCACATCAGGAAGACGTTTTTTCTAGTTTGTTCAGTGCTGTACCTGCGTTTAACACAGAATCACTTCCACCACTTTGTGTAATGTCATTGGTGCCTAGATGTAAGACAACCGTTGTTACATTTGATATGTCTATTTTTTCTGATACATCAGTAATTAGACCTTCATCGGAGAAAACGTGTACACACTGGCAGGGTTATCGATGTTTGTCAGGCTCGAATCACCTAGTATAAGTGTCTGTGTTGGTGCATTAATAAATTCACTGGGTTTATTTTCATTCAGAAAATAAAATAAACAGTATAGTTGATGCTTTACCAGAAGGTATTGAAAAATCTTTATATGTTGATGATCTGGCTGTTTACTGGCAGTCCAGCAATATGGCAATAATCGAGCGGCGCCTGCAAGGTTGCCTCGATAAGTTGGTGACTTGTGGTGATAAAAACGGCTTTAAATTTTCTCCCACAAAAACTTTGTGTACAATTTTGTAACAAAAATTGCTTACAGCCTGAGCCTAATCTCAAACTATATGGGCAACAGCTTCCTGTCGATATCGTAATACCTGGAATTTTCACTTAAATGGCCATACTGACCGAAAAGTGAAGTAAAGAAGACATTTTACTTACTAGTGCGAACATGCTGTTATTAGCTTTGTCTTTTCTTTATCACTTTTACTATACAATATGGCATATTGTAATACTAGGAATTTCCACTTAAATAGCCATACTGGCCGAAAAGTGAAATAAAAAAGACAATTAACTTACTTACTTACTAAACCTGTCATGATAATTACACCTGCCTAAAGTAAATTTCAATCAATTTTTTGGTGCGAAAACAAAAGTGTCGACCTCACTGAAACGGTTAAAATTCTTTCCACAAAATAGTCTTTGAAATGTACAAAAAATCATGTAAAACAACAATTAATTTGTGCAATGACCGTGCAAGAGGAGTGCCACCGCGAGCATCACCTCATCCTAAAGAACAAGAAGAGGAAAATAACTAAATGAAGCTTCCGAGTCTTGAATAAAACGTTTTAGTATCTGGATAGTGATGGTAGTCCATATCAGGTGAGGGAGGCAGCTTAGTGCTAGGAAAGATATGGTGGATGAATCATCTACGGAACCAGACCAGGCTGTTCCACCTGGCGCCAAACTACTGATAATACAGCATAGAAGGCAAGGAACGCAAACGCACCACTACCATGTATCTGACCAAAAAAATGGGCAAAATAACTAATTGATTTACAAACCAAATTATGACGAAAAATCTCCAAAAACTTCATCATGTCTTGGGGGTGTCATATTCAAGGCGATAATGAGTAATGTGTATAGTTTATACATGTGCAGCAGCCTGCTAATCGGCCAACTCAGCGGGAATGGGAGCAGATGGAAGGTAAATGACGATAGCTTCCAAGGGGAGTAGATGTCATTGCTGAAATATCTCACAAGATTTATTGGCCAAGAATGAACAGAGGTAAAGTTGTATTTTGGACACAGACATCATCATGCCAGAGACACACAAATAATTGTGAGAATCATAAAGATAATATTTATCCATGTAGAGCCCTTCTTGTGACTTATCTTGAGCCAATGAGCACGGGATTTTAACCCAATGTTAGAATAATAGCTCGGCCTATTGTTTGCAACGCTGGCTCAATCTTAAGCCAACCTTGGGTTAACGCCTCGTCTTTACTTGGAGGAGAGCGCAGTTACAGAACAAGAACAATATATCAGCGCAGGTTGAACACACCATTACACCATTTTACAATTATCATGGTTAATGTATACCCAAGGCACACAATTAAATTGTTGAATTGTGCGCTGGACTTGCAAACAGACGGTTAAAGTAGACCTAGAATGTATATCTATACTCTAAGATGCATTATCATGAAAAGATGTATATCCTTTATAACGATCATTGGCATTTATATTATTATGTTCGGTTCCCATAATACATTTTGCTGATTTTACACACGTTCTGAAGCACTGCACCTAATGAAATATGCTTGACAAAGAATCATTTCACAGGACTACAATGGTAATATTAAAAAAGTGCAATTATTACTTCTTCTTTTAGTATGGCCCGGTTAGCCAGAAATTTTCACGAAATCTTTAATTTTCAAATTTAATTCTTCTGTCTAATACAGGCCTAACAAAGTTGTAAAATATCAGCTTTTAATGTTTCTTACTCGGCCGTGAAATATAAAGTAGCCCTAATCCATCATTATCACATGTAGACATAATGCACTTTCACTACACCCTCTAACGTAATGCCAATTATGGAAATCACAATACACACAGTAGACCTAAGGATAAAGACCCATGAAGGCTTTCTCAACTCAACTGATCTTTGCTGTAATGTTGTCAGGCCAACGTTGAGTCAGGTGTTAGTTAGCTGTATCAAATGCAATGAAATGAAATAAATGGGGTCCTACACCACATTTGTGCACATATAGGCTAAACTGGGTAAGGAGAACCTCCTGAGGATGGTGAGATGAATGAGGTGTCACTGCCATCCCGACACAGGATTCGAAATTGAGCCCTGTTGGTTTACGGCCGAGCACACTAACTCTGGGTCACGGAGGCTGCCCACAATATTCAATCTTCACGATTGAACAGGGAGGAAACATTTTGTTTTTTTGAAACTTGAATGCCAAGCAGGAGACGAATCCGCGATCTCTGACTTTCCTAGCAGGCACCAGGGCTCCCGCCCTTCGGTATTGTAATTACATATATATAAACACATTACCTGTGGATTTAATATTGGTTCACCGTCAGGGGCGCTGCCCAACATTTTTCATATTTTATTCTGCACAACATATTAAATGTGCATAATATATATTGGTCATGTCATTGCTATCCCTTACCTGTGATAATTGACAGCTATATGTTTTTACTCTGGTTCTGCCATAATAGTGTTCCCTGTTCCACTTTGATTTTCATTTATTACAAAAATGAGTTTTATAAGCCACATGCAAGGCTGGTCCTCGTCTTCATCATTGCCGTTTGGCCAGTAATTGATAGCAAACAATCAATGAATGGGAAAGCGTGAATTCAACTATGATGCTGCGTAATTGAAAAAAAAAACACTATTGGCCCAGCTGCTTTATAGACACTGAATCGACATTACTACAGCACCTGACTCACACGGTATGGAGTGTATTCTATTAATGAGTGTGTCCGCTCATATAACAAGACAAAACAAGAAGTTTATTATTGGGTTTGAACTAAAATACACCTTTATTTTATGCACAATAATATACATGCTGGCATACATCTTGTATTTTACTTTAGAAAGTAAAATGATAATAGTAGGCCTACATATTATTACTTCGAGACATGTTTTTATTATACATATATCCACTTCTAAAGTATGCATACTTTTAGGTGCATCCCAGTAAACACAATACGGCGAGCAGTGGATCAACACTAAAAGGTTTCGAATTTCAGAAGTTTAGCCAGACCATAGAGTTAACTCTATGGCAATTTACGTGTGATTGTACTCCAGCGGCATTGCCTCATTGTAGTAGTCAACGCGATATGCGTACAAAGCATAATCTCATAATATATTACTCTGGCTATATATACGCTATGCTTTCTACAGAAGCTACATCGACTTAATGTTAGTTTAATGTTGGGCCAGCAGTGCAAACGGTGGACTAGCATTGAACCAGGGATAACTGGATATTTAGTATATTGTTGTACCACAGTCTACATCGTTTACCCAGCATTAAAGGAACATCATTTATTATTAATATTACTATTTGTAAATTCAATTCAAAATAAAGTTATGGCTTTGGTACCACACATTTTAGTAACTTCTAATTAGACCCCTATTAGCGTGATATTTAGGCCTATATTACAATGTGATGTTGAATATCAGCTTCCATCGATAGGGGCTATAATACAAGAACATAAATTAGGCCTACTATTTGTGTTTTTAGCATAGACTTAGGTTGAAATCTACGTTCAGTTTAACTTGAATATAGCTCTTTTTAATATAGCCCAAATATAGGGACGCAGACGGTTAATATACGGCAATATAAATAGTTAAAACTATATGTATGAGGTTGGTACTATTACATATTCAGTGCCCGATTTATAAATTGGAAAAAGGGGGCCAAGGGACCCATGATGTTTTTCCGAGGGAGGGGGGGGGGAGGCATTGGCCTTAGACGATGGGGCATGTGGCCCATTATTAGTTCAAAAGGGGGGCATTTTCCCAACAACAAATAAAACACTTAAGGTTTATTCATATCACCTCATATTCCACATTAAACATTCATCAGGTGTTCATGCTGATAGAAATACCAAAGATTCGATTTATTGGCACACAAGAAGTAATTCATTCAATAAACCATGTGGACATGAACCATATTGGCGGGTAAGCTATTATTAAAATCGGAAGAAGAAGAAATGGTTTAATATGAGCGTTTGCAAGTAGGCCCAATCGACTTCACGTCACCACGCAGTCACGTGAGTTAATGTCACTTGTGTCAATCAATTGCGCCAACAATATCGAGTGTTATTGGAGTCGATCACATAGCTTGAGTGCTACTCATTGTCTTCCTCGGGTCCTGTCGGATCTTTTCTTGGGGCAGTGTCATCAACTTCCTCTGTTGTTGCCGCTAGGCGTACACATAAATCACCTTAAACCGCTAAGCGCGACTGTAGTCGCTTTAATCCGTTTTATTAGCCATTTAAGCATCAAGATTTGTAAATTGCTTAGTCCTAAATTAAAAAATAAACAAATACGAGTTGTTCTTTCTCACTTAAAGTTGTGGTCAAGGTAGTGAGACACAACTTAAAGTGTGTGAAAATTTATTTTTTTTAATTCAGCGGTTTAAGGGTTAATATATTACGATTATTAGTCACCATGAACAAATTTTCTACAATATTTGCTGTGCAAAATAAATTTGTAGGCCTATTATTATTCGTTATATATTGGTCTATTTTTTGATAAATTTTTCGGCTTTTGATTTTAATGGCACCTATAGTCTAAGTCTATATAGACATCTACACCACGTTCAAGGTAGAGATTAACCTTTGAAAAATGCGGATACAACAGGTGTGGCGAAGTTGTGGCGAGGTTACTTAGCCCCATGTGGCGAGGTTACCAAAGCTGTGGCGAGGCTACTCAGCCTTCTGTGGCGAGGTTACCAAATATGTGGCGAGATTACCTGTGGCGAGGTTACCTTGTGGCGAGGTTACAGTCAGGTTACAGGTGACAGTCCAATATTTCGTTGGAATCAGCAACATTTCAACTACATTTTGGTTTCAGTAGCTCGTTTTCTGCCATACTTCATTTAAATTTTATTGGAAAGCATAAAAAAATGTAATAAAATTTAAATGAAGTATGGCAGAAAACGAGCTACTGAAGTATGGCATTTAAATTTTATTGGTAAGCATGGGGTACTGGGATGACTGCTAGTAGTAGTACTTTTCGCCTCCATCTGGGGAGGGTCATTAGGGATCTGTTCCGTCTGTTGGATGCTGTGTACGGCATTGTACGCAAGCACTAGTCTACAGCAATCATCCAAGGGCAGCTGCAGCCTCCTCGTATCTGGCTATAATCTTCGGGCGAATTGCCAGTGGCATACCCTGGTTCCTCCGCTCAACAGTGGAGCCAATGCAGCACCCGCATCAGTGCTGGCGCTGATGTAGGCAGTGGTAACCTTAAATATCCGGCAATAGTGTGTTTGACATTACGTCACTCACGTGGGATGAATGGAGTTACCCAGAGGGAGTGATTCTTCCTATTGTTACTCTGGGGACTATCCGACCCAACTATAGCGGAGCTGTGCGAAATGCCACAGAGTTTCGGCATTAAATTCTCAACATTTGCCATCCAAAAGGGAATCCAGGGCTTGGTAGGAGAGCCTAAAACCATCACAAGGCTGCGCTCTGGCGACCTCTTAATAGAGGTCGACAGAGAAACGCATTCTACCAAGCTTCTAGCAGTTACGGAATTGGCCCAAGTGCCTGTGAAAGTATCACCACACAGGACACTAAACACATCAAAGGGAGTTCTCAGTACTCCTGAGCTCAAAAATACAACTAGAGAGGAATTATTGACACAGCTCAAAAAACAAGGAGTCACTGACGCACGTATGGTTACCATTAAAAAAAACGGAGAAATGATTAGAGTAAACACTGCCATTCTCACTTTCAATCGGCCAACTCCACCGGCCACCTTAAAGGTTGGATTTGAGAGATGTACCGTTCAGCCATACGTGCCCAGCCCTTTGAGGTGTTTCAAATGCCAACAGTTTGGACACCACCAAGATAACTGCAGTAAAGCGAAGGTGTGCGCGAAGTGTGCACAACCTGACCATCAAGACACCGCCTGCACATCTGCAATTAAATGTGTCAACTGTAATGGTGAACATACGGCCTATTCCAAAAATTGTCCCCGATGGATTACAGAGAAGGAAATCCAACGTGTTCGCACAGAGCGAAAGATTTCCTTCCCTGAAGCTCCGAAAATTGTTGAAGGGGTTAGCAAACAACCATCATTTGCCAGTGTTGTCGCGAAGCAGGTTGTGTCGGTTGGTTGCCAGACTGATGCAGTAGAGATCAGATCTGCAACTGGTGCAACAACTGTTTCCGCAACACCTGTATCCTCTTCATCAAAACCTAATACAAGCAAAGATACCTCCACTGCCAAAAAACAAACTATGATCAATAAAAATACAGCAACAGCAGCTACCCCTACTGCCCCAAAGCCACTGGCAAATAGGGATTCAAAACAAACAAAAAATGGCAAAACAAATAATAAAGACAAGAACAAAGAAACGGTAAATAAACCACCAATAGCTAAACAAACAAAACAAATTAACAAGAAAAGCACAAATAAAGGCAGTGGTCGAATGCCCAAGGGCACTGATGACCCGATCGCTACGTATAATAGATACGAATCCATGGAGTGTGTAGATGGTGATGAAAGCAGCGATAGCGAGGTATTTGTATCTCCCGACACCGTCGCTGCACTCCAAGCAAAGATAAAACCAGGGAGGCATAAAAATTCATAATGGCCCACAAAATTATACAATGGAATTGTCGAGGTTTAAGATCTAATTACAATGACCTGGCTATTCTTCTGCAGGAACACAGCCCATCGGCTGTGTGCCTGCAGGAGACTAACTTAAAACCTAACACTAACATAAGTTTTAAAAACTATTCAATAATCAATTGTTTTGGCCCTGCCAATAATGAAAGGGCCTGCTGGGGGGTTTCCATCCTTGTAAAGGATGGAACACCACATCAACAGATCACGTTGAATACAACTTTACAGGCTGTGGCGGTTAACATAAACTGTCACAGGCCAATGACGATATGCTCTGTTTATTTACCGCCGAGCCGCTCAGTAGATGTTGTGGAATTGAGGCAGCTGGTAAAACAATTGCCCAAACCCTTCATGCTACTTGGAGATTTTAACGGGCACCACACAATGTGGGGCTGTAGGGACATCAACCCACGGGGCAGAATAATAGAAGACTTCCTCTCAGAGGAAAATCTCTCCATTTTTAATGATGATACTACCACCTATTTGCACCCTGCTTCAGGATCTGCAACAGCTATTGACCTATCCTTGTGTGATCCCGATTTATATTTGGATTACACTTGGAGGGTCCACGAGGATCTCTGTAGCAGTGATCATTATCCTATATTTATAGAGAGCAACAACTCTATTGTTGAAGAAAGAGTGCAGCATTGGAGGCTGCACAGAGCAGATTGGGAGGCCTTCCAACAGTCTTGTGGGGAGAGCCTCACAATCTCTCAATTTGAGAATGAAGAGGGGGTTGATGACCCTATAGCCCTTTTTACAGCCAAGTTACACAATATAGCAGATAAAAGCATACCCAAAACCTCGACAGTTCCCAAAAAACTCGACAAACCCTGGTTTGACGAAGGTTGCCGAAAGGCAATAGACAAAAGGAATAAATCCTTGCAAAAATTTAAAAACATCCAACTAGACAAAACCTTGACGGATATAAGAAAGATTACGCTAAAGCTCGCCGCACAATCAGTGAAGCCAAGCGGCAATCTTGGAGAGCATATGTCTCCACACTAAATAATAATACATCGGCAAAACATACTTGGCAAATGCTGCGCAGAATCAGTGGCAAGAGGAAAGATAAAACCATCAAGTACCTTGTCACTGATTCTGACACAATAACCAATAAAACGGATATTGCAGAAAAGCTGGCGACATCCTTCGCTGCTAAATCATTGCCAGATCATTATCAGGAAAAATTTCGAAAGATTCGGGACAAGGAGAAGGAAAACACATTGGACTTTGAGTCAGATAATGACGAAAAGTACAATGTTAATTTCTCTAAACGAGAACTAATTAAATCTATCGCTCAGGCAACTGATTCGGCAACTGGCCCTGATGAAATTCACTACCAGTTTCTGAAACATTTGCCTGATGTATCACTTGATCTGTTGCTTCTACTCTTGAATGATCTGTGGCAATCTCAGGATTTCCCAGATGGATGGAGAGAAGCAACAGTGATCCCGATCCCTAAACCTGGAAAAGATCGAACAGATCCTAATAATTATAGGCCAATAGCATTGACAAGTTGTCTTTGCAAAATCATGGAGCGCATGATCAATCATCGTCTCACATGGTTTTTACAAGACAATAACATAATAACTAAATATCAATGTGGTTTTCAAAAAGGAAAGAGCACCACAGACCATTTGGTCAGACTAGAGAATTATATCCGTCATGGTTTTGTTAAAAATCAACATACAGTTGGAGTATTTTTTGATTTAGAAAAGGCCTATGATACCACATGGAAGGGTGGTATCATGAAAGATCTCCATGAAATGGGCCTGAAGGGTAGATTACCCTTATTCATTGATAATTTTTTAAAGGGGAGAAAATTTAAAGTCCGCTTAGACAACACCCACTCTTCACTAAATTCACAGGAGGAGGGTGTCCCACAAGGTAGTATCCTTTCACCAACTCTATTTACCGTTAAAATAAACAGTATAATTGATGCTTTACCAGACGATATTGAAAAATCATTATATGTTGATGATCTGGCTGTTTACTGCCAGTCAAGCAATATGGCAATAATTGAGCGGCGCCTGCAAGGTTGCCTCGATAAGTTGGTGACTTGTGCGGATGAGAACGGCTTTAAATTTTCTCCCACAAAAACTTTGTGTACATTTTTGTAAAAAAAATGGCTTACAGCCTGAGCCCGATCTCAAACTTTATGGACAACAGCTTCCTGTTGAAGAGCAGGTCAAATTTCTTGGTCTTTTTTTCGACAAGAAGCTCAGTTTTACTCCACACATCAAATATATGAAAGATAAGTGTAGGAAAGCATTACAATTGCTACGAGTTATATCCAGCAAGGATTAGGGTGGTGACCGGACAACCTTACTGAGGATTTACCGGTCTCACATCAGATCCAAACTGGATTATGGTTGTATTGTTTATGGTTCAGCGAGACGATCGTACTTAGCAGTACTTGATCCAATCGCGAACCAAGGTTTGAGATTATGCTCAGGGGCATTTCGAACATCACCCATCGAAAGTCTTCAGGTGGAGACCGGTGAGCCCTCTTTAGAGACTCGCCGGTTGAAGCTGAGCCTGCAATACCATATGAAAATGAAAGCAAATCCTGAGAACCCGGCATACTCGTGTGTTGTCAACCCTGAATACAAGAGATTGTTTAATAACAAGCCAGGAACTATACCTCCTTTAGGTATAAGACTCCAACCCCATCTGGAGGACATGGAGGTGGAGCTCGACGCAATTAGCGTTGTGCGCCCACCAGAGTGTCCACCTTGGCTTCTTCAACAACCTAATATTCTTTTTAACCTCTCAGATCTCAGGAAAGGAGACACCTGTCCCCTTGTCTTCCAGAGCATGTTGCTTGAGTTATTTTGTAGATTTCCGAGGCACCGGAAGGTGTATACTGACGGATCAAAGGAAGACAAGAGGACAGCTATGTCCTTTGTCTGTGATGATCATGAATTTAGCTGCCGCATCAACGATGAGGCTTCAATTTGCACAGCAGAGCTGTTAGCTATTGAAGCTGCCATCGAATACATCTGGGATAGAAGTGACGAGGAGTTCATGATCATCACAGACTCGCTATCTTCATTGCAGGCTCTTAAGAGTCAAAAACTCAACAACCCAATTGTTTCCAATATTTTGCATATGTGTCACTACTTGTCTGGGCACAAGGACATTGTTTTCTGCTGGGTACCCAGCCATATTGGAATACAGGGTAATGAACGGGCTGATGTTTTGGCCAAGGCTGCCCTGGATAAGACAAAACAGTTTTATTATATACCATATACTGATTTCAAGTATAACATCTCTGTCTACCTTGATGACATTTTGCAAGGTGAATGGAACATCAATGTCACCAGCAAATTGTTCGAGGTACAACCAATCATTAAGCGATCTTTTACACCAATGGAACGCCGAAGAGATGACGTTGTCTTATGCAGGGCCAGAATTGGCCATGCCTATTTCACAAACGGCTATTTATTGAGAGGAGAATTGCGACCTATGTGCTGCAATACTCGTCTCACTGTAAGACATGTCCTTCTCAGTTGTGCAAAATATGCGCACATCAGAAGGAAGTATTTTGCATTTAATTCCTTATTTAAGCTATTCAGGGACACCCCTGCTGGTTTTATTATTCAGTTCCTTCGGGAATGTAACCTATATTACATGTTTTAATTATTAAACATAGACTTTTTACACAATCACTCCAATTTCATGGAGATATAGTGACTTGATAAGTCGTTCATTTAATAATCACTTCATATTTTACATTATTTATACTGATATTTTTATACTCATTAAACTGTGTTGTAGTGCAGGCGCTACAACATGTCATCAGACTCGTTACATATAGGTGCCAGGAGCATCGTCATCTTATCATATCAGACACTTTAAACTGAATATTTTAGTACGAACATGCTTTTATTAGCTTTGTCTTTCCTTTACTACTTTAACTATACAATATGGGATATTGTAATACCAGGAATTTTCACTTAAATGGCCATACTGGCCGAAAAGTGAAGTAAAGCAGAAATTTTACTTACTTACTTACTGCACAGGGAAACACAAGTCTCCAGTCGTCTGGGCATGTCTGGGGGTATATCCCCTAGGCATGCCCAGAACCCCTTATCAGGCGAGCAAAGGAAAACGCTCTCAATAACCCACCATGCCCTATCACCCCCACCCTCACATCATCATCTGCTCATCATTCATCTCATCAATTGACTACAACGTTTTTATCGTACTATAATGTCACTTAAAAGACCTTTTGTGCCGAAAAGTGATGTCAAGCAATGATTTACTATTACTACTATGACTCTGTTCTAACAACGCTGAATACTAATCCTGAAACTAATACAGCGATACACAACTCACAATTTGACAGTGTGGGCCGTAATGGGCATTTATTGGCGGCACTACCATGCCAAAAATAAGAAATACGTGAATTTCGTCTCTATATCTAGCCTGACTGGTAAATGCACAGCACAAAAATTATAAAAACTTTTGCAGTTCTATTCTATGGACCTGTTTAGATCATATGGTCATATCAATAAGCCAAAATAGAATCACTGATTTTTTTTATGATTTTAGCCCAGTCCCTTTAATTCAGCAGGCAGGGCCTAGAACTTATCTTGAAAAATCCTATTGCCCACTAAAATTAACTTGTTGCGTCAAAAACAAAGATATTGCTCAAATTGTGGCGCAGAGATAGAATGATGTCAGGCCAGTTTTATTTTTTGTGGGAATCCCGCAATTAGGCCTACTCTTGATAAGTCAGGCACTGGGTATTCTTTACATCAGGCGCCAGAAACACCAGATAACACCATTCATTGGCCCAATGCTGATGTAATGCTGGGCCACTGTCTGCGACGCTTGGCCAATATTATTTTAATCAAAACCCTTTATGGTCTAATCACTATATTTAATCATAAACATATATTTTATCTTAACACTTCTTAAAGACGAAGTAGGCCTACCTAACCTAGGGACCCCAAACGTTATATTGGACATAAGGACTGGTGTACAGAAATGTCAACCGTTTCTCACAAACAGCACCCTTATTTTCCCTAAATAGGACACAAACTCGGGCAAAATAAACTTAATAAATAAAAATGTATATTTGATCATACTTTGTCGCTTTTTTTTATTTCAGATGGTCGTAATGAAAGGGTTAACTTACCACATGATGGGGCATTGCAATAAATTACATTATTAGGTCATATTTCACACCAGACATGTATAAATTATATCAATGTGCAATGCCTTTTACTGCTGAGTCGAAAAAGCTATTTTTAATAATACAAAATATTCGCTATTTTTTTTTAGATAAATATCTTAGCCAAGACCTAATTGTTATATTGCGTATTGCGTAACATAACATAGTTGTGTCAACAGGTCAAGTGAGGCCGAGAGGGGTGGGAGAAGGTGACGAGCCCTCCCGCGACAAACTGCTGGCGTTCATGAACACCCATCCAGCTATCACGAGGCATTGACCCAATGTTGTTTTAATGTTGTGCCGACGTCGAAGACGGCGGGCCAGCATGAGAACAACAGTGTGTCAATGCCTCGTGTTTGCTGGGTTGCAGTCACAGCTGATCAGCAAACTTGAGTCGTTGACACAATGTTAGCCTGATGGTGGCCTACCATTTACAACACTGGGCAATTACAACACTGGGCCGACATTAGCCCAGCATTGGCATACCAGTATATAGGCCCTAACACGATAAACGCTCACCCAATGCTAGCTTAATGCTGCCCCATCGTCTACGACCAAGGCTCAGCTGTAAAACAGCATTGGCTTGAGGTCTCATTTTTGCAGGGAACACCGGCAACTCGATACCCTGACACAATGTTGGTTCAATGGTGGAAGAGTGTCATAGATGATGGCACAACATTTAACCAACATTGGGTCAGTGCAAGCCAAAAGGAGGCAGTGACATCAGCGGAAAGGAAGTATATACTTGATTTACAAGTGAGCAAATACAGCCTTTTGGCAGCGCTATGGCAGGAAGAGATGGGACGCCAGTTAAAAAGCAGTAAATGCCTAGTATACCAGGGAGCAGATAATGCCTTCTGACATTGCACAGACGGAACAGATAGTAACGGAAGTTAACGACAGACGTTTGCCTGGAAAGTCAGCCTAAAATTTTGTCGACAAACTAAAAATCACATATTGCTTTTTAATAACAGTTATGAAATTGGCCGTTGAATACTTGAGAAAGTCTCTATAAAAGTCGCACTTTGTTTTATGTTTATAATAAATAATTAAAGGGTAATTCAACTAAATAATAGTCAACCGATTTAACAAGAAAAAAACATGACATGACATTTTTCCTTGAATACTTGAAATGATCCCTGATATAGTCGTAGTACTATGTGGTTCGGATAAGCCTACTACTACTACTACTACTACTACTACTACTACTACTACTACTACTACTACTACTAACAGATATAATAATAAAAATGCTACTACTGGGGTACTGGGATGGTTGCCAGTAGTAGTACGTTTCTCCCCCACATGGGGAGGGTCATTAGAGATCTGTTGCATACTGTACTGCATGATACGGAAGCACTAGTCTGCAGCCCTTATCCAAGGGAAGCTGCAACCTCCACGTGTCTGACCATATTCTTCAGGCGGATTTCCAGCTGCGTACCCTGGTTCTTCCGCTCAACAGCGGTGCCAATGAATCTCCCGCATCAGTGCAGGCATTGTCAGTGCCGGCACTGATGTTGGCTGTGGTAGCCTTAGGGCCTTCCCTTTTTAGCGCGGGTCCGAGATATCTCGGGGACAAAAAAGTCCTGCTGTCGAGGGTCTCGAGATATCTCTTTGGATGGGAACTAGGTGCAAAGGCTCTGATGTATCTTGTTGATAGTTTCTCAGGTGTACAATAACTGTTTATAAACCCGATATATGATTACTTTTTTGTACGTAAGTATATTGACATGTAGATATTCTCATGTCATAGGCCTATGTTATCAAATTAGTATCAATTTAATATCTCGTATATATATAATCCCCAACTGTGGGGGCACTGTAAGTCTGCCCATAATTTCTTTATGATTTGTTATTTTGTAATTTAATTCTCATCATGTAGATTGTTTTTCCCGTGTATTGATGTCCCCAATGTGTATGTCGTACAGTGTTCTTTCTTTTATGCTTTACTTTGCCGGAAAGTGATTTTAGGTATTTTTACTTTTCCAAGTACTAGGCTTACTGTATTTTCTTTGGCACAGACATTGCTTTGTGGTTTATATATTGCTCATTGTTTGTCATTGATATATATGTTAATTTATATTGTGTATCGGCGCTGGCGTTGTCTCAGTTTTTAATAGAACTTGGAATACAGATAATATTTTAGCAGGGGTCCAAGACACCACCATCATATCATTTTTATTAGCTCCCGCCGTCACCGTAGGTGAGACGGAGGGAGCTATGGATTCTACCTCCGTTTTTTTTTGGCCTCTTCTTTTGCCTATAACTTTGTAAGAAAATAAGCTAGGATAACAATTTTTGGTATGTGGGTTACTTCCAGGTGGCTAATGGACAGGTTAAAATATTTTTTTCTGAATTCAATACGCAAGGTTGCAGAGGAGAAAATGATGATGTGACGGCGTTGGGCCGTCCGTAAACAATTCGTTTCCGGAGCATATCTCTGAAAGTACTTGTCCGATTGTCTTCAAATTTTACACACAACACCCCTAGGGGGTCTAGTTGTGCCTTTTGGGGTATTTGAACTTTGACCTACTTCTGGTTCAGAACTATGACCTATTTAGACGTTTTGACGCGCACTTTGTTTCCGGAGCAAATATCGAAAAGTACTGGGCCGATGACAGTCATATTGCACATACATGTTCTCTAAGGTCCCTAGTTGTGCCTTTTCAGGTTTTTGGACCTTGACCTTGAAGTTGACCCAGCACTTTGACCTAATTTATAACATCGGTAAATCCGACTGAAAGATTTTGCGGAATATCATGAAAACCGCTCAAGATAGCTACACCATTACTATAAAACAAATTGTGAGGTTTCAGGAGAGGATGCATCTTGAAAAATTTCAAGTCGATGAAATTAAAAATGGCCGCCAATCGGCCATTATTCACCTCGACAGGCCTGATATTGCGGAATATCATGAAAACCGCTCAAGATAGCTACACCATTAATATCAAATAAATTGTAAGGTTTCAGGAGAGGATGCATCTTGAAAAATTTGAAGCTGATAAAATTCAAAATGGCCGCCTATCAGCCATTATTCACCTCGGCAGGCCTGATATTGTGGAATATCATGAAAACCGCTCAAGATATCTACACCATTACTATAAAACAAATTGTAAGGCTTCAGGAGAGGATGCATTTTGAAAAAAATCAACTCCTCCAAGTTCAAAGTGGCCGCCAATCGGCCATTATTCACTTTCACATGGCCGTTATTTGGTAAACCGTGCTAGATGGCTAGACCATTACTATAAAACAAAATGTGTGATTTCAGGGGAGGATGCATCTTGAAAAAAATTGACTCGATAAAATTCAAAATGGCCGCTTTTCGGCCATTATTCACTTTCACATGGCCGTTATTTGGTCAACCGTGCTAGATGGCTAGACCATTACTGTAAAACAAAATGTGAGATTTCAGATGAGGATGCATCTTGAAAAAATTTGACTTGATCAAATTTAAAATGGCCGCCTTTTCGGCCATTATTCATTTTTACATGGCTGATATTTGGTAAACCGTGCTAGATGGCTAGACCATTACCTGATTACTATAAAACAAAGTGTGAGTTTTCAGGGGAGGATGCACCCTGAAAATTTTTAACTTACGAATTCAAAATTGCCGACAATCTGCATTATTTACCTCGATAGGCCTGATATCAGGTAAACCGTGCTAGATAGCTAGACCATTACTATAAAACAAAATGTAACGTTTCGAGAGAGGATGCCTTTTAAAAACTTTCGACTCAATCGAATTCAAAATGGCTGCCTATCGGCCACTATTTACTTTCACATTGCTGATATTTAGTAAACCGTGTTAGATAGCTGGACCATTACTATAAAACAAAATGTGAGATTACAAGAGAGGATGCATCTTGAAAAAAATTGACTAGATCAAATTCAAAATGGCCGCCTATCGGCCCTTATTCACTTTCGTATTGCCGGTTTTTGGTAACCGTACTAGATGGCTAGACCATTACTATTAAACAAAATGTGAGATTTCAGGAGAGGATGCATCTTGAAAAATTTTGACTTGATCAAATTCAAAATGGCCTCCTATCGGCCATTATTCACTTTCACATGGGCGATATTTGGTAAACCGAGCTAGATGGCTAGACCATTACTATAGAATGAAATGTGAGATTTCAGCTGAGGATGCATCTTGGAAAATTTTGACTTGATCAAATTCAAAATGGCCGCCTTTAGGCCATTATTCACTTTCACATGGCCGATATTTGGTAAACCGTGCTAGATAGCTAGACGATTACTATAGAATGAAATGTGAGATTTCAGCTGAGGATGCATCTTGAAAAATTCTGACTCGATCAAATTCAAAATGGCCCCCCTATCGGCCATTATTTACTTTCACATGCCCAATATTTTGCAAACTGTGTTAGATTTTTGACCTAGACTAGGACTACATTAATAACCCTATACAAAATTGCTTAAATCAAATTCTAATTCGGAGCGGGAGCTCCTTGACTTATGTAGTCTTGTTCATTTCACTTTAATAGACGTATGTGATCGTTTAAAAAATATTTTCAATAAATTCACTTAAATGTCACTTAAATGACCATTAGTGCAAAAAAGTGACGTAAACCGACACTTTACTACTACTACTACTACTCGTATATATATATATAGGCCCTACACTGAATTGAATTGCCGTCTTTATTACGTCTTGCAATGTTAAAAAAACTAATGCAATTTATGTAAAAATGTGGCGCTATCGCGGGTCCCGAGATGGTCTCGGGGTCAGAATGTTTTTTTTTGTATTTTTGTCTGTAAAATCAATGTGGTCCGGGATCGATGGGGGGTACCGGTGACCTTGTTTTAACTGATAAAAGGGTTGTTTCTCTTTTGATTGTGCATGTATAGCACTCCATAAAAATACCTGGGCGGATGTGGAGCTTTCATCCCTCAAGGATTCTTTAAGTACTAAAAATGCAAAATGGCCG
Source organism: Flabesymbios commensalis (assembly GCA_964017125.1). NCBI lineage: Eukaryota > Metazoa > Annelida > Polychaeta > Terebellida > Flabelligeridae > Flabesymbios > Flabesymbios commensalis. Next base: position 48,313,667 of record OZ024906.1, read on the forward strand.
CCTTGAAATCACCAAACCATATATTTTTGTTATCAGGAATACAATAAAACAAACAATACCTTCCATTGGCATCATTATCATGCTTAAAATGTTATAATAACACTTAGATGACAGATATCGCAGCAGTGCTGATTACATAGTTGTACACCTACTCTTTACGCATTTAGTACCTATCACCCATAAACTGATAAACGTGACATTTTACATTTATTAATGATCTTGATATAAACTTCAAGTTTCTTTTGGGTGGTATCCATGCAGTAAAGCACAACCTCAACCCATGTCAACCGTCATACACATTAATTTGTATCAATCTTTTGCGATGTAAGCCAAATATGGGGTGTAATAAGCAGGGCTGGAAATTAGAATTTTTTTCTTGAAGCCAGTCGAGCTGGTAACAAAATATTTTCACCTGCCCGCAAAGAAATTTACCTGTCCATAATTTTATTATTACGCCTATTAGGCTTATTCCAATAACTCCTAGTCATTTTTATTGTAATATGAAGAAAGCATTCTAGATTTTTGTTATCTGGATGCAACTCTACATTTACAATGCAACCAATTTATCAAATGAGTAAAAAAGTAATATATAATATTCTACTGTTAATAATTTCTACCGGCCATTCGGGCAGGTAACAGGTCATATTTACCGTCCTGAAGTTAAAATCACCGGCCATTGGCTGGAGGGCCGGTGCTAATTTCCACCCCTGAATAAGGGCAAACATGGCGGTATCACTCCTCCCAGTATTAGCAATGCCCTAGATTTACTACATATGTGTGTTGAAATGATACCCGACCAAGAATGTGTCACCATCAGTCCTTTCTACTAGATGACTGCACCACTGACAAGCTTGATAAAATATGGATATTTTCAATACTTTTTGCCTGTTTGACCTTGAAATGACCTTGATGTGACCTTGAAATGACCTTGGTGTTATGCACCAGTAGAGCACAACTCCTTCCCATGTTATTACTTGCTCATAAGCTAAGATACTGCTGCTGTCTTCAAACATATCTGACATTACAAAATATTCTGATTTTTTTTCAACCCCACTCCCCATGAATTCAGTGCTGAGGATGCAAGTGTGCTCAGGAGCTCGGCGTTAAAAAGGTTAAACAACCGATAATAGAGTGTTTGACATTAGGTCTCTCACGTGGGAATGAATTAAGTTACCCTCAACTATTGTTACTCTGGGGACTATCCGACCCAGGGATTATTTTGTTGAAAAAACACTATGCTCGATGAAAACACTGTAACTATTGAGCAAGCAAGTAACATATGTATTTTTTGTTCTAGATCTTGAGTGTGGTCTAACAACTAAGCGGCTTTCTTCCTGTATCGTGAAAGGACGCTCGCCTGTCACACCTAAGAAACACGTCTCATTCCTGGAGGACAAGGAGAATGAAATGCCCAGATGTAAACTGAACTTTACTGAAGAGATAACTGATGTAACTGAACCATTAAAAACTAAGGCTATGTGTAACACTGCCTATCGCGATCACTCCACCTACATGATGGATCTTAAAAATAGACTATTAAACATAAGACTTGGATCTACCAATGTGATACCTCAGGACTCAGGGTACACGATTATTTCAAATCGATTTGGCACCTAATACTCATCTCACTTTTTTTGTTATAGCTGTTTATCAATCCTTAGAAATATTTACAACTATACTATAGGAACATTTTTGTGACTAAATGTTTGTTTTGTGGTAAATATCACCGCGCTTGAATTGTTTGGTATGTAAGCAATCAACTTCAACTTAGAAAGGGTAACTTATTGAAAACAGGTTGATTTATTTGATGGAATGCATAATAAATGAATCAGAATGACGTGTGATGTGAGAGTATATTACAATAAAAATGTATAACACAATGAATCTTATATTATCTCCGTTGATAGATTATTATTACCAACTGAATTTTATATTACAATAACATCTTCATGTGTGGATACTGATTGCTCAACCAGTGAAGACAAAATATTTGTGGATTTGAAATCGTATAGGCCTACATCTTAAGAACGATATTGAACAAAGTTGGTTTATATTTATATATTTTCACCCACTATGTGGTGGTGGAGACTTATTGTTTTTGCTGAGTCCGCCCGCCGCCACCGCCACTTGTTTCTGCTCTCACTCAAAAACCCCTACTCGAATTATTTCCAAATATTTACAGTATGCATACTGGCCCCGAGGAATTTGCCTGGTAATTTTTTTGCGTTTTTCAGTCTCTCCAACAAAATCCAAGATGGCCGCCAAAATCCTATGGCGCACGCTAGAGCTCAAACCGCTTCATCGATTTGTTTCATGGCTGGTTTAAAGGAAAGACCTTACTCTGGCCGTGAGCTGAAAAGCTTTTGGTGTGATTCTGATAATAAAAACTTTGATTTCTGTATTTTAGCGGATATTTCTGTTTTGCTCATTTTGGCCATCATCAAAATTTGGTAATATAGCCATACACCCCTACTCGGATTATTTCTAAATATTTGCAGTATGCATATTGGCCCTAGGAAATTTGCCCTGTAAATTTTTTCAGCTTCTTCAACAAAATCCAAGATGGCCTCCAAAATCTTATGTCGCTCTCTAGAGCTTGAACCGCTTTATGGATTTGTTTCATGTTTAGTTTAAAGGAAAGACCCTACTCTGCACATGTGGTGATTAGTTTTTGGTGTTATTCTGATAAAAAAAACTATGATTTTTTTACGTTTCAGAATTTTAGCGGATATTTCAGTTTTGTTCATTTTGGCTATTTTCAAAATTTGTTAATTTTGCTATACACCTCTGCTAGGATTATTTCTAAATATTTGCAGTATGCATATTTGCCCGGTAATTTTTTTTTGGTGTTTATCAGCTTCTGCAGCAAAATCCAAGATGGCCGCCAAAATCCTATGTCGCTCTCTAGAGCTTGAACCGCTTCCTGGATTTGTTTTATGTTTGGTTTAAAGGGAAGACCTTACCCTGCGCATGTGCTGATTACTTTTTAGTGTGATTCTAATAATGATTTTTTTACGTTTCAGAATTTAAGCGGATATGTCAGTTTTGTTCATTTTGGCTATGATCAAAATTTGATAATATAGCTATACACCCCTTCTCGGATTATTTTTAAATATTTGTTGGCCCTAGGGAATTTGCCCGGTAAATTTTGTGGGGTTTTTTCAGCTTTTTCAACAAAATCCAAGATGACCGCCAAAATACTATGTCACTCTCTAGAGCTTGAACTGCTTTATGGATTTGTTTCATGTTTGTTTCAAAGAAATAACCCTACCCTGGATGTGTGCTGATTAGTTTTTTGTGTGATTATGATAACAAAAACTTATATTTTTTTAGTTTTTTAGCTCATATTTCAGTTTTGCTCATTTTGGCTATTATCAAAATTTGGTAATATGGTTATACAGCCCAAATTTTATCTTTTGTGTATGCTCAGTGGCTCTGAGAAAAAAGTCAGGAGAAATGTTTTTATTTTTTAATTTTTTCAACAAAATTCAAGATGGCTGACGAATCACTTGTTACTCTGAAGAGCTTGAACTGCTTCACCGATTTGTTCCAAAGAAGCAACTTACCCTGGCCATATGTTGATTAGATTTTGGTGTGATTCTGACATCACATTTTCCGTGGTTTACATAAAAAATTTGTGACAGTACTGTATTTCTCTATAATTAATGTACTATGTGGGGCAGGTGGAGACGCAAGCTTCGCCCCTCAGGCAAATTTAGTTGCTCTCTAGTTTTAAAATTAAAAGTGTACATGCAATTCAGATTTAGTCTAACAAGACTACAGAAGTCCAGAAGCTCCCGCTCGAAATTAGAATTTCATTAGCTCCCGCCGTCACCCTAGGTGAGACTGAGGGAGCTATGGATTCCGCCTCCGTCCTGGTTTTTACCTCTTCTTTTGCCTATAACTTTGTAAGAAGATAAGCTGGGATAACAATTTTTGCTATGTGTTTTACTTCTAGGTGGATGATGGACAGGTTAAAATATTTTTAATCTGAATTCAATACGCAAGGTCGCAGAGGAGAACATTTCGTTTCCGGAGCATATCTCTGAAAGTACTTCCGATTGTCTTCAAATTTTATACACAAAACCTCTAGGGGGTGTAGTTGTGACTTTTGGGGTATATGAACTTTGACCTACTTTTGGTTTAGAATTTTGACCTATTTAGACGTTTTGACGCACACTTCGTTTCCGGAGCAGATCTCGAAAAGTACTGGGCCGATTACAGTCATATTGCACATACATGTTCTCTGGGGTCCCTAGTTGTGCCTTTTCAGGTTTCTGGACCTTGAAGTTGACCCAGCACTTTGACCTAATTTATAACATCTGTAAATCCGACTGCGGAATATCATGAAAACCGCTCAAGATAGCTAAACCATTACTATAAAACAAATTGTAAGGTTTCAGGAGAGGATGCATCTTGAAAAATTTGAAGTCGATAAAATTCAAAATGGCCGCCTATCGGCCATTATTCACCTCGACAGGCCTCATATTGCGGAATATCATGAAAACCACTCAAGATAACTACACCATTAACATTAAAACGAATTGTGAGGTTTCAGAAGAGGATGCATTTTGAAAAATTTCAACTTGATCAAATTCAATATGGCCGCCTATCGGCCATTATTCACCTTCACAGGCCTGATATTGGGTAAACCGTGCTAGATAGCTGAACTATTACTATAAAACAAAATGTGAGATTTCAGGAGAGGATCCATCTTGAAAAAAATCGACTTGATCAAATTCAAAATGGCCACCTTTCGGCCATTATTCACTTTCACATGGCCGTTATTTGGTAAACCGTGCTAGATGGCTAGACCATTACTATAAAACAAAATGTGAGATTTCAGGAGAAGATGCATTTTGAAAAAAATTTCAACTCGATCAAATTCAAAATGGCCTCCTATCGGCCATTATTCACCTTGATAGGCCTGATATTGGGTAAACCGTGCTGGATAGCTAAACCATTACTATAAAACAAAATGTGAGATTTCAGGAGAAGATGCATCTCGAACAATTTTGACTCGATCAAATTCATAATGGCGGCTTCTCAGCCATTATTCACTTTCACATGGCCGATATTTCGTAAACTGTGCTAGATGGCTAGACCATTACTATAAAACGAAATGTGAGATTTCAGATGAGAATGCATCTTAAAAAATTTTGACTTGATCAAATTCAAAATGGCCGCCTTTCCGGCCATTATTCATTTTCACATGGCTGATATTTGGTAAACCGTGCTAGATAGCTAGACCATTACTATAAAACAAAATGTGAGTTTTCGGGGGAGGATGCACCCTGAACATTCTCAACTCTATCAAATTCAAAATGGCCGACAATCAGCATTATTTACTTCGATAGGCCTGATATCAGGTAAACCGTGCTAGATAGCTAGACCATTACTATAAAACAAAATGTGACGTTTCCGGAGAGGATGCCTTTTAAAAACTTTCAACTCAATCGAATTCAAAATGGTCGCCTATCGTCCACTACCGGTATTTATTTTCACATTGCTGATATTTGGTAAACCGTGTTAGATAGCTAGACCATTACTATAAAATAAAATGTGAGATTTCAGGAGAGGATGCATCTTGAAAAAAATTGACTTGATCAAATTCAAAATGGCCGTCTATCGGCCATTATTCACTTTCACATGGCCGTTATTTGGTAAACCGTACTAGATGGCTAGACCATTACTATAAAACAAAATGTGAGATTTCAGGAGAGGATCCATCTTGAAAAAAATCGACTTGATCAAATTCAAAATGGCCACCTTTCGGCCATTATTCACTTTCACATGGCCGTTATTTGGTAAACCGTGCTAGATGGCTAGACCATTACTATAAAACAAAATGTGATATTTCAGGAGAAGATGCATTTTGAAAAATTTCAACTCGATCAAATTCAAAATGGCCTCCTATCGGACATTATTCACCTTGATAGGCCTGATATTGGGTAAACCGTGCTGGATAGCTAAACCATTACTATAAAATAAAATGTGAGATTTCAGGAGAAGATGCATCTCGAACAATTTTGACTCGATCAAATTCATAATGGCGGCTTATCAGCCATTATTCACTTTCACATGGCCGATATTTCAAAAACTGTGCTAGATGGCTAGACCATTACAATAAAACGAAATGTGAGATTTCAGATGAGAATGCATCTTAAAAAAATTTGACTTGATCAAATTCAAAATGGCCGCCTTTCCGGCCATTATTCATTTTCACATGGCTGATATTTGGTAAACCGTGCTAGATAGCTAGACCATTACTATAAAACAAAATGTGAGTTTTCGCGGGAGGATGCACCCTGAACATTCTCAACTCTATCAAATTCAAAATGGCCGACAATCAGCATTATTTACCTCGATAGGCCTGATATCAGGTAAACCGTGCTAGATAGCTAGACCATTACTATAAAACAAAATGTGACGTTTCCGGAGAGGATGCCTTTTAAAAACTTTCAACTCAATCGAATTAAAAATGGTCGCCTATCGTCCACTACCGGTATTTACTTTCACATTGCTGATATTTGGTAAACCGTGTTAGATAGCTAGACCATTACTATAAAATAAAATGTGAGATTTCAGGAGAGGATGTATCCTGAAAAAAATTGACTTGATCAAATTCAAAATGGCCGTCTATCGGCCATTATTCACTTGCACATGGCCGTTATTTGGTAAACCGTACTAGATGGCTAGACCATTACTATAAAACAAAATGTGAGATTTCAGGAGAGGATCCATCTTGAAAAAAATCGACTTGATCAAATTCAAAATGGCCACCTTTCGGCCATTATTCACTTTCACATGGCCGTTATTTGGTAAACCGTGCTAGATGGCTAGACCATTATTATAAAACAAAATGGGAGATTTCAGGAGAAGATGCATTTTGAAAAATTTCATGTCGATCAAATTCCAAATGGCCGCCTATCGGCCATTATTCACCTTGATAGGCCTGATATTGGGTAAACCGTGCTGGATAGCTGAACCATTACTATGATACAAATTGTGAGATTTCAGGAGAAGATGCATCTCGAACAATTTTGACTCTATCAAATTCATAATGGCGGCTTATCAGCCATTATTCACTTCCACATGGCCGATATTTCGTAAACTGGGCTAGATGGCTAGACCATTACTATAAAAAGAAATGTGAGATTTCAGATGAGAATGCATCTTGAAAATTTTTGACTCGATCAAATTCAAAATGGCCGCCTTTCCGGCCATTATTTATTTTCACATGGCTGATATTTGGTAAACCGTGCTAGATAGCTAGACCATTACTATAAAACAAAATGTGAGTTTTCGGGGGAGGATGCACCCTGAACATTCTCAACTCTATCAAATTCAAAATGGCCTTTTAAAAACTTTCAACTCAATCGAATTCAAAATGGTCGCCTATCGTCCACTACCGGTATTTACTTTCACATTGCTGATATTTGGTGAACCGTGTTAGATAGCTAGACCATTACTATAAAATAAAATGTGAGATTTCAGGAGAGGATGCATCTTGAAAAAATTTGACTTGATCAAATTCAAAATGGCCGTCTATCGGCCATTATTCACTTTCACATGGCCGTTATATGGTAAACCGTACTAGATGGCTAGACCATTAATATGAAATAAAATGTGAGATTTCAGGAGAGGATGCATCTTGAAAAAATTAGACTCGATCAAATTCAAAATGGCAGAGGATTCAAATTCAAATTGGCCCAGGATAAGTGTATATTGGTTAGGTATTGGCTGACCATTTTACCTTGCTAATTAAACACAAGAGGCCCAGGGGCCTTAAAACTTGTCAACAGCATTGAAAAATATCAGCTATAGGTGTGTCAGAGAATGTATATCTATGCTCTAAATTGCATTATCATGAAAATAAAATATGTATAGGCCGGTAGTATATATTTATATCTCATCCATCATTGGAATTTATTATATGTTCGATTCCCATCATACATTTTGCTGATTTTAAACACATTCTGAAGTAGGCCCACTGCACGTAATGAAAAATGTTTGACAAAAAATCATTTTTACAGGACTACAATGTAAAAATTATGTACATACAAGAGTAGATGTGCAATTATTATTTATTCTGGGTCTTTTAATAGGCCCCAGCTAGCCAGGAATTTTCACGAAGTCTTTATTCTTCAATTTCAATTCTTCTGCCTTAAATAGGCCTAACAAAATCGTCACGGAGTTGTAAAATATCAACTTTTAATGTTTCTTACTCAGCCGTGCAATCTACAGCAGCCCTAATCCATCATTATCACATGTAACCGTAATGCACTTTTACTACACCCTCTTACGTAATGCAAATTACGAAAATCACAATACTAACAGTAGATCGACACAAGGATAAAGACCCATGAAGCCTTTCTCAACTCACACGATCTTTGCTGCAATATGTTACTGTAATGTTATCAGGAAAACGTCGAGTCAGGTGTTAGTTGGCTTTATAAAATGTAGTGAAATAAAATGAATGGGGTTTTACGCCACATTTGTTAACATATAGGCTAAAATGGGCCAGAAGAACCTCCTGGGGATGGTGATATGAATGAGGTGACACTGCCCTCCAGACACATGATTTGAAATTGAACCCTGTTGGCCTGCGGCCAAGCACGTTATCTCCCGGTCATGTAGGCTGTCCACAATAATCAATCTTTACGATTGATCAGGGAGGAAACATTTTGTTCTTTGAAACTTGGAATGCCAAAGCAGGAGACGAATCTGCGATCTCTGACTTTCCAAGCAGGCACCAGGCCCCCGCCCTTTGGTATTGTTGCTACATACAATGGCGGATCAAGAATGTGCAAGAGGAGGGGGCGTAAGCCACATTTTGTCTGAAAAAAGATTGTTAGCTTCACTTTATTCAAAAAAATGCATGAAAATGCAATATTTTAACCAATAAGGGGGGGGGGGTACGCCGGGTACGCCCTATGCTGGATCCGCCACTGACATATATACAAACACATTACCTGATATCAAGATGATGTGCTATGTATTCTTGCTGGTATCTATAAGCTGATTAGCAAAACGGTTCCAATTATTGATTTTTAGGACATTGATATATTGGTTTAAATATATATATATTTTTTTTCATATGTGTCGTTAAAACTCCCTTAGGTATGTAGCACAGAAGCAATTGACAATGTAGGACTATATAATGGTGTTTTAGTTATTAGGGGATGACAATATTATATCATCAAGTGATGAGACAGACAGTTCAAGTGACGCTAATTTTTTATTTGACTACTTTAAAACATCAAAATATGATTTAACTTTAATGGTTGTCTTAAACTCAATAATATTTATAGCTGACATATTGGATACTTTATGCTTTGGCACAAGATAACGTCCAAAAAACTTTAATTTAAGCTTATAAGATACCCATGTTATGTTTTGGAATGAGATAAAACCGAATGATATGTGTTTATTTCTTACTAAATGTTTCACATATATATAATACATTGTTTTCAATGTGTTGTATTTCCACTAGGCCTATAGGGCACATACCGAGATAGTGGAAATAGTTTCACCCTTCCATCCGTCCACCCGGTGTCCGCCTTTTAGTCAGAAGGCCCGTTAGTCACAAGGCCCATTAGTCAGAAGGCCCGTTAGTCAGAAGGCCCGTTAGTCAGAAACCTTCCATCCGTCCACCCGGTGTCTGCCTTGTAGTCAGAAGGCCCGTTAGTCACAAGGCCCATTAGTCAGAAGGCCCGTTAGTCAGAAAACCAGTAAGAATGATTAGTCAGAAGGCCCGCCACGCGAAAAGGGCCATAAGCTCAATTTTGTCAAAATTGATTATTTTCAATTGATTCGATAGCCGTATGGTTCCTGTTCCAATACTGAAAGAATTTTAAAAAAATCTTTATTAGTTTTTGTTTTATTTGATTTTTAATATTTAAAATTTAGTGATGTAATAATTAAAATTAAATTTTAAATTACGTCATAATTTTTTTGAATAAAGCCGCGGGGAGGTACCTTCTCGCGTGGCGGGTCACAAATGTATTGTTATTATATTTGATTTTGGCTTTCATATATTTTAATTCTTTTGTTGATTGTCTATATGGCCGAAAAATCAGTTTCCCAGCAAACACACAACATAATTTGTATAATTTCATACAAGTTCGGCTCAACGTCATTGCATAAATGTTAGATGCGCATAAACGACGCTAGTCCAACTGTATTAGGCCTAATCTAACATCAAGTCAATATCGGGGTTACCTTTATAACCCCCTCGACCCACAACCCTCAACCCACAACCCCTCGACCCACAACCCCCTCGACCCACAACCAGTCCGAATTACCCCCTCGACCTAAAGTTGAAAATGGGTGATTTAGGTTTAGTTTATAATCGTGTAAGGCCTATTGGTGGACCCTTTTTATTTATAACATAGGCCTAATTTGTGTTTTTGATATTAGGCCCTATATTAATGAATAGGGCATAATAAATTATCTGTCGGTAGACCTATATCCTATTCATATATGCGTGCCGCGTTTACAAGTCAAAGCGTCCCTGTGCAGACAATGTTGTGCCAGCTGTGGAGATGCTGGCCCAGTATTGAGACAACATTGGTTGAATTTCCCGTGTCAGCGCGTGTGTTGTCTTTGATGCCAGCCACAGCGCCCATGTTCCCGACACTGGGGTCTATAATATCTATAAAGCACACACTCACGGAGCTACATGTAGCTGATACAATGAAGTATGGGGGAGGGGGTATTGTGTAGCATTTTTTTCACCGAGTAGCCATTTAAAAGGAATTCCGGTGACGTCACTGTCTTTCACAGAATAGGCCTAAAGGTAGGCCTACATTTCTAGAGGGTCATGCACCATTCAATCGGCGGGGGGGGGGGGAGTATTTTGAAATCAAACCCCGGACAGGCTCTTTATGAAATAAATAATATATTTCAAGACCTGGACTAGCTGGCCTAATCATTTTTCTCCACGCGTCACCGAGCCCTACGTGTTGAAATTATGTGGGGATAAATAATTCATCCCCCCTCTCCCTCCCCAGTGATTGAATAGTGCCCCCCTAACAGTTTTGTTGATAACAATTATATAATTGATTTAACTGCCTGCAGTGGGTCTCATATGCATGGTGACTTGAAGTTCTCGGAACGTGGGAACTTTTGAACGTGGGAACTTCTCGATATAGGCCCTATAGGGCCTATTAGGCCTACTTGAAGTATAAATATTTGGTTACTAGCCTGTCTGACACTTCGTTCCCATTTTCGGGCTGTGACTGGCGACCTTGCCAGCTATTTGGTCACCATCTAATGGGATAAAAAATATGTTGTTGTGGGTGGAGGGGGTTGTGGGTCGAGGGGTTGTGGGTCGAGGGACTTGTTGGTCGAGGGTTGTGGGTGATGGTTCGAGGGGATCGAGGGGGTTATGAAGGTTAAACCCAATATCGGCCGGCTGTGTCTACCAAGAGAACAGCACCTGGTGGACAACTGTCCCAGTAAACACAAAACATTTGTATAATACTTAAACAACGTCAGCTCAACGTCTTAGAAGCTGGGGTAGTAGTATAACGTTTTACAAAGCCAAAAGGCAGTAACTACAAGTGATCACAAGTGAATAGTTAATGCCTATCATCTTTCCCCGGCACCATCGCCGCCCTTCGCTTTGTACTTCTACAGCTCCAATTAGACTGTTATGACGACGACCTCAGCCCTATGGACAATAACAATACCGTGATATTTCTATTATATGTGACGTTTAAAATCATCTACCATCGTGAAATTTCATTAACATTTAGAACTAATTATTTCTGCTTTCAGCCGACAAGTATGTTTCAATTTACATGATTTACATTAGTTAAATTTGCTTGCATATAGTCCATATCATTATTATTCACATTGGGACGCAGATGGTTAATTGACTTCATAGTCAAGCGTCAAAGCTCACACCAACGCAGGTGACGATAGGCCTACCCTGTCTGTCAGTTGGTTGCCAGACCCGGCAAACACTCTTATTCTCACCGGAAATCGTCATGGCTCACACAGAATGTCTGGTTATAAACCGCACCTGTCGATTTTTTAGCTATTTTACCAAACATATTCCCAGTGATAAACCTCAGTTACTAACCGGCAATATACGGTGGAGCTACGAGAACATCATCACATCCTGTGATGACATCAACAGGACTGAGTGCGTCGGCACCACTCACAAAAACGCCAGGCACTCCACAATGTATATTTAATATTGTCCTGACGTCTATTACATTGGCCCAACATTAAACCAACATTGGCTGAACGACTTCTCTCGCTGGATAAGCTGATCATGGTCTTGATCAGAGCACAGACTGCAATTACAATTCGGCAAACAGCAGTAACAGTATACTTTCGTAGTACGCAGTTACTGCCGTTTGCTTTTGCACGACAGCGTATTGGCGCTGATAACTAAATGATGTATGAACGGGCATTGCAAAAAAAGACGTTATTCAGTTGTATTACACACTAGTGCAAAAAAGACGTTATTCAGTCGTATTACACACTAGAAATGTATAAATTATATGAATTTACAATGCCTTTAACTGCCAAGGCCAAAAATCTACTTTTAATAATACAAAATGTGATATTATTAAAGATAGATATCTTAGCCAAAACCTAACTTCTATATTGCATAACACTAGATGTCAGTTGTGGGAGAGAGGGTGGGTGGGGGCTACCCAGACTGCCTGACACTGAATCAGCCTCTCTGGTGTCACCTGGTCACAAGCCACACAGCAAACAAGAGACATTGACACAATGTTAGCCTAATGGTGGCCCACCGTTTACAACACTGGGCCAGCATTGGCCTACCAGTAAAATGGCCTTAGCACGATATATGTTCACACAATGCTAGTTTAATGCTGGCCTATCATCTACAAGCCTGGCTATGCATGAAAACATTCATGCTCATGTTAATTAGACTAGTTTAGTTTGGTTGATCAGCAGTTGTAATTACAATAGAAAAGTGACATAGAGAAGCTATGTATATATTTTATGCCATTTACGTATACTTTTAATAACTAATATGAACAAAATCAGATGTAACTCGATGTGAACAAACAACACTTACAATTCTGTCCAAAAACGTGGCGATGATCCAATGGAGAGTGTGGTGCCCCCGGGTGAAGACACTGGTCAATACCATGAATACATCGCCCCCCATATTGCCAATACATGACAATATATTACCAGACAGGTTATACCATAGTGGCGATCAATTGTTTTGCCAAGACTGGGCCAATATTGTAAATTATTGGCACTACACCATTTCGCATTTATGGGTTTGCTAAGACTGGACCAATGTCGGTAGTTATTGGCATACTTGTATGCCAGTATTGCCAGTATATGCCAGTCTGATACCAGTACTGGCCCACAAGGTCCATGTTTACTGGGTGAGAAAAGAAAATAGTAAGAAGTGTAATACGTCGTTTCGGTGTGATTACTGATACTATTTTGATGATTATATGTCATCTTCAAGGTCGAAAGATCAATTTCAAGGTCAGGTAAAGGAAAAAAATAATCTTTAACAAATAAAGCTAGGAACATGAGTAATATAGGTCTTTTTCATTGGATTTTGAGGGCAAATATGATTTTACCATATGCTACAAATTGGAGCACATAGGCCTATAATGCCTTGTTTATTTGTGATTTGGACTGGATAATTATGTTGGGTTGATATATAATTAAACATGTTCAGTCCATCTTTAGGCCTACTGTGTGTGTAGTGGTTTCTGTAATTAGTATTACGTGGGTGTGGTGACAATGCATTACGTCTACATGAGATATAGTGATGGATCTTTTACATGTAAGCGACATTGAAAACTGATATTTCACAAGACTATTTTTGTCAGGTCTAATTACGGCAAAATAATTCAAATTGAATATTCAAGACATCGTGAAAAGTCCTAGCTATTTAATAATATCGACATTGGTGCAGTACTTTCTAGAATGTGTGTAAAATCAGCAAAATTTATCTTGGGAATCAAACATATTATAATATAAGTGCCAATGATTTATAAAAACATATCGGGTATTTTATATATAAGCCTATACATTTTTAAACTCCATATATAGACCTACATTCTCTGAGACATCTATAGCTGATATTTTTGCAATGCTGTTGACAAGCATCAAGGCTCTTTGGTCTCTTGTTTTAATTTCCTTACCATGTGAACTAACCACTAATAGAGAAAATATTAGCTTGCACTTGCGCATCTAATTATTTACAATCCCTAATAGGCCCCTACTTATTGGCGTAAAATATCAATCTGTTCTGATTATAATTTTACACAGCACATTGCTTAAATCAGCTTCAGTTTGATACAAAAAATAACTTTCAATAATGTTCAGAATCGAAGGTTCTTGTTTTAAAGTGAATGGTCTGGCTATTTTGAGCAGTTTTTTATGATATTCCGCAAAATCTTTTTAAAAGTGCTGGGTCAACAACATCTAGATCGAGGGACAATAACTTGAAAACGCAAAACTAGGGAAATTATTTATGTGATTACCCAGTAGTATTAGAGATATTATCCAGGAAAAGAAGTTTATGTCCAAATTTCTAAATAGATCATAACACTTAAGCTAAAATAGCTCAAAGTTTAGTTAGGCCTACCGTAAAATGTACATTTAGATCCCCTAGAGGTGTACGTTGTGTAAAATTTGAAGACAATTGGAGAAGTAGTTCCAGACATATGTTCTGGAAGCGAAAAGTGGACGGACGGCCCAACATCCTTCAGTCTCTTCTGTGACCTTGCCTATTGAATTTAGATTAAAATATTTAAAACTGTCTAGTATCCACTTGGATTAAGGGACCCACATACCAAATATTGTCATCCTACGTGGTTTTTACAAAGGTTATAGGCGAGTCTGAGAAAATACTAGACGGAGCCTGCTTCCATAGCTACCTCCGTTGCACATTCAGGGACAGGCGTTTTATACAAACACCATGAATCAGTTGAGTTAGTTATTGTGTATAATTGGAATGATTCCCAAATGTATTGTAAATCCCCAACCAGACACACAAGAGGAAAAAAATACCGTGCAAGCACTCAAATACCCCTCGGCTGATGCAGTGACTTGAAATATCCACAAATCTGACACAGCTGCTTCCAATACGTTATGCCAATAATAAAAAATGAATGATAAAATCAAGATGGCCGCTATAGCCTGCCTTGGTTTGGATCGCACATGAAAACGAACAATACCAAAAGACTCAAAGACCCAGAAAACCTATATACCAGGTTTCAAGAGAATTCTGAAAAAAATTAAGTAGAAAAAAAATTTAGTCGCCAGGTGGCGGTCATTTTGATTATCGGTGGAAAAGTGAAAATCTAATCAGGTCACACTCATGGGTAACTTCACATAAAGAATTGCATGTTATTGCGTCACCAGGATTTTTTCGGTCGCACATGAGAACGGACAATGCATGAGAACGGACAATGCCTATGGACTCGATCGCAGACCCTGAAAACCTATATATACCAGGTTTCAGGAAAATTCTGAACAAAAAATTAAATTGAAAAAATTAGTCGCCGGATGGCTGCGATTTTGATTATCGGTGGGAAGCTGAAAATCTAATCAGGTCATCCCCATAGTCATGCGTAACTTCACGTGAAAAATTAGAGAGAACCAATATTTATTCTTCAAGTTATCGCGTTGACAAGAATTTTTTTGACTTTGACCTTTGGTAAAAATAATTGCCGGGAGGGGTTTAATGTTTGTATGAATTATGAATTCAATCTGTTGCACTATGTAGCCAAAACGCTGCGTGCGGCGGCGGAGCTGCATGGTAGTGCATGATATTTTACATTTTAGCAAGAACATGAGTTTGAGAACAATAATGCAAGCAATGAAAATAACCAAGGACAAAATTACATAGTATAGGGCCAGCAATCATTTCTGATATTTCCATAATAGAATAAGTGAATAGGCACATTTACAAAACTTTTTAATTAGCACCCACCATCACCGTAGGTGATATAAAAAGGTTTTTTAAAACATTTTTGACCTTGAAATTGACCTTGATGATGACCTTGGATCACCAAAATAATACCATACCTTTCATAACCTCCTTGTTTCCCAAAGAAATGTAGTTAATGTGTGGAGTACAAGAAACATAACCACACTCAGTTCTGACTATATGCCATCTTGGACGCCATCTTAAATAATTTAAACAAGAAATTAATTGGTGTTTTTTTAGATTGTCGACAGACAATCTGACAACCTGTCCAACTTTCAGCCTCCATCTGCTCTGCCTGTATTTGCCGTACAAAGTCAAAAGATATTACCTGCTCACTGGTAAATTAAGCATTTACTGTTTTTCCACTGGCGTCCCTGCCCCGTTTAACAGCACTGCCAAAAGGCTATGCACACTTGTAAATCAAGTATATACTTTCTTTTCGCTGGTGTCACTGCTCTCCTTCTTGCTTAGGGGTTTTAATTTAGGCAACATTCCCTATACATTTAGACAATCAGCTGTGTCAATGTTATATATAACAGCTCGAAAGTGACAGGAGTCACAGCTCAGGTGGATGCCATCTACATCGACTACCTGTCCCCAAGTAATGAAATTATGATCACACTTATATAATTATGGCAATAGCGGTGTTGATTGTGAAATAAAATATTTATAAATGCCACAAGTCAGGGGCGGATCCAGGATTTGAAGAAGGAGGGGGCGCAGTGGCTTCGGGAGCTCGTTCCCAATACTTTTTTGGCCAATTTAGGGGAGTTTTTAAAGAATTTGGGTCAAAAAGGGGTGGACGTGTGCCCCCCCCTCTGGATCCGCGCCTGCAAGTAAACATAAAGTAAATTCTAGACGGGTTGAAATATTTATGCATAATTTACCATAAACAGTGTCATTAGAATCTTGTCAGAAGAATCTTTAGGTAAATATTCGTTTATAGTAAACATTAGGAGGCTGAGAAGACAGTGGATATAATTTTAACATTACTTGGACAAAGTTTACCAGACTTATATGCAATTGTAGCTGCTCTGGACTGATATGCAAGTCTGCATAGGCCTCCTCATGTGACAAGGAGCACTGTCTGTCTGTTGGTGTCATATTATATCCCATATGTCTAATGATTGATGTATCATGTGTGTTCGAAGGGCTAATATTTAAAAAATAAATGTTTGCAGTGCTTGAAGTTATGGAGATAAATGTGTTTTATGTCATTCAATCATAGTCCGACAGCCATGGAGTCATGGTTTTTGCAGGGGAAGATGTGTAGAATCAGAATCTGAACTATTTTTATTGGGGTCTTGATTGATTCGGTGCGAACCAAACTAGTTGAAAGGGTTTATTACAAAAAATGAGCTAA
The DNA here is from genome assembly GCA_964017125.1 of Flabesymbios commensalis. Taxonomy (NCBI): domain Eukaryota; kingdom Metazoa; phylum Annelida; class Polychaeta; order Terebellida; family Flabelligeridae; genus Flabesymbios; species Flabesymbios commensalis. The sequence continues at coordinate 48,330,985 of OZ024906.1, forward strand.
ATTACCCAGTTCGCAAGCTATTCTAAATCTGACTATATGCCGGCAGCCATCTTGAATAATTTGAACAAAAAAATAATTGGTCAATGAGCGTTCCATTATCATCATTATTGTACTGGTGATAAATAATCACCATTGATATTGCGATATTTACTATGTAGGCCTATAATAATTATGTTCAAATTTACATTAACGATCTGTTCGCTAAAACGCCTCTTGCGCTAGAAAGGTTAAATACTACCCTAAATCGCATGGGAGTGGTCTAAATGGATTCACTCAGACCGCCCACTAAACTAGTTGAAAATGCTGTTACAACTCACCAGCTCTGATCTTACCGTCTGATACATGGGAATATGTGATGTAAAGTGCTTAATATTGCTGACTTGTTTTGTTTACATGGCAATATACGACCTGGAAATACAACTATTTCGCTCTTTTCCGGTGCTTTAAAATACTTTTTTGACTTTTTCGTATTTTTAGCTAAGATCAGTAGGCTATATAGCTTCATATAGATTAAATTTTTAAAATTGACAACATTGAAAATGTCTCATCCCAAGGGGTTCCTTTAAGAAATTTTTGTCATAGATTACAGTTAGTAATTTATAATAAAAAACTATCTTTAGAAGGAAATAATCAAACGGGTGGATCTGACAGACAAAAATGTAATGACCGACATTTCGTCATAATTCGTATTTTTCGAAACCTGATTACGTTGCCAACGGATGTTTCTAAAAGTTGTAATCTATCGGAATGTTGCCTTCACTCATTCAAACACTCAAAAAGATATAACAGAGCTAAAACAAAAAAACATGCCATTTGCCTGGGTATGGGCCTTTAACATGCAGAAAATGATTCGGCCTTTGGGCTGTAGTGTATGGACTGAATTACCAAATTAAATCACTTCGAATGGGTTATTTTTCTCTGTTGAGATAAAAGATTCTTTTCCATATTTGCATAAATTTACGATTTAAATTTTTTTTATCCAGTTATCCAGAGGCACTTACCATCAAGTTGATGGTACAGTAGGCCTACTATTATATATAGATCTCTTAATTAAATGCTTGTACGACAAATTAAAAATGTCGTTGCAAAAAAAGCTAAAAGACATCTTTTTCTAAATGTAGTGTCAAAAAAAGTGGCCATTAAACAATGTACACTCCCAAACCATGTGATGAGACTATACACAGTGATTGAGATAATGCCATAGTCATAAAATGGAGGCCTCGCCGAGTACTGACACGGTTTCATCCAATGAAATGACGTACTGCTTGCCAAAATAGTTTTAATGGTCCCAAAACATGCCGACAACACAACACACATTACCTACTCCCCGCCCGTGTATCATGACCAATAAGCCATGAAAATATATTATCTGTTTTATTACATGTTGATAACGTTGTTGTAAGGAAATAATGGGAAAGAGCTCCAGAGTCACCATAGTAGTGATACCATTATATGAAGTTAGTGCTGATGCACTGAATTAAACTAAGAATTTATTGCTGATGCACTAAATTCAAACTGATGTTAGCGTTTCCTTAACTCTCAAGCGCAATATAAATGAAATGAATCGGGCTTTAGGCCACCTTTGTGCACATATAGGCTAAACAGGGCCAGGAGAACCTCCTGAGGATGGTGAGATGATTGAGATGACACTGTCCTCCAGACACAGTCAAGCGCAATAACTGAGGCCTTAAAATATTATGATGAAGTAATTTGACATCACAGTGCAGTTATGTCTCATCCTGTCCTTAGTCCTTTTTTGCTCGTTCCTCTTAACACATTTCTGATAAAGACATACTGTAATATGCATGTACAGATTATGAGATATAAGATGAATACATCTAGAGATACATTGATTTTATTTGCATCATTCTACAATTCACATAAATTTGAAAAGACAGATTTGAATATAAATAGTGATCCTTCCATTCAATTACCAGATTCTTTCACCAGGTTTTAAATTTCGTCCACCAAACAATGCGCTGCGATTGTGCCAGCTTCTCATATTTTCGTGTATTTGATTGTCCATCTTGGAACCAATGTAGTAAGCTATCAAAACGCCAGCTATGAGGCCATAGCGTTGAAAAGATTTATTCTTCAGCAAAGCCTCCATTGTACCTGGAATGAAAATCAATCATTATCCCTCCATTACAAACATTGTTGTTTTCATTATTATGCCACACCAATGTGACATTTAATTCACTGTATAGTCATCCAGGGTGAGTGAGTAAGACAACATCCCTGAATGATAAATTAGAAGAACCTGAGGTCTTGCTTATCTTTATAAAAAAAATGTTTAAGTGTTAGTTTAATTATTTTCCAGTATGATGGTGGGTTCCCCAGAGTATTTAGTAGACATGGGTAACAACTGATTTTGAGTCCCAAATATTATCCACAAAACTTCTACACAAACTATTGACTATTCATGAAATAGTGCTGTTAAAACGGAGAGGGAGCACGAGATAACTCGAGATAACTAGTGTCATGTGAAGTCATAAAAAGTACATTTTTTAAAATGTGCCGTCCACAGAAACACGTATGCACTGAGAGTGCCATCTTGAATAAATTAATCAGAACATAAACCATTTATTTTTTTAGGTTTTTTCGAAAATACAACGAATAAAAAAATGAAATCCACACCAAATTGATGTTTTCCTCGGTTGGATGATTTAAAGAAGGTACTTAAAAAAACATCAGATATAATGACAAACAACACTTCCAGGGGCCTTGACATTCGACATCAACACTAACAATAATTACAAAGCTCTCAGTTTCTTGCTAGACATTCTTGTTTACAATAAATTATGTAAATTATTTGAGGAAAACACTTGATAGGCCAATAGGCTATACTGTATAGTCTTTATGGTGCCTATTTTATTCAAAACACTGAACCAATCATGGAAGGTCTAAATATACAGACTTTGCAAATCAATAACAAAAATCCTACATGTGATTCTAAACAACAATATTAAGAAATACAGAGCTTCATGGCTATTGTTGTAGCTATGGAATGGATGGACATGCCAGGTGACGAAAATGGACATTATAGTAAATGTCGCTATATAGCATATATCAAAAATCTGTGTCATGTTCATGTTGATTTTGATTGATGATGATTTCTCACATCTATATATCTCAACTGAGCAAATAAAAACTGTTTCCATTTTTTTACTTTGCCCATTAATGAAAAATCCAAGATGGCCGCCACTGATAAGCAAAAATCAAGTTTCCGCTATATTAGCACTAACAATGAACATAAAAAAACAGAAGAACCCTGCGGTTCTGAACATTATTGAGAGTTATTTTTTGCACCGGACTGAAGTTGATATTAAAGCAATGGGCCATGCATGTAAAACTGTAATCAAAACAAATATATATTTTCCGCCAATAACTACTTTAGATCGCAAAAACTTGCTTAAAAATAATTAGATGCACAAGTACAAGATGTTTCCTTTGTTAGTTCACATGATAGCAGTATATTAAAATACTGTGCAAGCACTCCTAACACCCGGATGTAGTGACTTGTCTTAAAAATCGTGTCATAAATATTATAAAACAAACTTATATGATGTTTTTTAATAAATCGAGTTATAAGGTATTATAATTATCACTGATATTATATTATTCATAGGATAACTACCAACTACAAGTGCAATCATCAAACACCAGACTACATGAAAGTATAACCAGCGCCAATACATGGTGCCGCACTACAGACCCACGCGAGTCGTTGACCCAATGCTGGTTCAATTTTGGCCCACCGTCTACGGCGTCTACCCAGAACGTGTGTTGGCTTTGATACCCGCTACAGCGCACATGTTCCCGACACTGGGGTCATAATCTATAAATAGCACACACTCACCGAGCTACATGTGGCTGATACAATGAATTATGGGGGAGGGGTTCTTGTGTAGCATTATTTTCACCGAGTAGCCATTTAAAAGGAATTCCGGTAACGTCACTGTGTTTCACAGAATAGGCCTAAAGGTAGGCCTACATTTCTAGAGGGCCATGCCCCATTTAATCGGCGGGGGGAGGGGGGTGAGGTATTTTAAAATAAAACCCTGGACAGGTTCTTTATGAAATAAATAATATATTTCAAGACCTGGAGTAGCTGGCCTAATCATTTTTTTCCACGCGTCACCGAGCCGTACCTGTTGAAATTATGCGGGGATAAATAATCTAGCCCCCCCCGGAGATTGAATAGCGCCCCCCCCCCCCAACAGTTTTGTTGACATTAATTATATAATTGATTTAACTGCCTGCAGTGGGTCTCATATGCATGGTGACTTGAAGTTGTCGGATTATCGTGGGAACTTTTGAACTTCGGGATATATATAGGGCCTATTAGACCTACTTGAAGTATAAATATTTGGTTACTAGCCTGTCTGACACTTCGTTCCCATCTTCGAACTGTGACTGGCGACCTTGCCAGCTATTTGGTTACCATCTAATGGGATAAAAAATATGTTGTTGTTGTTGTGGGTCGAGGGGTTGTGGATCGAGGGGCTTGTGGGTCGAGGAGCTTGTGGTTCGAGGGTTGTGGGTGAGGAATCGAGGAGGTCGAAGGGGTTATGAATTTACGGTAACCCAATATCTGCCGACTGTGTTTAACGAGAGGACAGCACCTGGTAGACAGCTCTAGTACTATTAACGTCTTACAAAGCCAAAAGGCAGTAACTACAAGTAATCACAAGTGAACAGCTAAGGGACGCACAATTAAATATCTGGGGGGAGGGGGGTAGAGTTTTTGTTGCTTGCAAATTTTTTTTTTACCTCCGAGAGAAAACAATCTTTTTTTTGGAGATCAACGTCCCACAATTTTTTTTTTATGTTTCGTTGAAGAAATTTTTTGTCCTATGCTTTCCCTATTATGTAGGTTACCATTTGGTGTTTTTTTCTGGTCAACTTATTTCTCACCAATTTCGACAACAAACTTTTTTATTCTGCCGCATTTTCAACAAACTTTTTTTCTGACTTTTGTGGCGATAAACTATTTTTTTCAATTATTTTCTAGCCCCCCCCCCCCCCCAGATATCAAATGGTGCGTCCCTACTGCCTATTAGTTTTCCACGGCACTATCGCCGCCCTTCGCTTTGTACTTCTACACCTCCAATTAGATTGTTATGACGACGATCTCAGCCCTATGGACAATAACAATACCTTGATATTTCCCTTACATGTGACGTTTAAAATCATCTACCATCGTGAAATTTCATTACCATTTAGAACTAATTATTTCTGCTTTCAGCCGACAAGTATGTTGCAATTGACATGATTTACATTAGTTTATTTTGCTTGCATATAGTCCATATTATTATTATTCACATTGGGACGCAGATGGTAAATTGACTTCATAGTCAAGCCACAAAGCTCACACCAACTCAGTTGGTTGCCTGACCCGGCAAACACTCCTATCGTCATGGCTCACACAGAATGTCTGGTTATAAACTGCACCTTAAGTTTCGATTTTTTTTAGCTATTTTACCAAACATATTTCCAGTGATAAACCGCGGTTATACGGTAGAGCTACCAGAACATCAACACATCCTGTGCAACAGTAAGTGCGTCGTCACCTGGTCAGTCACCACTGGCAAAAACGCCAGGCACTCCACAATGTATATATTTAATATTGTCCTGACGTCTATTACACTAGCCCAACATTAAACCAACATTGGCTGAATGACTCCTCTAGCTGGAGAAGCAGTTCATTGTCTTGATCAGAGCACAAACTGACATTACATTTCGGGAAACAGCAGTAACAGCATACTTTCGTAGTACGCAGTTACTGCTGTTTGCTTTTGTACGGCAGCGACTATTGGCGGTGATAACTAAATGATGTATGAACAGGCATTACAAAAAAGATGTTATTCAGTCTATTACATGCTAGAAATGTATAAATTATATTAATTTGCAATGCCTTTTAACGCCAAGGCCAAAAATATACTTTTAATAATACAAAACTTAATAGATTTGAAGATAAATATCTTAGCCAAGACCTAACTTTTATATTGCATTTCACTCTAGATGTCAGCGGTGGGAGAGAGACGCGGGGGGGGGGGGGGGTGGTTACCCCTCCATGACAGACTGCGGGGGGGGGGGGCGAGCTGCGTGAACCAGCCTCTTTGCTGCCACCTGGTCACTGCCCCACAGCAAACACGAGACGTTGAAAGAATGTTAGCCTAATGGTGGCCCATCGTTTACAGCACTGGGTCAGCATTGGCCTACCAGTAGATTGGTCTTAACAAGATAAATGTTCAACCAATGTTAGTTTAATGCTGGCACATCCTCTACAACCCTGGCTCAGCAGTAAAACAGCATTGGCTAAACGTCTTGTTTTTGCAGGGGTCTGCTTTGCAAAGGGAGTATCTGCTCACTTGTAAAGTACGCAGATACTGCCTTTAGGCTTTGCACGGCAGCTGTGGGTCAATTGTCCGTACGTCTATCAGGTGATATTGTGTTATCACGTGGTCGCTGAAAGCCAATCAGCAGATCACATGTTTACTGGTATACAGTGCAGCATACTGAAAAGTCCAGGGATGTGACGACCCAGATTATGGGTGTGTGATTGGTGAGGAGAGTTTATCTCGTCCTATGATCTGCTTAAGATGTAGGTCAGCATATCCAGGGTTCCCCACAGAAAAAAAATCATCTGGTTGTTCTCTCAAAAATATTAACTTAGCGCGCGCGAGCAGCTTAACCCTTACACTGCTGCATAAAATTTACAGCATGTGTGGTTGCCCACTAAGTAATATCTGGCACGCTTTTTCTTAAAAAAATGTTCATCTGATGAACAACTGATACTAAAAGCCAATAAACTACAAAATCAGTCACTGTCAGTTAGCCATCTTTAAAACGCGAATGGAAGGACACCACAAAACGGAACTGAAAAAAAAAAAAAAAATTTTTTTAAAAAAATCCATTTTTTTTTTTTTTAGAATTCATCTGGTCGGGCAGCCGGCGAACTGTGGTGAACTCTGGCATATCTCAGAATGTTCTTTACAACAATTTTAGCTATAGTGTGAGAGCATTTTCAAAGGCAATATATATTATTGCAAAATATTGTATCGATATCATGATAGATTTGGTCTCAAGAGTAAAACATCTGTTAGCTTTCCCCAGTTTCAAACTCTTATTGTGGTGGTTTCTTAAGATTATATTGGCCTAGTTTGATCCCAAGGTAGGCATTGTTCTCAGTAAAATCTACTGGCTATCTACAGGGTATAAATCAATAGCCCAACACACAGCTCAAAATTTCGAGACCCCTAACTGTCGTAAAATTGACCGCATAAATCCTAATACCTAATCCAAATACAGATATTTATGCTTATTCAGAAACAACATTTTGGTGAGCCTACTGTAGGCTATGGAATGACAGAAAACTGAACCTATGCGTCTTGCCGTATTTGAGAAGATGTGAGTCATTTGGGACACACATTATATGGACACAAAAAAAACAGTGCCCAGAATTCGTTTTGTGAACCATATTAAAACATTTTTGGAATGATAGATAATACTGAATTATGGACTAAATTGTATTAAAATACCTATAAACTCGTGCATACATCATAGAGGTTACATTCCATCAGGAATAATAATTCCTACAGGAGTGTCTCCCAGCAATGAAATGAGATGTTAACAGTAAAAAAAATTGGGGCGAACTATATATTTTGACCGCTTATAGGGGGATACCCCCAAACCTGTCTAAAATGAGGGGGTAGGGTTACGCAAACGTCTATCTTTGCGCGGTATATGAGTCTATATTTATTTTTCGCTTGCTTTTACATAATTTGTGTGTGCTGAACTCGAATATGTCGGATAACATTCTATATTTGGCGTCCTTCACCTTTAAATAAGTATTTTAAGCAAAAAATGGCCGCCAAAACCCCATCTATTTTATATTTTTGTTAAACATTATTGCACGATTTCTGGTTTCTGCATGGATTTGGAGTTGATAAATTTATGTCTAATGTTTTTTGATCAAAATGACCTATATTTGACCTTCAATTAAAGCCGACACACAAATAATGGAAAGCTAAAATTTGACTAAGTAATACGGCAGATTAAATTACAAGTTACTTGAAACTGTGTATAAGCACAGTGTATGCTAACATGTTTTTATGTGCTTATTATTTAGAATGATGTCATTATTTTAATAGTAAATATCTAAAATGACGTCCATCTTGGATTTTACGATAAAATATAGGTCAGACAATGAACAATAAACATCCGAAATGTTTGTTTCGGCCCCCAAGTCATACAAAATCCATAAATGGAGTAATTCCAAGCCAAAAATTGTTTAATTTACATTTAGATCTATAGCTATTTTGTTTCTTGTTCATATGGAGATGAATTTCGCGGCCATTTTGGATTTGTTCTTCCAAGTTTACTCATCAGTAACGTTTATTCCTAATCCCTTAAGTCACTACAAATACTTCATATTCTCGTCAACATATTTAGCAGTATACTTATAGTAACAGTAAGTACATAAAAAACGGCGGATATCTTGGATATAAAGGTCATTTCTTTCCAAAGACACAAGAAAAAAATGATCAATTAAAAATCTTGCATAAAACATAAATTATGCTTTCATGTGCGACAAACTATAGAAAATATGGGGTTTATTTTAGCATTTTGGTGGTCATTTTGTGTGTTGCTCATTTGAAGGTGAAAGTCACCAAATATAGAATGTTATCCGACAGATTTGAATTCAGCACACACACATTATGTAAAAACAAGTGAATAAAATCTCGAGCATAGTTCCATGTTTCAGATTTCAGCCCAGGCTAAATAGACTTTTTATTTTCATGAAAGGCTGCCATATTCTTTCATTAAAAAATATCTATTACATTAAGAAATATAAATAACACTCATTTTTAAGCATACACATATCTGGATTCAGAAGACATAGGTCAGATATTGTTATGGCCAATAACTACATTTATAATGTCGTTTTCTTCGACCATGTTGACTAGTTTGTTTTGCTCATTTTGATTATTTTCTAATAAAAAATATTCTTGAGCATATGTGGAGAGACAACTATTTACTGTACTGCAATGCGTGATGTATTATTAAAACCAGAATTTAATTATCTGTTATATGGTAAATCGCGTGTGCTGATTGATTAGTCAGAAAATCAATGACGTACGCTTACGTAACCCTACCCCCTAATTCTAGACATGTTTGGGGGTACCCCCAAAAAACGGTCAAACATAAAGTTCATCCTTATTTTTTTTACTGGAAACATCTCATGTCATGTTTTGGACATATCAAAGCTTTAACAAAAGTTGGTGTGGGGTGGGTAGTGGGGGAGGGGGGTGCACAGTGACCAATTCTACATCCCTACATTGTATGGTGCCCGTTAAAATCACCAAGTAGCATGAAGATAGCTCACAGAAGCCATACAGACAATAATTATATTAAGTGTATTGTCTGGTTACATGTAGAACACATGTAGAATGTATCTATGAACTGTCTCTAACTTTTAAAAAGCCATAGCTTGTGTCTGTGTTTCATTTCTGGCCAATTACATGCTGATTATTGACAATTTTGTCATCGGTGGCGGCCATGTTGAATTTTTATATAACCACTTGAAAAAAAAATGGAAACAGTTTTTTTGTTGATCTATGGGCTGTATATTAGTCTAAAAAAACATTAACTCAAATTTTGTTGATCTATGGGCTGTCTATTTTGTAGATCTATGGGCTGTATATTAGTGTCCCAGAAAAAAACATTAATTCAAAATCAACATGAACATGACACAGAATTACACACTGACATATACTAGTATAATTTGGTCAAGGCCTAAAAACCAATTGCATTTACAAACATTTACAAACTGGATGTGACTGTTTTTGGCATGAAAACATTCAAAGCATCCCCGTTAGATAGGCCTATTTCCTAGACTCGAAACCAGCCTTCTCACTGAGCTCAAAGACTAGAAAGGTTAGGGTCTCCTGTGAATAATTGCAGCTTGCCAACTCGAGGTGTTGGCAGGTTGCCAGGTCCACTCAGCGACTAGCTCTGCCGGCATCAGAAAAGTTCTGAAACTCCCCCCCATGGGTTTGGTAGAAGGGGAATTCCCACTGACCTTGTTTTTGACCACTGCATTATTATCCAAGCCAGACGAAGGTTAGCAGTGTCTACACATGGAAAAGTAACACTGCTGAAGGAATGTAGATAATCCAGGTCATTCCATGAGCACTCAAGTATATATATACAAAATAATGACCCCCTCCCCCCAATTATTGTTTTTAATGGCTGCGGCAGCCATTTTGTTTTTAAAGGATCCATCCCAAAAGTTAATAAGATCACAGTAATACCTGGAGAACAACTCTACAAAATTTTAATGCTATCCAACCAATGGTTCATAGGTTATCGTGCCCACAAGCTTTATTGGCGGCCATCTTAGGGGCCGTTTATGGCTCGGTGCCCCCCAAAAATATATCAGAAAAATAGCCCAGTGACATAGGTCATATGTAGGAAATAAATGTGTAAATAAATTCATTAGTTAAAAAAAATGACCCCCACCCCTCCATTTCAATTTTTTTTTTTTTAATAGCTGCGGCACCCATTTTGTTTTTAATGGATTCATCCCAAAAGTTAATCAGATCATCAAAAATACCTAGAGAACAACCCTACCAAATTTGAATGCAATCCAACTATCGGTTCACCGTGCGCACCAGCTTTTTAGTTGACCATCTTGGAAAATGGCTGCTTAAGGCTTGATGCAAACAAAAATATATGGGAAGAATTGCCCAGGCACATAGGTCATGTTTGTAAAAATAAACACAATTCATCAGTTACCTTTTTAGTAAGAGCTAAATTTCTGATATGCAAGCAGCAGCGGTGGAGACGGAATAATGCTGAACACTATAAGCATCCCGATACAAGGCACAAAATGTCTGGTATCGCATCGCATTTTGCGATGCAAGAAATGCCCACTGCTAACCAAATGGCCTTATGAATCGCAGCAGGTGCTAATCAGTTTGCTGTACACAAATACTGGGACTTGTCACCCATCCGTTTTTTAAGTGATGATAACTGCTCTTTGTTATTGTTTATTTTCATTTCAGTAAATAAAATTGGCTATTTGTCATGTTGGATTTCCACAGTTGAATTTTAGATATAACGATGCGCAGAAAATTTTCATGTGGAAATGCTAATCAATAACAGGTGATTGCTAATCAAATCCTATATTGCATAGCAGTGACCTCTATTCAATTTTGTCACAACAATATGTCCCTTGCGATATTATCGGGGATGCTTAATTATGCATTACCTTTAGAAATATCCTCACTATGAAAATTCTATGTTATCAATTTGTTTCCGTTTTGCTTCTTTGAAACGTTGTGTACGAGACCAGTCAGCATAAATGGAGTAAGCAACTAGTGTAGGAAAAAGTACTGATGCCAAATTTCGTCGAGCAATAATGTAGACTTTTCTAGCTTTGCTGATCTCCTGCAAACCATCCATTAAATCTACAATTAAAAAATATATGTTAATCTTATATGATAATCTTTGTTGACCGTCCAACGTATCAAACAATTTTCATGCAATTAAAAATAAAATAACAGGTATCACACATACATGTACAGCACAGCTAATATTAATGTGTCATTGAAGGAAATTTTTTCTGTGAGTTTTCCAAATTATTAAATCTCTCAAGTTCTCCAAAAATTGTCCACTGAAATGAATTTGTATAGCAAATGTACATTGGAACATTTCCAAGATAAGGTTCTAATGGAACAATTCCTGTTAAATTCCCAGAAGAAATGCTTGGGCAAACTCATTTTCTTACGGATACTCATAGACAGTATTAATTGGTTATTTCCCATTTCGGTTAAACTTTCGGATGCTTCAGCTGCTAACTAAATCTATAAACTTCATTCAAAAAACAAAGAATTTAAAATTTGTGAAGCTCTTTAATCTGACTATTCTGTCTCATATTCATGCAAACTGTAGAGGATATGTAAGCCCTATTAGTATACCCCCCCCCCCCCCCAATTTAAATGGTGACTATGCAGGATATGGTTGGATTATGAATGTATTATATGAGCCTGTTTGATGGTGCCTGAAAGGTTTCAAAGTTGACATTTTTTGAAGCTCTGCATTTTCATTAGGACATTGGTAAATAACTTTGCTAAACATAAAAGGAATACCCAAAATGGGTTTCTCATGAAAAAATCCATTACAAACAATGCCTTAAAGTTAAGCGATTGAGATGTTGCATTTCAAAATGGCAGCCATTGTGAATTATGACAAGACTACAGAAGTCCCAAGCGCTCCCGCCCCGAATTAGAAGTTGCTTAAAGCGATTTTGTGTAGTGTTATTAACTTAGTCCTAGTCTAGTTCACAAGTGTGTAAGTCTGCTCCTCCTTTCTCCTCACTCTCTCTCTTTATCACTCTCTCTCTTTCTCCTCTCTATACTCTTATATCTCTCCTCTCTGTCAGTTCTCTATATATCTCCTCTCTTTATCCTCTCTCCTACTCCTTATACTCTCTGCCCTCTCCCTTTTTTCTCTGTTGTGGGTGACTGTGGGGGTAATACACCACAATCCAGTATATACTGTAGGCCCTACAACTCCTTTGTTCGCATCATTAAAACAACACAAACATGAAACTACGAGGCATTAAGCAGTAGTGCGAGATTGAGAAGGAACGTTCTTCTAATATTATGGCATGTACCTAGTTGTTTTTTTATGCATTTATGGATCACCTATAATATCATGCACTGATGTAACTATTACAAAAATAAAATATTTATGTGGCTGAAAAGCTGTGCTATGTGTGTTTGTAACATTATGTAACCACCAAGAAAAAAACGTGAAAACAAGCAGAAAAATTAATAATATTCAAAATTTGAAATGGCTATAACTATAATTTTTCACCTACAGCATTAATAAAATGTCTATCCTTTTGTTATGGCAATACCTTTAATGTGGCATTATCGGCCTGGGTATACAGTATGATATGATATTTTGATATTTAAAAAATGGCCTGACCACCCTACTAACTGAGATAATCCCGATTTAGTCTACTCTCAGAACACTAGCCTACCAAAATAATTGACAATTGTTGCACAGCCACAGGCCAGGCCCAGGCCAGGGTATAAACTCAACAGACAACAGTAGCCTCGCTTAGCCTTAGAATAGCTTATTGTAGACTCTAGACCCCTAGACTATAGTCTGTCTGACGGTGGTAGATGGTCCAAAATAAAAGTTAGCTTTTTGGTATCCAGTCAGCCAATTCTCAAGCCATTGTCACAAAATTTTGCAACCATTATTATCTAGTAATTTGGCAACAACCCTGAAAATTTTGCGAAATTTCATTTAATGTTTCAAAAGTTAGACCATTTGACATGTAACGGAATTCTGAGAATAAGCCGGAATGAAATTAAAGGGTTTATACATGTTATAGAGGAGCGTCATTATTAGACATTTACTACATATCAAATGGTCTAACTTTTGAACTATTCAATATTTTTTTACGAAATTTTCAGGATTGATGCCAAATGACTAGAAAATAATATGGTTTACATAATTTCATGAAAATCGCTTGAGAAATGACTGACTGGATACCGAAAAGCTAAGTTTCATTTTGGACCATCCTCCATCGTCGGACAGACTGTAGTCAGGGCACGAAAAAAGGGCATTCCGGGCATCTGAGACAACCCATTTTGCCATCGGACAACCCAGTATCAATCTCAGGGTTTCTGTTGGACAACCTGTCAAAAATTGGTAAACATTTACAAAAATATAAAATTGTTTCTGTGCACGGCGCATTCACCCTTTAGGCCTAACACCTGAAATAAGCGGGAGGTTTGTAGGTAATCACCAGCTATTGTTTTAAAATTTATTTATTTTGAAAAATAAATATTGTTTTTTCATGTCCCAAAATTTGAACAACTAAAAAATCTTGCGGACAACCTGAAAAGTTGACCTGGTGGTCCATTGGACAACCAGGCTAACAATCCTTATTTCGTGCCCTGCTAGTCTACCCGTGGTTTTATCGCCCATACTGAATGACAGTGAGCTGTTGTTAACTTACTCTCAACTAGGGCCTGATCCATTCATTGCTGTGCTTGGGACGACGTCTTTACACGGATTGCAACAGATCAAGTTACCACCCCCTCTCGTGACATTCTTGCCATATAGATCCCAGTAAACCCAGGCCACACACTTTCAGTTGATGGCCCCAGGCCACACACTTTAGTAGATATGCCCCCAGACCACACACTTTGAGTAGGTGGCCCTAGACCACACACTTTAAATAGATGGCCCCAGGCCACACATTTTTAGTTGATGGCCCCAGGCCATACACTTTTAGTTGATAGCCCTAGGTCACACACTTTATTAGATATGACTCCAGACCACACAGTGTCAGTTGATGGCCCCAGTCCACACACTTTAAATAGACGGCCCCAGGCCACACACCTTTCAGTTGGTGGCCTGGGGCCATCTATTTGAAGTGCGTGGCCTGGGGCCATCAGGGATCGACACTAACACTGGCCCGAGGCCAGTGAAAATAACTAAGGGCCAGCAAATAACGTGAGATACTGGCCCTGGGGGCAACAAAAAAATAACACTCCCCTTGATACTGTGTACACTAAGGACTAGAACGATAAGGCTAAGGGCCAGTAATTATCTGAAGTTACTGGCCCTTTGGGCTACTACCTGACATTAGTTAGTGTCGATCCCTGGGCCATCTACATATCAGGTGTGTGGCCTGGGGCCATCTAAGCATGATTAATTAAACTAAAGCTTAAGTAATCCTAATTTGGATGACCCCACGGCCATCCAAATTTTACTACGCCATCAGGCCACACACTGATGGCATAGTAAAATATCGATTCGAAAGTAGTTCTCAGTTTATAAGATGGCCTTGGGCCCTAGTTGAGAGTAGAATAACAACGACTGCGAATGTGCTGTTATTAACTTACTCTCAACTAGAGCCCAGGGCCATTCATTTCTGTGCTTGGGACTTCTTCACGCGGATTGCAACAGATCACGTTACCACCCCCTCTCGTGACATTCTTGCCACATAGATCCCAGTAAACACAAAATATTTGTAAAACATTCATACAATGTTGGACCAACGTTGGGGCGGCGTTGTATAAATGTATTTAGGGCCTAGACATATTTGGTGTTTACTGGGATGTCGCTCAAATCAGATCACATTCTTTAAATATATGGCCCCAAGCCACACATCTGATATGTGGATGGCCCTAGGCCACACACTTTAAATAGATGGCCCCAGGCCATATACTTTAACTTAGTATAATTATGCGGCCTGCAGCTACACACTTTTCAAGTTGATGGCCCCAGGCCACACACTTTAGGTTGATGGCCCCAGGCCACACGCTTTCAGCCGATGGCCCCAGGCCACACACTTTAGGTTGATGGCCCCAGGCCACACACTTTAGTTTGATGGCCCCAGGCCACAAACTTTCATTTGATGGCCCCAGGCCACACACTTTAGTAGATCTTGGGCATATCTATATGCAGGGTTCGAAATTAGCAGTGGTCCTGTGGCCCGAGGCCACCAAATATTCTGTCGGACCACCATAATCTGGATAGTAGTAGTCCTACAGGCCACTAAATTTCCTGACCCAAAATTGTTTGAAAGATTGCAAATAATTGTCTCTGTTCAGAACACAGGGTAGCAGTGGTCTGGCAGGGCACTAAAAACCCAAAATGGTTGAAAAGATAATTGTCTCTCTGTTAGGAATTTTGGCCTTCTGTCAAATTTGTAATTAAAAAGCCCATTGTTTACATTTCTTTGGTTTTTTTGTCACATGATTGAAAAGCCTAATATTGTGTACATCGCCACAATGCTATTTTGCGTTTTGTATTCAGACACAATTTTGAAAATTCTATTAGGACCACCAGAAATAGCACAGGATCACCAGATTTTGGGAGTTGGTGGTCCTCTGGGCCAGTGCTTCAGAAAGTTAATTTCTAACCCTGATATGCCCCCAGACCACACACTTTAAGTAGATGGCCCTAGGCCACACACTTTAAATAGATGACCCCAGGCCACACATTTTTAGTTGATGGCCCCAGGCCATACACTTTTAGTTGATGGCCCTAGGTCATACACTTTATTAGATATGCTCCCAGACAACACAGTGTCAGTTGATGGCCCCAGGCCACACACTTTAAATAGATGGCCCCAGGCCACACACCTTTTAGTTGGTGGCCTGGGGCCATCACATTAACCCTTTCACCACTGAAGCCCGTTTTTTTGTGCTGAATGCCATAGCATTCAGCACATAAAACCGGGCTTCAGTGGTGAAAGGGTTAAAGTCTGTGGCCTGCCGCAGCAGGGCCATTTATTTATTGTATGTGAAGTATGTTGCCTGGGGCCATCAACTGATAATGTGTGGCCTGGGGCCATCAACTTAGTCTGTGGCCTGGGGCCATCCATTCGCAGTCACGAGTGTGTGGCCTGGGGCCATCTACGTATCAGGTGTGTGGCCTGGGGCCATCTAAGCATGAATTATTAAACTAAAGCTTAAGTAATCTTAATTTGGATGGCCCCAGGGCCATCCAAATTTTACTACGCCATCATGAATGGTCATTTTGTGTCAGTGTGTGGCGTGGGCCAGGGCCAAGGCCACACACTGATGGCGTAGACTAGTAAAATATCGATTCGAAAGTAGTTCTCAGTTTATAAGATGGCCTTGGGCCAGAGGTGGGCAAGTGGTCGCCACATCGCCACATGCGGCCACAGAAGCAAAATGTCCTTAAGCTTAACTGTTAATGTAATTATTTTAAAATGACCATTCAGAGTGACACCTAAAACTAAAAGTAACGTTAGCCATTTGTGGCGATAGGACTCATTTCGCCTGCCAAACCCTGTGCCTGTGGGCCCTAGATGAGAGGAGAATAGCAACGACTGCGAATGATGGAAACCAGACTTTAGTCATGTTATTTACTTATTATCGCCAAAGGCAAGGGCGATAAGGTCTCACCACACAAATTCATTCGCGCATATCATTATAAAGTTTAATAATAAAAAAGTTAGTCTCTTTTTTAAAATGTGGCTCTTTGCAGGGTGGTAAATCTTACAGATATATCATTTTGCTGCCAATTTAAATCGATTCTGTGATGATTTGGGGTAGCAAAAGCATCAAAATGATGAAACATATATCCAACAAGAAGTCCTTGCGCTGACTGTAACAAGGCTCTTCTAAAAAACAAGGTCAATTTTTTTGGAGGTCGCTCAGGGGAGAGTGGGGCAAGAGGTTATTGTGGGCTCAAATAAAAAAATTATATCCCTTTCACACCCCTTTTTTATTTTTGATATTGAAAGCACAGTTAGTCTACCTGTTTCCGTTGCTAGATGTATTATATAGACAAGTTGGGAATCTCACATTTTGGCCAGTTATGTGTTCCGAACTCCCTCATGGCGGCCAGTAATCATTATAGTGTAGAGGGAGTTCGGTACACAATGACATCAGCGTGAGATTCCGAGCTTTCTATATCTATGACTTATGTCTATGTCATGACTATGAGACTATGTCGCCTATCTAGACTATGTCACATGATATCGACAACGGAAACAAGCAAGCTTTGATTGAAAGAGGACAGTCTGATGGTTAAAAAAATACATAGGTTTATTTATATTTATCCACTTAAAGAGTGCTGGGAGGCCTGAGTGTATGGGTCATAATACATGTAAGTCTATGGGACGGGGAGACGATAATAACATGAATAAAGGTTTGCGTGAGCGATAAAAGGTGATAAGATAAATGAAGCCTGCGAGGACGGAGATATAGATCTACAATAGAAACACTTGTCCATAGCAAAATACAGCCGACAATATAAAGTTATTCATTACATCCCAATTTAGCGGTAGGCTATCTGTAATAGATCTATTTAAAATAATAGAATCTTGAGTAAAAGTCACCTACGGCCTAAGTCAACTGATCAATAAATGAATGAATCAGCCAGCTACGGTCGTACGGTCAAACATTATAGTACCGAAAAGACACGAAAAGACGGGGTGGACGATATTAGGAACTAAATATTTCATATTGTATCGTGTTTAGTACGCCCCACACAGTGTATATACCAAATTTTATAAAAGGGACATGAACATTAATTCAATTTTGCAAGGGACAATATACTACTTTTGGGAATTATTTTTATAAATACAATTACTACTATATGTTCGTCAAATTCAAACAATTTATCTTCCAAAAACTGCACCCACTCATGAGCAGTGACCTGTCTAAGACAAAAATTCAAGCTGGCGACATGCCACTAAATGTCATTTTTATGGCATTACAGTGGTCAAAAGCACATTTTTTCTTGTCTAGGCTATGGATAACTATACATTTTCTGAAAGGTCTATGCATGACTTCAATGATAAAACTGGTTAAACATAAGTGGAGGTCACTACAAACGAGAACACTGCTGGGGTCACATGATTCTTGAAGTCGTGGACTTTGCCCATTCATTACATTCCGGACGAAACATAGATGAAGTGATGATATTTTTCAGAAAACATGAACCCACCCTTAGATCGCTGAAAGTCATAATTTCCAATGAAAAAATTCACAAATTTCGTACAATGTAGGCCTAACTCTTTCGCTTGCTCTGCATGTGTATGATTATGAGCATGCTAATGTCAGCTGTCTTCATTTTGTATATCTTTCATCTCGTTTCACTAGTTACATTTTGACGACCCTATTTGACAACAAAATCCTCATTTGTATAGTTATAAACAGATTTATTACCACTCTTCCCACATTTCGTCATTGAATACATTCAGGACGAAACATATGTGAATTTTTTATTGTTTTAAACCCACCCTTAGATCACTAAAACACTATATTTAAAAATAACTTAACACAGCTAGAGCACTGGTCGAACGTGTCTTAAAGACATTATTCACCACCAGGTGGCATATAAATCTGTCTTACGTCACAGTCAGTATAATGTGTTGTGGATTGTGTGGGACTACAGGCCGATATACTTAGATTGTTAGCAATATTTCAGGTATCAAATGTCAATGGGGTGTCAATGGTAGCAGATATAGATCTGTCCCACTGATAGTTGAACAAGGAATCTAGATTCTTTGGTTAGAATGTGCATTACGAAGCTCATTGAGGCTCAAAACTTATGGTGACGTGTTGCCAATGGTCAAAAGTTGGGTAATTTGGGTAATATTCAAGCAAAGGGAAGGCAGGCTTTAAAGTTTTTATGACATATCTATAACAATCACCTCAAATGAGTTTATGTCGACTTTGTCATGGTCATATTACTTCATTCTTATCTGTGTCTTAGAATACTAAATGATAAATACATAATTATAGATAAGAAATAATTATGTACAACGCACAAAACCGAACAATTGACAATTTAAAATGTTGCGTAATATTTCATATAACTTTTTGTTACTTTAAAAATAAATATATTCATACTAGAATAGTACATGATAAAAATTGATGATACTAGCCAAGTATATTTAATGAGAGATTTATGTTATTAGTATAGTACTGTTATGCATATATGTATTTGCTAGCATAAAGAAAATATATGATACTATGGACACATAATGGTGAACACCACTTAGTAGTCGGTTACATTCTAGGAGTCCTTCCCCACCAGCAGCAAACAGCTAGGAACAATCACTGACTTTTCCTAATGTTTGCTCATGATAAACTTTCATGTGCAGCAGTTATTAGCAAAGATTAAACCTACATACCGAGAAAAACGTCTGATAAAAGCAATGTTTGATGTTATGAGTTTAAGGTTTACACCAGTAAAGCATATTTAAATGAGAAGAGACATAATGCAGATAGTAGTAGTAGTACTTATATCGTTGCTACACTCGGCCCACATTTATTTCACTTTAAATTACTGGGCTTATTAGCAGTGTCTCTTGATAACGACAATGCTGATGTTGTATTGTGTCAATTATCGAAGTGAATAGAACAGGACGTTAAGTAAATATGATTCAGCATAAAAGACTTGCATTTAGGAGCCAAACATTTATTGAATCATTGCTATATATATATATCTATATATATGCTTCTGGAATATATGCTGCAGTTGATTTCAGTTATGACATGACATATTCAGGAACTGGCACCATGCTGCACTGAGCAGAACTAGTTTAACCCTTGATACGTCCACCCCCACAAATGCTGCTTGATGCCACCTCAGATACTAATCCAAGATGTTGACCAATTCCAGGCATTACAGAATCTTGGGGGTGATATTGGTGAAATCAAAAGGTGGTTTATCAATTTGTCTTTGCATTGTCTGAGAAAAAAGGATTGTGTGAAGACAACACATTTTTGAGAAACGAAGCTACATGGCTGATGGCATTGTGGCAAACACAATTATGGCTGCACCAGATACTCTTCTAGGTTGTGTTCAAATTGGATATATTTTTTTACAAATTGGCTAAAAATACAAATTAACTTTATTATCTTATACCTGTGGATATATTAAACTTGAAAAAATATAATTATGTCCTCAAAATCATCTAGTTCCTATTTATCACTAGGGAAGTTATCATAGGATTGGTTCAAATAAGAGTCGGAAATGTTACGTCTTGGTGAATAGCGAATATATTAAAAAACCCAGCACCTGTTGACCTCTAAGGTTCGATTTATTTTGTCAAGAATATCAAAATTTAATATATGTTTCGTTTGGAATGTATTCAATGACACAATGTGGCAACAGTGGTATTAAAGCTGTTTATAATTATAAAAAATAAGATTTTGTTAATATAAAGTGGTGGAAAAAATATAAATGATAGTACCTCATACGGACTTTTGATCCCAAGTCCTTAATGCAACATGGTAGGTTTTTTTAAATTTGACATATTTGTACCAGATGACAGATTTATCATATGAGGTCAGCAGACATTAGCATGCTCATAATCATACAGATGTACAGTGAATGGAAACGTGTGCATACTACGAAATGTGTTTATTTATTTTTTTAATATTGACTTTCAGCACTCTAATGGTGGGTCTACGTTTTCTGAAAAAAAATCTAAACTTCAGATATGTTTCCTCCAGAGTATATTCAATGACAAAATTTGGCAAGAGTGGAATTATAGCCGTTAATAACTAGCCTTATTCATTTCCGTTAACAGGAAGTTCGCCACGCGAAATCATATCCTATAGGAAAGAGCTAAATCATCTGGTCATATCCCATCAGGAAATCAGCTCCGTTCACAAGAAGTTCACCAAGCAGAATCATAACCCATAGTAAAATCATATGTGTTTTCAATCGGGAAATCATATCCCCATTGGCCTGGCAAAATCATATCCCATCATAGGAAAATCATATCCCTCTTCACTGCTCAGTTCTAGCAAAACCATATCCCATCAGAAAATTATATTCCCCTTCAGTTTTCACCTCAGTTCAGTTCTCATTGTTTCCTCCAGAAAAAAGGGATACTATATAAACAAAATTTGTATAATAAATTATTTCGTTCATTTGCGTGATTTTAAATAGACTACCAACTAATAGTCTACTCTAGACCTACACAATACTCTGCTCATGGCTTATATCGGATCGTTGTGTTCTGACCAAAGCCGATATGCCTAGATACTATTACCTTGAGCAAATTCAAATTGTAGACTAGGCCTAGCTGTTTCTGGCATATATGACTTCATGAAATGACGTTATAAAACTTTCAAACTGTACCTGTACTGTATTTAAAATTAAAATGGAACGTTGGCATGGTGATCACGAGCAATCTTATGAGGGCTCTAATTTCTCAAATCAAGAGGATCTAATTTCCCAGCAGTACACCTGTGGATGGAACAAACAGCTAGAGTTCCGGTGGACGGAACTGATTTCCCAGGGGATATGATTTCGCTAAACAGGCCCGTTTCAACATCATTCTACCTCAGATAACTCATTTGCATATGAGGATCGTTGAGATTAAATGAGTGGGTCAGAGTGCTCGGATCCTGCCTCTACATGCTAAAGAGGGGGTCAAACGAAGAAAGTCAACGATTTTTTTTCATTTTCGTAAGCGGCAGGAATTAGGTCACAAGAAATCTGGAAAATAACGTACCAAAAACGAGAAGAACTGACAAGCGCTGCTATTTGTATGAATGCACAAGGTAATTTTGTTCCTACCATGCTTATCTTCCCACGTGTGAGATGGAAACTGGTACTTTTAGATGGTGCACCTCCCGGTACTATACATGCATGCCATAAAAGTGGATGGATGTAAACCGATACTTTTAAAGATTGGTTTCAGCACTTCATTGATTTCACCCACCCCACTGAGCAAAAGCTAGTCCTTCTCATCCTGGATGGACACTCCACCCACTCTAAAAACTTGAATATATGCTATTGATCTTGCTAGGAAAAGTCATGTACATATTCTCTGCTTACCATCGCATTGTACTCATAGACTCAACAACCTCTCGATGTTTTTTTCATGTGTCCCCTGAGTTAAAACTATGGTGAAGTGATGCGTATATGGCTGAGAAATCAACCCGGTTGAGATATAACTATCCATCAGGTTGCATCTCTATTTGGTATAGCACAAACAGCCGTCAGTGGATTTCGTGCTACGTACGAGCATCTCACCCTTTGATCGAGCAATATTCACAAATGATGACTTTGCAGCAGCCGAGAGGGTTATTATGACTACGTCCTTAGCACGTCCTCGTTACGTTTACCCATGAATGACAAAACCGGGACCTCAACGAACGTTATATTATGTACAGTGTTTGCAGGGATATCTCATATATGCTGGCAAAATCAATGCCATAGATGAAGATGAGGTAAAAACAACATTTTTAAACAGGACAGATATGCACAAAGGACTTATATGTTCCCGCTGGCCAAAGACCGAAGGAACCAGCCGAAGATCTGAAAATATGAAGCCAATGTCAAGTAAAATGAGCCATAATTACAACAAAAGATACACTGATGATCGCAACGCTATGTTACAACAGCTAAATTTGATCAACACAAAATTTTACTTCATTTGATACAAGAAAATAACTGTCATATAAGCGCTATTTGCTTACAAGAAACATGGCTCAGAGATGACTCAAATAATGCTCTAATATCTCTAGAAATCTATAATTTTATTTCACAAGGGAAAAAATGTTCTTCTCATGGAGGTCTAGCAATTTATCTCCATGAAAAATATAATTTTAAAACTGTGCCATCTCCTATTATATCTGATATATTTGAAGGTCAATTTATTGAAATAAGCGAGGTGGACACAAATAGGCCTACACACATATTATTAGGAAACATATACAGGCCCCCCAAAGATGTTCTATTAAATTACAAATCCTTTACAGAAGAACTAGCACTTACATTTCAGACATTTAAAGACAGGAATTATGACATCATAATAGGCGGCGATGTGAATATTGATCTATTGAAAATTAAAGAAAAGGACTTTGTTAATGAATACTTTGATATGATAGTATCGAGCGGATTTTTTCCACGTATAACATTACCCACTAGAATCTCAAATTCTAGTGCAACATTAATAGATAATTTTTTATGTAAAATAATTAAGTAACTCTATTGCAGGTATATTATTAACCTCACTTTCCGATCATTTTCCATATTTTATATCGCTAGCATACTCAAAATCTGGTAAACGCACTGACAAATACATTGAGGTGAAACAGACTTCCCATGTTTCGATTAATAACTTCAAAAGTGAAATAGCTAACTTCAAAAATGAATAAAGACATAGATTCTGACCCCGATATTAACTATGACATAATTCACAATATTTTAAAATCAGCCACTAAACAACATCTGGCCCCTCAAATTGTCAAATTCAATAAACGCCGCCATAAAAAATCACAATGGATAACTCAAGGTATTGTAAAATCAATTTCTTATCGAGATAAATTATATAAGCAATACAGAACAACACCTACAAATACAGATGCATGCGATAAAATTAAAATTAACTTAAATACGTATAACAAAATATTAAAATCAAACATTCGGCTGGCAAAGCGAAATCACTACTACTCATTATTTGAAAAATATAAATATAATATTAAAAATACATGGACTAATATAAAGGATTTATTACAACAATCTAAAGTCAAAAGAGACTTTCCTAATCATTTTACAATCAATGGGGAAGAAATCACCGATTCTAACATCATAGCTAATAAATTTTGAAAATATTTCACCGACATTGGACCTAGCCTCGCCAAAAACATAAAAATGCCCAAAAACATTAACGTTAAAGATTTTCTAACTGGCACGCATAGTTGTACATTTCAATTTAAACAAATAGACGACATTTCGATACTTAGAATAATTAATGATCTACCAAAGAAATCTAGTACAGGTTTTGATGATATTTCTATGAGATTAATAAAGGCAATTAAAACAGAAATAATACCAGCTCTCACATGTATTTTAATCAGTCTTTAAATACCGGTATATTCCCAGAAAAACTAAAGATAGCTAAAGTAATACCTATTCATAAGAAAGGGTCTTTGAACGATATATCAAACTACCATCCAATCTCACTCCTTCCCTCAATTTCTAAAATTTTGGAGAAACTAATTTTCAAACAATTGAGTACATATTTAAATAAACATAAACTTTTATATGACAGTCAGTATGGTTTCAGGGCTGGTCATTCTACTGAGTTAGCATCGATTGAACTAATTGATAGAATCACTCAAGATCTTGATAAAGGCAAAATACGATCTCCATTTTCTTAGATCTCTCAAAGGCATTCGACACTCTTGATCACGTTATTTTACTTCAGAAATTAAATTATTATGGTATAAAGTCAGTAGAGTTGAAAACTTTTTCAAGACTATTTACAAAATAGAACCCAATATGTTTCTTATGATAAAACTAATTCTGATATGTATCGTATATCTACTGGTGTGCCTCAAGGGTCTATATTTGGCCCTCTTCTATTTATCATATATATTAATGATTTATGCAACGCCAGTAAACTGTTTAAGATGATTATTTATGCTGATGATACTACTTTATACTCCACATTAGATGTTTTTGGTAATTATATTTCCAAAAAAATAAATTTAGAATTGACAAAAGTTGCAGACTGGTTAAAGTTGAACAGATTTTATCAATCAATATAAAAAAATCCAAATTCATGGTATTTCATATGCCTCAAAAACAAGTGAATATACCAAATATAGAGATTGAAAATATCAAAATAGAATTTGCTGATGAATTTAATTTTTTAGGGTTAACAAGCATTTAAAATGGGATTCACACATAAACAAAATAGCTTCTAAAATTTTAAATATTATAGGAATTATGTACCGGCTTAAACACATGGTTCCTTCTGAAATTCTTTTAACCATATATATTGGGCTGATTAAACCACATATACTTTATGGTCTTAAGTGCTGGGGTTTCAACCAGGAAAGAATTTTAAAATTACAGAAGAAAGCCATGCGAATTATATGTTCGAGTGGTTACCTCTCTCACAGCGAGCCCCTCTTTAAGAAGCTAAATGTGCTTAAAATTGATGGTATGTTTAAGCTTCAACTGTTAACGTTTTGTTTTGACCTGATAAATAACAATTTACCTGCATATTTCATTAACATGTCTCCACTTTTACAACCAGTAATCTACCATCATAACATCAGACAAAAAAGAAACTACTCAGTTGCACGAGTAAAACATGTATTTGCTCAAAAATGTATGCGTTTTTGTATTCCGGATATTTTAAATAAATCAAGCAGCCTTATAACAGATAAAATAAAAACTCATAGTCGAAAAGGATTTTCAGTATATCTTAAAGGTTTTCTTGTAAATGCATACAACTCAATATGTTTAATACCAAACTGCTATATCTGTTCGAAAATTGCTGTTTCGTAATACACAGTGCACTTTGGACGCTGGCCCTCTTTGGCCCTATTTTTGGCCAAGGTGAAGGTTGTTATATAAGATCGTATTATTATATTTTATATCCATGCAGTCCGCCAATTTTAACGTTCTTAGTATATTTATTTGTGTCTCTGTTTTTGCGTTGATACATAGACTTCACTCGTATTTGTCTGCTTCTCCCTCCGCATTAATGTTACTATTTTATTATTGGCCGTCTTTTTGTCTCTCCGTCTTCCCCGCGACGTATGCAGTTTTTCAGAAACTATATATATTACTTTATTGAAGGGTGGCCTACATGGAAGCGGCTTATCATAAGCCTTTTGCAGGTCTCCTTTGCATTTTTATAATTATTTGCATGTATGTATGTTTCAAGCATAAATAAACAAACTGAATTGAATTCGAGAGATTTTGGTTAGCTATTCTTTTAATTTATGTAGAAATAACTTATTTTTTAAGTTATTAGGCCTAACTGCATACTGTAACATAATTACATTAAAAACTAAACAGAAAAACAACACAATCACGAATATGAAGTTTATTCTGCTCATTTTATTGATGTTAAACTGCTAGTTTAAATCACAGGATGGATAACAAAGATTACTTTGAAGCATGCCTCTCAACAGAAATACACTCAAATTACTTAAGTGAGTTCCCCGTTAATCATGTTAGTCAGTTGACAGTTCCATGTATTTTAAAGCTATGTTGATATGTTAGACATTGCAGTTCTAGTCAAGTGAGCCGTCTGCTGCTTTCAATTGTTATTTTTAACATTTCCGCAAGACAACACTGATGATCTCTTCATGGGTGACTTTATTGAATGATATAAATAATACATTCATACGGAAACATGTGCATAACATAATTAAATATGCTACTACCTGGCTAAACCTGAAGAGTAGGTTAAAGGTCTGGATCAGGCAAAAATCATTTTAAAAAATCGGTGATTTTGTTTTGACCATATGATGTAAACATGTCCATAGACTACAACTGCAAAAGTTTTTAAATTTTTGTGCTGCTCATTTACCAGTTAGGCTAGATATAGAAACGAAATTCCTGATTTCTTTTTTTGAATAACCATGTCAAAACCATAAAAAAAAACTTTGCAGTTCTAGTCTATTGACCTGTTTACATTATATGGTCATATTAATAAGCCAAAATGAAATCACGGATTTTTTGATGATTTTAGCCTGGGGGGCGTTTTTGGTACGTTATTTTCCAGATTTCTCGTGACCTAATTCCCGCCGCTTACGAAAATGAAAAAAACTCGTTGACTTTCTCGTTTGACTCCCTCTTTAACGTGTATAGGGAGGATACGAGCACTCTGACCCACTCGTTTAATCTTAACGATTCTCATATGCAAATGAGCCAGTCCCTTTAATGCTTAGTGTCGTATTTCTAATTCGACGACTGTACGCAGTAATGGGTGGCACTCAGGACAGGTTATGGACAGGTCTATAGCACGGCTGGATCTGTTTAAGAATACTGGAAGCGGGCGGTGACTGACAAGAAGACATCTGAGCATTCGGTTGAACACTTCGAATCAAAGACTTGAACTGCAGAAATTTCTCTTAGGCACAATAAAGTCTTTATTAACTTAAGACATAGTTCAATACCATACATACTATTTCATTCCCAGCAAACTCATGTCTGAAAGATTGGCAGATCTAGTGACGGTTGTATACGTCCCGGCAGAAACTTATGAATTAAGTAGACATTTCAAATCAGAGAAAGCATAAATTCAGTATAATCCATTGCCTGAAGGCTTCATTTCAACTCAAAACATCATGGATGGTGACGGGCCGAAGCCCCTTCGGAACTTAGTCCATTTTACACTTAAATCTTGATAAGACTAGCGACGTGCTTTCACCTCAGAAGATTTAGTTCAACTGCTCTGAAAAGCACACAAATCAGATCTCTATCCTGCGAGTGTGAACGGCCAACCAATCAAAAGACCGGAAAGTACCCACGTGATCATAAATCCAAATATTGAAATAAAACGTCACAGAAGAATTTAACTCGTGATTAAAATTCAGAAGACTATGACGTCACAGAAGTTAATTGTAATATTAGAAGGCAGGTCAAACACTCACGTACACCACGATATGATTATCATAGACATGAAATAATCCTAGATTGGATTTAGATTAAACTCAGCTTGATAATCCTGAAGGACAACCACCACGTAATAACTAGAATGAAATCCCCAATAACCCGCATATACGACACGCCCTCCTTCCGTGAAGACTACGTCCCGGAGTCAAACCGAGATGCAGGCCGCAAGGAAGGAGTCGAGGAGTAATGTAACAACGAGTAAACAATTTCGTACGAAGGTTATATCAGGGCAATTGAATTGAATAATTGATAGTATCGATACAATAAATTAAGTGTAAACACATTAAATATGAGATTAATACAAGTTATTCTGCCCAACGCACAAACCGTTTAAGCTGTTGCAGTAGGCGAACTAACGTCAGAATTCATTCGAGCGTATAAGTTAAATAGATCAGTTAAATAATGTCCAGGTATAGGTGAAATAAATTATCGATTAACAGTAATTAGAATCTGATTTCATTAAAGATTCGAATATGATTAACATTGTTGATCTGGTAGAAATCTTGACATCGTGGAGGCATCAAGCTTGATTGTCTGTAATATTATAGTCCAGGTTATGTGAAATATGTATGCAGATCAACATAAGTGCAACTATAGAGTTACACCATATCATGTAAAATTACACAAGACAAGTATGTCCACAGTCACAATAATCAAATGTGCCCCAGTCAAGGGAATGAACATGGATTAGGGAATAAATGAGGGTCAATTTTATTGTAACTTCAATATCGATCAACCAAACAACCAAGGAATAGAGACCAAACGACTCAGCGTGGCCAGCACTACCTGGTTGCTAGTAGGTAAGTAATATAATTGTAGTAAAACTGGCAAAGTACTATAGAGTTTCCGTTATCAAACATTTACAAATCATTGAGCTTCTAATATTTTTTTTTATACAATAATCATAGCTAATATTATAGTATTAAACTAGTGTTGGTAAAAGCGTATCTTGTAGATATGAATATATTTAAAGTGTTTACAATGAGAGTTGTAAGTGATATATGTTGCAACATGGCATGGCGGTAGTGAACGCGTGAAGGGTTGTTTCACACAATAAGAGAACAGGAACAAGGGTAGACAAGGTAACAAGGATAACTTAACTCGAAATGCAAATAGATCAAGAGTAGCGGACAAGGAATTGTGTCTACATTAAAATTAAACATTCCCCGGTCCAACCAACGAACAATAGCAATGGAAGAGAGCACGAAATTCAACAGTGATAAGTGTGGTTTTGTAAAATAATAGATACAGATGTGGAAAAGGTTTGATAGAGTGAAAATATTAACCCATGGGTAGGTGTAAATAAGTAGAACAGTTGGGTGAGTGTGATAGAGGGTCCTGTGCAAAAGAAGGAAGCCGCAACTGTGGTGCAAAACGATTTACCGGCTTCTAGAAGGGAAGGAGCAGGGAGGAAATGTTTCTAAGACGTTGAGAAGTGGGCTTGGAATTAATTATTTGATGTAAGTAAGTGGAGATACAACAAACAAAAATATTATTTTTGTTTTGTAGGGAAGGAGCGGAGGGTATCATTAGTGAGAGAAAGTTAGAAAAAAACCTGAAACAAATTCCTTGCCAAAATATTTTTGTACCAAAGTCTTCTATAAGGTCTGGACTATCCACACAAAATTTGTTTACTCTGGATATTCATAGGAGGATTTTGAGCAGGGTGAAATCCTAAATGGCCGACACTCTCACAGAAATAACATAGGGAGTGATAATTAATCATCAATTTGTTCACAAATGTGCACATTAAAGGATTGGAAGTAGTTTCACAATAAATAAACAACATAAAAGAACAAAATGGCCGCTAAAAGTTTCATTGATATAACATTTTTTGCGCCCGTCTGTAGTCTATGTGTCAAATTAAATTTCATCAAAAGGTTTGCATTCTTTGAGCCAATTAAAGAACAATTTGACTGCAGAAGAATCACTTTCCATTATGTTTTTGCTAATTCTTTATGTTCCACATTATTTTTCTATTATTAGCAATTATTTGCATACTTTGGATGCCGCTTTGATAAGCTTATCTTCTGTTTTTGGGATTCGTTGCAAAATATACACCTCATGTTTTGTGGATCTTCTTTCAAGTTCATGATGGACCATCTACATTTATTTATTTACTTGCCATCAACACATAAATAATTACAACTAATAATTGTATCACAATATTTTAGCTGAATCTGTAAAAATAATTGTTGTAATAAGAATTGATGACAGGGTCACCAGAAACAGACATTGTACAGTACATGTACTGTATTCTCTATACTGGTGGTCCAAAATGTATATAAATTGATTATTTTAGCCTGATTGTATCGCTTTAATAAAATAACATGATATATAGCGATGACCGGTTTCACATACACATGTAACATCTGCATGCCCTCGACCATGAACACATATTATTTACATCAAAATCACATACTAAATTTTTAAAATACCATTAGGGCCGACTTTTAAAACTATAAAGAGAATGACTGCTTCTTATATTCTGTAGAAGGGTGCATCTTTCGTTGTATTTTAAATCAGGATAATTCAGTATATACAGTGTAGGTGTCCATTGAATATATTATAATGCTTGCATTTGATTAAAAAATTAAATGGAACCATACTGTAGAACAATGTTCAAGGTTACTGCACACAAGTGCACTGTACAAGCAAGATGCAACAGTTATAGGAGCTCTGTAACCAACAGAACATTTTATCATCCCCATCATTCTGTCACATTTGGATACTAATGTATTTATAAGGGAATTTCATAACAAATCACGAGCAGCAGAAACACCAAGGTCCTTCATACATTCCACCCTGCAAACTGGTATATACTTAATAGCATAAGTAAAATATTGAGATAATTCCGGAGTAATTGATAGTCATTATGAGTTGAAACTTTTCTATGACATGTTGCATCATCAGCGAATAAACTCAAATTACTAGACCCTGCAACCTTAGGTATATCATTAATAAATAACTAAAATGACAACTGTCCCAGGATCGAACCTCGTGGAGAGCCAGATGAAACATCTAACCAGCTTAACCCTCTACAACCACTCACTGTCTCCTATTAGTTGGATAAGAGGTAAACCAGTCCAGCAAATGACTAATAAAACCATACATTTTTAATTTGTGAAGAAACAGTCTGCATGATACACTATCAAACGTTTTACTGAAATATAAATATATTATGTCTGTTAGATTTTAACTCTCCAAATATGAACCAATTCAATGGTAAACATAAGTTAGTTGGGTACTGCAAGATTTACTTTTTAGAAATCCGTGTTGTTCAGAGCAAATCATGTTATTGGTAATTATACTAACATGTGAATTGTGAAAATTGTGAATACACTTTCCCAGCACTTCTGACACAATACTTAATAACGAAACTGGTATGTAATTAGAAACAGGATCCCTGTCACTTTTGCTATGAACAGGTGAAACCTTGCTTAATTTCCAAGAAGTGGGAACTTTAGACTGTTCTAGACTTAAATTAAATAAAGTCACCAGAGAAGGAGCCAATTCTTTCGCCCATTTTGTTAATACAGCTGATGACACTCCATCTGGTCCACATGCTTCGTTGCAGTCCATGTTGGAGTGTACCTTTAACCCGTTGAACACGAGATTATTATGCTACTGCGCTGGTTCTGGAACGAGATTATTATATGACGTCATAGTTATCTCATGTAATCAGACCCGGAGATCTCCGGGGCTCGTATCTGAATGGTCTCCCTAAATCACGGAGATCTCCGGGGCTCGTCACAAACGGGTTAAAATATCTGATGCTGTAAATAATACTAATAATTCAGCAATGTACTGGTTCTGTTTAACCTGCAATAATTTATGTAATTAATTTCTTACCTTTCTAAATTTATTCCAAAGATGAGCTCTTAGCTTTTGTCAAAGCTTGTCAAAGCTTGCTTAAGAAAAATTCAAAACAAGGTGCTAAATTCCTGTGGGTGAA
The DNA here is from genome assembly GCA_964017125.1 of Flabesymbios commensalis. Taxonomy (NCBI): domain Eukaryota; kingdom Metazoa; phylum Annelida; class Polychaeta; order Terebellida; family Flabelligeridae; genus Flabesymbios; species Flabesymbios commensalis. The sequence goes on from OZ024906.1 coordinate 48,362,906, forward strand.
TTTGATCTTTCACGGTGATTTTGGGTACACGTGTTTTAAAAGCATCATAGCACTGGAGCCAACATTCCGGCGAATTTGCTTAGAAAGAAAAATGGCTTGATGCTGTCGATGTTCAGCGCTCTGAAAAGCCTCCGGCTGGATACATGATCTATATAAGATTTCATTCATTCATTCATTCATTCAATTATTCATTCATTCATTCCTAGTCCGGATCAACATTTATGTTATTAGTACATTCGACTGTCTGAAGCATTTTACCACTCAAACAAGCTCTAAGTTTGTACATGCAGTACACATACACTTTGTCATGTTTATTATTCCACATACATCTAATAAAGACAAAATAAAATGTTGTTACCTAATTACGAAAAGCAGACCTGTTCACATTTAACAATAGTTATATCGATAACAGTAGATTTTCATGTTGAACTTCTCAAACCAAAAAGTCAAACGTGGACATTTGATGATAACTATCGTGCTTTGCTGTTTGTTGGCTTTTCTCCTCTTGATATTATTTTCTTTTATAAATAAAACTACACTTAACGTAACTGTCTACCCAATGCTGATAAATGTAGCATGCTATGACAAAATATGTCTGGTTTCAATTTTTTTCGTTACCGACTTCGGCCATCTTACATTTTCTCTGTAAAAACCCTCATATGACAGTTGAGCGTAAACAAATTGTCAGAAGTTAGCTAAGACCCTAAACTATACAATGGTAAAATAATTTTTTGGTAAGGAATTTGTTTTAGGTTTTGCTAAAAAATCGCCTAACTTTCCCTGACTACATGCAAGAGCAAGTCAGTAAGTACTTATCCTCAGGCCACTCGATAAGTGTGAAACCCGTGACTATGAACAAGGCAGGTCATTGGTAGCGAGTGTCATGGTGAGTAAAGTAGAGAGTTATAAGTCCGAGGAGCCAAGTATGGAGACTACGCATGTAGAACGTCGCAGGAAGAGCGCGGTCAAGTCTAGCGATTGAAGCATAAGGTGTACAGCGAATAGGCGGCGTAAGAAAATTTTGAAGACATGAAAATATTAATATGTAAAAGTATTTAAAGAAGGTAATGATTAATTGTTAGTTAATTTACCGTAATATCTCATATTATAATAATATAGTAAGTTAAAGATATATAGAACATTTTATAAAAATCATACTGAGAATTAAGAGGCAAGTATTGATGAGCTGGGTCTAGCAACAAGAAGAAGGGGCATAACAGATGCAATCAAATGCTAAGTAGGATAACAGTTGAATTAAACATCGCGGCTAGTTGGCATTGTAAAGATTGTGAGTTAGTTAAGCGCAATTATGGTAATCCATGGGAGAATACAATACATAAGTTGTACCTTGTCGCGTTCTGACAATAAAATACTTACAACATAGCGGGTGAACGCAATCACGTTTCGATAAGTGAATTAGTAATAAGTTACGCGTTCATTGTTGAATATTTGAATCAAGTGTGATGTCAACATTATATGCCAGCGTAAATTTGATATCAGGGTGAAGTCATACGTGGCTAACACAAATTATATTAGTAAAATCGTCAGGATTGAAGTACCTCGGATTCGGAATTGGAGCCCGCGAACGCGCCGAACGCGGTGGCGCAACTGGTGCGTCCAAAGCGATATTTAAACGGGATGCTTGTGAGATTCGAAACGTAGTGTCTACTGAGTCCGAAGCAATGTCGGCAGGGAGGTCCACAGAAGAAGTGTGAAGTGTGTCCGTAACCGGCGAAGCTGTTAGTGAAGTTGTAGACGACGTACGAAGGTTTGTGCGTTCCTGTGAATGATCAGGAACACGTACTGCTAGAGGTTCCTTGGTGGCTGCGCTGTGTGAGGGTGTGTTGATGGTTTGAACATTTTGATTCATTGTACTGTCGACCTCTGCAACTGGGTCCACTTGGACGGCGACGTCAATATATAACCAGTTCGTAATTTCTGGTCCGTGATAATGCTTAATGCTTTAATTTGTCTGTATTGTCTGTATTTATGTTTTAGCGAGAGCGTCTTTCTGTATCTGCGCTGTATGGGGTGACAACATTTTAGTGGTTAGGAACGGCCCTGTCCAAGGTGATTCCAGTTTAGTGTCAAGTGGTTTATAAAAGTACCAAACGAACTGTCCCTTAGTGAATGGTTGAATATTGTCATGCACTTTACTGTCAGCATAACAGTTTTGCTGCGTGTATGACCGATCGATATTATTGCGTGCCGCTTGCTGGCAAGAATGCAATGATGATTACAACCATTGAATTTAGAGTAGTGGGCATGAGGGGGTAGGTGTCTCTGTAAGTGGTTGTGGCAATTGGGCGTCTATGATAGAGTTTAGTTCGCGTCCGAAGAGAAGTTTGTTGGGGTGTGAAACCGGTGGAGCTTGAAATGCTGCTATTATAAGCGGCATTAACTAAAGGTAAATGTTTATCCTAATCGAGGGGACGGTTTTCGATATATATAGCGAGCATCTGCTGAATAACCTGATTTTGTCATTCTGTCGCGCCGTTGGTCGCAGGTGAGTAGGGAGACGTATTAAGCTTGTCTATGCCAAGTAATTTGCACATATTAGTGAAAACGTCACTCATGAACTTGGGCCCCTGATCCGACAGGACTTGCTTTGGATTACCGAATCTCGATATGAACTGCGTCACGATGGCGTCAGAAACGTCAATGGCTGTATGAGAGGGTAGTACCTACGCCTCCAAGTATTTACTGAAATGATCGATAACGACCATAATGTATTTATTGTCATTTTGCGCGGTCGGTAAAAGACCCATGATGTCAATACCTAATCTGTCGCCTGATGGGTGGCGTAAGAGGGGATTAGAACGTTTGGGTCGTCCTTTTTTCTTTGCACAGGACAAACACTTCCTGACCCAGATTCAGACATCCAGTTGATAATTAGGCCTGTAGAAATTTGTCTTTATCTTGGCCCACGCAACAAGCGAGTCATGACAAGCTTGTAGGATGTTTGTGCGAATATCCAGGGGTACGACTAGTTGGAATCGAGATTGTAATAAAGGTGGTTGAAGTACGCGTCGGTAAATGACATTGTGCACTATGCATAATTTGTCCCAAATTCGAGTGTAAGTCTTAAATTCAGATCCTTCACGATTAGGGTTCGGTTTTTTGACAGAACCAGGTTGAAGATTTTTTTTAGAACTGGATCGTTGCGCTGAGCATTCGATAGTTCCTCCAGGGTATAACACTCCAACTACGTGGGTATGTCACGGGCTCTGAGTCGTGTTTAGAGGGCAGGGCTTTTGTGGCCATGACCTGACCAGTTGTGGTACCTGCCGGAAGTGGGGTTGGACGGCAGTGGTCGCAATCCGCTCTGGGACACTTCCGAACGGGCGGTCGTCGACTTAACGCATCAGCATTAGTATGGTTTTTCCCCGGGCGATGTTGGAGGATGAATGAATATTCGCTAAGTGTAGTTAGCCAGCGTGCAAGTATCCCGTCTGTGTCCTTAAAATGCAGCAGCCATTGTAAAGCTATATGGTCCGTACAAACGGTGAAGGGTTGGGAAGATAAATAATATCGCATTTTGCGAATAGCCAATACTACAGCTAAAAGCTCGCGTTTTGTAGTACAATATGATCGCTCGGCTGGTTTTGGTGCATAGCTATAATAAGCGATGACTTTTTCTTTGTCGTCTTGTATTTGTGAGAGGACGGCGCAGATAGAAGTGTTAGGGCCTACTGGTGTCACAATCCACAATGAACGGGTCATTCTGGGAGGGAAAGGTAAGTATTGGCTTGAAAAGCAAGTTTGTTTTGAGGTTGGTGAAAGCGTTGGCGCATTGTTTCGACCAAATCCATTCGGCTTTGCGGTGAGTAAGGGCTTGAAGTGGGGGAATAATGATGGCGTAGTTGTATATGAAACGTCGGTAATAGCCGGTAATAGTAATGGGGCGTCTAAATGATTCGGTAGGTTGTTAGCATGGTGTGACCGTCTCGGCTGGTTATATGTGTGCTCGCTAGCGTACGGGCGGTGAGAAGTAGTTGTGCGGCTATACATATTCTGTGGGTGATCAGTATATGACCGCTGAGGTCGACGTTCAATTGCGGGTTTAAAAGTATTGCATTGTGGGTTTGTTCCAGTTGAATTATCCTGTAACGTAAGGTCATTGATTTGCTCCTGCATTGCAAGAAATCGGAAACAGGAACTGGCTTCGTGGCCAGGCTTGTGGCAGATCTGATAGATCGAGGATTGATTCCTGGCGTTGTCAGCTTGGAAATGTCACCTGGGATTAGTAGGCCTATCCGCTGTCCGAGAAGAATTAGCATACATAACACGTTCATCGGGGTAAGTAGTTTTAGAATTTTGGGCAACATTGTAAGAAACAATGAAGGGAGCGGTTTAATGTCCGCGTTTCCTTTAACTAAAGTGTCCCACTTTTTGTCGTACGCTGTCAAGTAGCGAATAGTTTCACTCAGTATCAAGTCCTTCTCCGTGTCATATTTAAATTGTAAGTCAGCATGTCCGCTACCACGAACAAATTGAGTCAATATCAATCTCTGAAGACTGTCGTTCTCCATGGAGGGGAATGCCTTGGTAAACAGTTCTTGTAAGTAATTCCCAAACGACTGCGATGATTCATCGGGTTTCCGTTTCTGGCATTGCGCAGAGATTTCGAAATCTAACCATTGGCTAACCATTCCGAGAAGGTGTTGGATTTATCGTCACATTTTTCAAGTTTGAGGTCTCGCGTATAAGATTCGTCGGAGCAGTCCAGTGGAAAAGTTTGGCTAATTATATCCTCGTCAGTCATGGTGAAATATGGACTAGATGTATTGAAATTCATGTAGACTCCACGTTTGCCTCAAAAGTTGAAGTATAGATGAATTTCATGTAATCAGGGTAAGTAGAAAATATTTGTGTAATCAATTGTAATGGAAATAGAATAGTCCTACCTGTGACCTATTATACTAGTATAGTAAGAGAGGAGTGACAATATGACTAGTAAATTCTACATATGATATAGACTGGGTCTATAGGCACATAGTCTAAACTGTTTGTGTTTGTTTGTTGACTTAAAAAGATAACATTCTTATGTTCGGAAAAGCTAGACCGTTGAATCAGTGACGATGTGAAGGCATAACCATAACTACCTGCTATCTATAGAGATAGATGACGATACATTTGAAGGTCTAGGACTAAACCGTAGGACCACCCAATCTGATTTCAGAGATTATCAAGGGGTTTACCTGAGCGACATCTATGTGTGGAGAATGAGGACCACCCCCACACTTTTGTCCTGGTAAGTATTTTAATGTGGGAATTTACACATAGACCTACAGTATCCCCGCGTATAAACGTACAGGCATACATAAGTGAAAATCGCATGTTTTATGGGTGTTTTACAATTATTTTATGTTCGAATAGGCTATAACTATTTTTCACTGAAAACACCATTAGGCTGAACCGATGCAATGTACTTAGCCATCGCCTATTATGACGCTGGCAAAACATTGATCCAAATTCGGGTCATTCTCTTTTGTTCACTGTATTCGTATCCTCCCAGGAAACACGAGGCACTGATCGAATACTAGGTTAATGCTGGAACATCGTCTTCGACGCTGGCCCAACACTTGACAAATGGAAATCAGCCTGTTTTCAGAGGTCGTGACGTGGGTCTAGGAGGTTGTGAGTTCTGGATGGTAGGTCAAAGGGGCCATAGATAGTGTCTCTATATCTTTGAAAGTGGCCCGTGAGCCGAGGGGTGGACTCATATTGGCCTTTGACATCAAACACGATATAGTGTCAATGTAACGTTAGCAATGTTAAATCTGTTGTAGACTGCTATGATGTTATATCCATTAATGTGTGTTACGTTTCATCCATTAAGTGATGGACGGAGATATAGTAGGCCTAGTTCTGTGTTCATGGGGCATTTGGTTTAGAAAAAATGAGCAAAAAAGTGTCTAATCATGGTTCTGAAACTTCCCAAATTTACTACATGTGGTTAAAAATTTAATTTTAGTGCACCAAGGCATTGTAATATCTCTGTTCTTATATACAGTATGACCACGGTTCCGGACCACCTCAATAAGCGGACCACCTCGCGTCTCGGACCACTTTTGTCCAGTCCCAAAGTTGTTCCCATTGACGTAATGCTTAATAATTAACCCTTAGCGGACCAGCCCCGCTATTCGGGACTCGGACCATTTTTTTAGCACAAAACCAGTCTCGAACCTCGCTAAGCGGACCACCTGGGACATCAAGGGTTTAAGTTTTCGAGCGTCTTGGATCACTGACAAAGCATTCACACCTACGTCAAGTCGCGCCTCCACACTTGGATGCCCACAAACGACAAACAATGATTATCTGGATAAGACCTTGTAGCCTCTATGGTCCTTTTGAGCTGAACGCCCTGCACCGTGAATTCTATCTGGCAGTCTTGGTGAGGCATTAAAATTGCTATGGGCCCTATATGGTGGACGTGGCGCCTTCACGCTTGCTTGAACACAAGCGACAACCGTCTGATTGCTCAGAATGAATCGTATTTCATGTTAATTTTAATCTATTGGTACCTGTTATTAAAGTGAGGCTGATAACGATACTGTATTCAGTATCTTTGTAAGATAATTTATTGCAGACCGTTCTTCTTGTAACTATTTTAGAAAATTGAATCACAATTAGCTACTTAGTAAAATTATAATATGATTATCGTGATTAATCAGAAGTAGCAACACTATTGTTTTTTTCCGCCGGGAATTTGACTCTCAGAGCTCAACATATCAACGTTATATTTTTTGTGCATTCGATAGACCGACATTTAATAATAATTCTGTATCTGTACTAGTTAGTTATTAAGTCTCGGGGTTGCAGTGATCATTTTATAGTAATTGTATTACTGATCTGTACATGACCTATAACAAATAAACTGATTCGTATTCGTAACGTAGAGGCAGCAATTACGCGTGTGATTTATCATGTAATACGCGACATTTACAAGGCTATAGCGTTCGCAGGGTCTGCTCTGATCAATTAAAGGGATAACCCAGCAAATACGAGACATTGAACCAGTGTTGGTTTAATGCTGGGCCGGCATATCAGACGGTTGGCCAACATTAAACCAACATTGGGTCAACATCACACGTCATAGTACAGTGTTGAACTGCTCCGAGTCACATTTAGCTTGTTCTGCGACATCACAGAAGCTTCAAGAATCACCGTTAAACACAACTTTTTTATCATCAGATCTGTCGGCCTTCATTTAATGATCGCCTATGGTATAGTATTTTTAATGATCTTTTCTGTTTGATGAATCGAACAGAACAACAGCTTACAAGATATAAACAGGGGATCTGAATTTAGTAAGTCAACGTTGTGCATCAATATGGCAAAAGCTAGAAGTAATAAGCTCACGTTCAAAGAAAAAATAAATCTCATAGATGCAAGTCACACTCATAGTCAGCGACAATTAGTAGATTAGATGAAGAAGAAGCTGACCAACGAGATCTATCTTCTACACCTAAACCATTTTGTGAGGCTCCAAAATGGATGGATTATATTCCAGAGTTCTGCTATGAAAAAAGACTATCGGATACTGTTGAAAAGTTGATGACTGCTAAGCTCAAGATAGTTTGCGTGTTGATGCTGTAAGAGGCAGCATACAAACAGGCGGCAAACTTAAATGAATGTAAAATAAATGATTTTATTTTATTAATTATTTTTTACTGCTAAGTGAATACAGATATATTTATAGGTAATGGTACACATACTGTACGTAGAGCATGGGAAATTGCATATATTATAAGCTATAATGTGCAATTTCACTTAGGGGACCACCTCGCTAATTGGACCACTTGGGTAGTAGTAGTAGTAGTAAATCATTGCTTTACGTCACTTTTCGGCACAAAAGGTCTTTTAAGTGACATTATAATACGATAAAAACGTTGTAGTCAATTGATGAGATGAATGATGTACAGATGATGATGTGAGGGTGGGGGTGATAGGGCATGGTGGGTTATTGAGAGCGTTTTCCTTCTCTCGCCCAATAAGGGGTTCTGGGCATGTCTAGGGGATATACCCCCAGACATGCCCAGACGGCCGGAGACTTGAGTTTCGCTGTACAATTTAATGATGAAACTCTGTGGCCTTTCGCGCAGCTCCGCTATCCTCGGGTCGGATAGTCCCCAGAGTAACAATAGGAAGGATCACTCCCTCTGGGTAACTCCATTCATCCCACGTGAGAGACCTAATGTCAAACACGCTATTGCCGGTTATTTAAGCAATAGCGTGTTTGACATTAGGTCTTTCACGTGGGATACAAACAGGCGGCAAACTTAAATGAATGTAAAATAAATGGTTTAATTTTATTAATTATTTTTTACTGCTAATTGAATACAGATATATTTATAGGTAATGGTACACATACTGTACGTAGAGCATGGGAAATTGCATATATTATGAGCTATAATGTACAATTTCACTTAGGGGACCACCTCGCTAATTGGACCACTTGGGTAGTCCGTTTAGCGAGGTTCTACTGTAGCGATTTTCAAGAAGAAATGTTACTTAAAGAAATGTGCAAGTCAGAATCACAATAAAAACGTTCGTTCCAACTGTTCATAGGTGTGCAAAGACAACCAAAAAGTGACATTTTAGTGTCAATGTATTTCGTCACGCTAGCACGAAGGTAAAACTCAGAAATACACATAACAAATATTTCCGATGAGTATGAAAGTGTTTCATACTTTGATATAAAAATGTCATCTTTTTATATATATTTGTGGAATATGCATATAAGTAGAGGGAATGGCATATCTTATAATGCTATCGTGACAGTGTCAAATCCCTTAATTCGTTCAGGTCTCAGAAGTGCATTGATATATGAACAATATTATTCTTTTCTGACTACCTACCATCATGGTAAGGTGCCGGAAAAAATTGGGTAATGGGGAAATGAAAGTTTCAGGTTAGTTGACATTACCGGCTCTGATTTTTTAAAGGTCAAATAAAGCAGGTAATAACATAGGCTGTAACGTTAGCATGGCACAGTACTGCAAACATAATATTAGGTGTGCAATTAAATATTAAAACACTATGATGCTGTACATAATAATATGCATGATCCATTCAAACAAATCACTGAACATAGGCTGCATTTGTATATGAGCCACAGCAATCTTAAAAATGTGCTAACGTGAGAAAAAGTTTTGACACCTTTGTTGTTAATGTGACAATATTCTTGACACATGTTAGTGTATCGTGACATGCTCTTTGACCCTTCATATGTTAACGTTACACTTTGTGTGACACTGGAGCTGTCAACGTCACAGTGTCATTTATAGGGTAAGTGAGATCCTTCATCTCATCCCTCAAAAATAAAGTGTCTAAATGTGAAATCCAAAGATTTGTGTTTAGTCCGATTGTGTTTACATATCCAGAATTACATCAATGGTTGGAAAATGTTCTTCAATTCAACAACATAATACTTTGGGAAGTGTCATTGACATCTGCCACGTTAGCACTTGATGTTTATTCCAAACAGCAAAAATAAAATTCTGTAGTCCTTCTATAATCCAACGATCTGAAACCAGCCATTCAAGTAAATATTTCTAGCTGTGTGCATATAAATTCTGGGGGGGGGGGGGCAAGGATGCGACTTCTATTAGCACTGTTGCTAACGTGACACTAGCAACATGTCAAAATAAATGTCACGTTAGCATGACCTAAATGCAACGAAAACACACTTAGCTTTAAAATATATACTTGTTTAAAAGGACAGGCCCAGGCTAAAATCATAAAAAAATCAGTGATTTTATTTTGGCTTCTTAATATGACCACATGATGTAAACATGTCCATAGACTAGAACGTACTGCATTTTTTTTTAACTTTTGTGCTGCACATTCACCAGTTAGGCTAGATATAGAGACGACATTCCTGATTTCTAATTTATGGCAACCATGTCAAAAATAGGAAATATGGGGATTTCGTCTCTATGTCAGTTGTATGTCAGTCCAGCCCATATCTTTGATTAGAGCTGGTACACTTGATTTACGCTGGTACTTGTTTACTACAAAACGTGCAGCAGAATTTTGTTTAATTTATCAATATCACCTTGTCTGTACGGATCCAATACAGAGCAAGAGTATTACAAAAGTGACCGAACTATTGACAAATATGCAATCTCTTTAAATTTTGATGGACGTCCCTTTAAATTTCTCCTCAAGAACCCCAGTGTTCAATTAGCCTTACGGTACTCGCAATTTTGGATATGATACAGGTTCTCACTGATGCTGACTCCCAAGTAAGGTGAATTTAACACTTTCCTGATATGTGATTAGAAGTTTTGTCACAGCAGCACTAGTCCCAATATTCGTGACCCGTTGAATGCTGGGTAGACCAGATCAAATAGGTTGCGGGGCCAGGAACTATCAGGCTACGTAGGCTACAGCATCACCACAGCGATCTGAGACTCGTCAAAGTTGAGTCTGGGGGTGTATTGAAGAGAAACAGAAGAAGGAGTGAGTTTTTGGCAGGCAGATTCGTAAAGTGAGGAAATCGTCTCGGCACTCATTGATTCTATTCATTCGCTACATTCGATCATGCCGCGAGATACTAGTAAACAATTGACAAAGTCGGAAGGCCCGGCTAGCCCTTTTCGGGGCTAGCTATCCCAAACAAACAAACAAACAAACGAACGAGTCGATACCCTTATGCTTAGCCTTAGGGATACTCTTCTAACGTTACTTCTAGTTTTTGTATTTGACCAGTACAGTGAGCGGCAGTAGGTGAGTAGTCGCCTAACCTGTAATCTACTTTAGGCCTAAACTGGCTGCAACGGGTATATATTATATGGCTTCATACTTTAATTTCATCATACTTCAGTAACCTACCGATACAAAGTTTGTTTTATTCTCCACACATAGATGTCGCTCTGGTTAACAGGGAACCCCCACTCTGTAATCTGCATGAACAGCTGCAGACCCCACTGGGGCAGAGAGACTCTATCTAGAGCGGGGGTTGACCTGAGCGATATCCATGTCACAGTGGAGAATGATATAGGCCCTATAGGCCTAACATGTCTAAGGGGGCCACCCGAGGCCTGGTTGGGGCCACCATTGTCTGGGGGGGGGGGGGGGGGGGGGGGCTGCAGTTTTAACTAGGGGAAAGGGGTTTATTGGACAGCTAACTAGTGCACTGTTAGATGAGTAGTCAACTCACCGGCTGACGCACGGAGGGCAAGCGGAGGGTAGGCCTATACTGGTCACCATGTCCACATTAGTCCGAGGGAATCTGACTTGCTGGTGTTCGGTAGGCCTACCCTCCACAGCCATTCATCAGGGCCCGTATTCTCGTACAAGTTGCGATATATCGCAACTTGTATAGGGGCCTATCGCAACTTATATATATATCGTTGGCTTCAGATTGGTCGACCAATCCGAAGCCAACGATATATCGCAACTTGTACGAGAATACGGGACCAGGGTCTGACCACGGACTAGTCCACATGGACAAAATTGTATTTTTAGATGGAGGGTAGGCCTAAAATGAACAAAATTGTATATTTAGAATTAATGATACCGTATAGGGCCTACTGTAGGCCCCCTATAGATATAGCCTGAAATTGGTAGAATTTGGATTTTTTTAATTATACGTAGTAACCTTAGCTAGAAAAGACAACTAAATATATACAACCTTGTCCTTAAGGTGTCCAATATACCCAACTCTCTGCTATATTTTTTATTGAAGATGATAGAAGGCGGGTATTGGACACCATGTCCAATAGACACTATATTATTGGCCATATTAGCCTCCATGAAGGGTAATAATTTTATGGACAAAATTGTATCTTTAGAATTATCGATATACACAAAAATTATAACCGGAAATTTGTCAAATTTTGAATTTTTCCATTGTAGGCCTACAATTTGTAGCCTCGACTAGAGGAGCCAACAAATAAGTCATTATTGATTGATCATTTACCTCGTCAGCTACCTGTTGGCAATTTAACCATTCTCTGAGGTCAGAATGTACAATAACGTTAGGCCCTAACAGTTACTTTATTTATTTCACAATCTGCTTCAAGCACTAAAAGTATACCGGTAGGCCTACTGTAAGAGTTCAGTCCTCCAGATTCCAAACTGTGTTTGGTGCGATCAGATCACGTGATATGACGTGGAAAATAATTCTAAAAATATATTCAACAGAGTGTCAACACAAGCACGTGGTCTGTTATTTACACTTCAGCAAGTTCAATTACCGAAATAATCAAAATAATTTGAGCATTAGATTTTCTAACACAGGCCAATTAGGGCCTACATCTAGACATTTTTTAGAACATGAATGTGCCTTTGGTTAAAAACCCTGAATAGGCTATACACATTTAAGAATAATATTATAACTCAATATCAGGGGTGGGCAGGCGAAATGAGTCCTGTCGCCACAAATGACTATTTTTAGTTGCTCTGAATGGTCATTTTTTATTATTTACATTACAGATATTTTGCTGCTGTCGCCACATGTGGCGATCGATGTTGCGACCACTTGCCCACCTCTGAATATGATGATTAAAGCTGCCCCTTGGGATAAAAATGTTCAATTTTGTCAATTTTGAAAGTTTAATTTATATGGAGCTATATAACCTACTGATCATAAATAAAAAATAAAAATGAAAAAAAAAAATGTTAAGGCACTGAAAAGAGGAAACAATCTTTATTTCCAAGACATATACTGTCATCTAAACAAGTTTGTCAACAGCATACCACAATATAGATGGCAAATACTGGCCATATCAGACGGCATGTTCAAAGTAACCACATAGTTACATCAATAGCTGCCACCCTTAATAGCTGTGGGAACGGGCTGATCAGGGGGGTTCCCCCGCAGCACTGAATGTCTGCTCAACGCTGGGCCGACGGCATCAACATGTGGCCCAATGTTGTAGGAACATTCAAACGTCCTTTAGCAGGTGTTTAGGTATACAAGTTTGTTTGGGTTACAGTCGGATTCATAAAATAGTGGATAAAAAATATTTTTAAAAATGTAAAAATCCCGTGAAAAATAAAATCATGATCTGTGGGATACACTACTTCACTACAAAATAAAAAACAAAAATTGATGTCATCATAAGGAGCTGCTTTAATTGTTTGTCTTGAGTTTTGAAAGTTAAAAAATTCAAATTGCATTTCCAACTTTACTCAATAAATGCTGAAAAATGGCGAATCCATTTGAATGCAATATTTTAATGTGTTCATTATACATAGCTGCGGCCGCTGCTCGCCACCCCTCTTGAACGCAATATATATACAGAATGGCTGGTCTGAATCACTCGTAATTTTGTTCGTTGGCCATTACCTGCCTGACTACGAAATGAAAAAGCTTCGGCCACGGTTCAATGATTTTCACAAAAATGGCGGCTATTTAAACATTTTTGATATCTTCCCAGATAGCACAACTACGTTGGGCCAACGTTGGCCCCACGTATGCAACTACGTTGGCACAACGTAGACATCCGTCATTGGCACAACGTCATTTTGACTGTTGGCCCAACGTAAGTCCAACGTAGATAGCCAACGTAATGCCAACAGAGAGCCAACGTAGATCCAACATAATGCCAAAATAGTTCCAACATATTGCCAACATTTTGCCAACACTAAAGAAATTACAGAGCCAAAAAAAAACAAATTTTAATTTAAACATTTATTTATTTATCCATTAATTTTGCTGCTTAGTCCAAGTCTGATGAATCCAAGGCATCCTGCATGTTGAGTCTAGCTTCCATTTCTGTGAATAAACAAGATTTAAATACATTTATTTCAATTTAATCATGTTATTATGAAGAAAACTTTCTTGAAACACCACATTCATAGATCTGTTTATCCAAATACAAAATAATAACATCATGCAATAGCAATTATAAAGGCAGCGTAATCAAAATAAATTACACAATGATATTTAGAACACCAGCTCAATTATATAAAAAGACTAAAACAACATATAATGTGGGGGCGGATCCATGATCTTTAGAAAGAAGAGCGCAATTTTTTTTAATAGTTAGACCAGTTTAAAATTATAGGGAACATTTTAATGAATTTAAAACAATAGGAGGGCGGATTGAATTTATGGCTAAAAAAAAAAATTTAAAAAAATTCGAAAGTAATACCAATGCGAAATTTGTTTATCAACTGCCATGGACTTTAGGCGAAAAGAGTTTCTATTGTAGATCTACCCCTTCGTAATTCAGTTCTAGTCTATCTCATTTTATCGCCCATGGGGGTACAAAAGAAACTCTTTTCCTCTATTTAAAGTTAAATTTTCAGAGTAGTTGCCACATCACTAGAAAATAGTGATTGCAGATTGTCGCTACCCATGATTGTGTGTACAGTGTAGTTGTATCACAATGTAGGCCTAATCATGGCAAAAAATGCATGTGACTATGAATATGAATGGATATATGTGAAATGGATGATGTACGATACGGAGACTTACCAATTTGGACTGAAAAGATTGCTTGCAATATTAAATAATTTGTGTCCTTTAATGGCACTAATAATTCAGCAGATATTCGTTTTTGTCAGGTTGATGAAAACAAACTTTTAAAGTCTTAAAGAGGAAAAAACTTACCTCATTGACTTGCATTTTTGACAATGCAGCGTGCATCTTACTCTGGTTCCCAGAGCCACACTACGCGGCGTGGCCGAGCTTCATGTAGCCTCTGGTATGCCCCAGTGGCGAATGTTTGTGACTTGTTGCTATTTTTAGATGAAAATAGGGTAATCCCCTAATTCAGACATTTTTCAAAGGTAACTTCCCCGGATGAAGAGTTGTTCACAGTATTGTATTTCCCCTCTGACGCATTTCCCATGACTTGACCCAGAAAATTATTCACTGGCCTCAATAGCACAGGCATGATGGTCACGTGACTAAGAGCCTTGGCCAATACCCGGCCATAAATGAAATTGGCCGGGCTCGCCAGACAACGTGCATCTGGGATCAGCCGATCAGGAAAAAGGTCACAGGTTCACAAGATGATCGCAAGGGGGCCGGCGATCGGAACAAAAACATCGTGCTGTCGTGTAGACGCCGACATCGCGTCGACGTGCGACGGCGATCATGCCGACCATAATCTACGTCGGCCCAATCTACGTCGGACGTCTGGGTTGTGAACGAGTTATTTCATGAACCATAAGTCCGACTCTCTCGTTGTTTTGTATGAAGCCTCTTACCTCACTGGTCTCTAAACAGATGAAAAGGCTTTCGTCACGATTCAGTGATTTTCATAAAAATAGCGGCCATTCAATTTTCTTAGAGGCCTTGTGAACCACTAGTTCGAATCACTCTTGATTTTGTATCTGTAGGCCTACATCATTCATCTCATCAATGGACTGCACTGTTTTTATCGTATTACAATGTCACTTTAAATGACCATTAGTGCCGAAAGTGACGTTGAGCAATATTCGACGATACTCATTAATATATCTAAGCCACTCGTTTAAAATTTCAAGTAATCTATCAACAAGATGTTTTTACTGTTCAAAATTAATACTTTTCTCCAATGGTAAAGTGATGCAAGTCAATGGGTTTAAATAGGAATATTTGACTTGGATAATTTTACCTCTGAGACATACAGAATATGGCAGCTAAAATGTTGTAAAAACACTTCGTGTTGATTAGTTTATGACATGCCAATCATTAGCAGTTTTCATGTAGCAAGACGATGAGACACTAGAAAATTGTTCTGTTCATAAAAAATATAGAATATAAACCTTCAAAATCTATTTATTAAAGGTACACGCTTCGAAGTAGCCAGACTATAAAATTGGCTATAAGACCTGATTTTTTTATTAATATTTATTTTGACAAATATCGCCGCCTAAACGCCTTTAAAATGCAGTATTGTCTTTCAACAATTCTCCACTGTGACCTACAAGTTTCGTGATGGCGTTGTTAGCAATAAATCATGTGCTGATCATGTGCTGTTGCCGAGTAAGCTTGTCTATTTCTGACAGTTCCGCAAACAAACAAACAAACAAACGGCTGAGCCATGATGTATGATTTTTCAAGTCGAGTGGTCTAGAGTAAACTATAGGCCTACGCCATGATGTATGATTTTTCAAGTCGAGTGGTCTAGAATAAACTATAGGCCTACTGTTAGGTGATATTTCTTACTTGAACTGAGATGGGAAGCTATAGATAGTTTATAGAAGCCCCATGTCTTCCACGATGTTGATGCCAATGTGGATGGAGACGTACACACCGGTCAATATTTCTGCAGCTGCTACCTGACTACTGTCTGTTGCCAGGTTGTATCATGTCATAAATCCCGCGCGCTGCAGCACAGACTACCGCGTGATGTATGTGTATACACCGGCAGCATGCGTGGTGTGTGACCGGTATGTGTAACTGAACCGAGCAGTCAAACTAGCCTGTGCTTTCACACACCGGAAATTAGGATACCCAGGGGGCAAACATCATTTTTTTTGGAAAACAGACACAGCGTGTTGTAAAAGGTTGGGCACTTGAAACGATATCTACATATGTCTATGATCACAATCTAGGTGCACAACCTTGCAAATCGACTACTCAAAATTGGCAGGAAGCCAATAACGGCGGCCATTACCGAAAAAACGGAATTTGTCAATATCTCGCTCAATATTTGATATATTTTGTTTTTAAAGTTATCTAGACCCATGTTTTGAGGGTCAAAGATCACAATAAAATCACGCTTGATGCAAAATAATGACTCCTTGACATAATATCACGTTGAGTAGTGCTGTGTTTTGTTAGCATAGAATATAACAATGTAAGCGAGTCGTCATTCCAATAAATTTAATGAAGTGCCATGTAAAATGTCTACACATCTTAACATTGCTAGTTGAATGTTATTGCTTATGGTGGCTGGTTATTTATTTGTCTGGTGGTGGTGTGTGGTAGGTAGTTAGAAGCCAAGTCACTCAAATTCAGCATGTCAACAAAGAGGGTCATAGAAGGTGGTGTGTCACTGAATCCTGAACCTTCAAAGAAGAAAAAGTCAACCTCTATTCTCAGCATAGACTATACAAAATGCATTGTGTGTCAACAATGTAGTGTAAAACCACTGTGTGATATCACATCCAGCAAATAGTTGATTCTGGCAATGAATGCTAGACAAGATGGCACTTATGTTATGCTGATGATGTAGAAGTGGGGACATGGCTTAACGACAAGGTCCCTAAGTGGCATGATAAATGTAGAAACTGGTATACAAACACGAAAAGTTATACCTATGCTCAAACAAAACGTCATCAGAAAGAAAGTGCAGCAGACTCAGTCCAACCATACTGCAGTAGGCATACATTTTCTAAGAAACCTCACACAAGTCATCAACAGAACACACCAATATTTAAATAAAAGAACACATGTATGATCTGCAACAAAAATTGGTACACATGCAAAGAACCAACTAGATTGGTGTCCATAAAAACAGTCAAAATGCAATCTTGGCTCAGGCTCAAGGGCTGGGAAGATAGGATATTATGTTAAGATTGACTAGTGCAGGACACGACATGGTGGCAAATGATCTATGCCATCACAAATCTTGTATAAATAAATCCAAGGCCATCCACACACCTCTTTTCAATGATAAGTGTGGCTTTCTGGTCAAATCACTGCCAGACCAGTATAGAACCATTATCCAGAAGCTATAAGTAAAAAATGCTGATGAATAACGAGCAAGCGGCTTTAAATGGAAGCTGAAAGAGAGCTACGGTAAATTATTGGTCATATTTAGTCAGGCATGTGGATCAGGATTCAATTGTAAAAGCACACAAGTGATGATCATAGGACACTACAACGTGCTGCAAAGATAATCAGAAATACTGCTAAGCAGTGCAGTTGAAATATCATACTTCAGCTGCTGAGAAAATGGTTCCAGATAAGCTTAACGTTTTACTTCACCAACATTGTGCTCTCTGAGAAAATACCAGATCTTCTTGATTCTGGAAGAGTGAAAGTAGAGTCTGCAGTGGAAGAAGTTGGTGTGTACATTCCACAAAACATGTCTAACAACAAGAAGATGCCACACGTCTTTGCAATGAACAATCTAGATTGGAAAAAGAAGACATTAGAGAGTTGTAGCTTCAATGCGACAACAGCAATGATCATTGAAAAAACAGATTCCTCGAACAATGATCAACACGCCAAGGCAATAACAATCTCTACA